>CM034409.1:16850000-17209607 GCA_019925095.2 Dendrolimus kikuchii | reverse complement strand
TGCTGGCTGGCCTGGCTGGCCTGGCCTGGCCTGGCCTGGCCTGGCCTGGCCTGGCCTGGCTCAGCCTGGCCAAGCCTGGCCTGGCACAGCTGGCCTGGCCTGGCCTGGCCTGGCCTGGCTTCTGGCCTGGCCTGGCCTGGCCTGGCCTGGCCTGGCCTGGCCTGGCCTGGCCTGGCACAGCTGGCCTGGCCTGGCCTGGCCTGGCACAGCACAGGCTGGCACAGCTGGCCTGGCACAGCACAGCACAGCCTGGCACTGCACAGCACAGCACAGCCTGGCCTGGCCTGGCCTGGCACAGCACAGCACAGCACAGCACAGCACAGCTGGCCTGGCCTGGCCTGGCACTGCACAGCACGGCACAGCACTGCACAGCTGGCACTGGCCTGGCACAGCCTGGCCTGGCCTGGCCTGGCCTGGCACACTGGCCTGGCTGGCACAGCCTGGCCTGGCCTGGCCTGGCCTGGCACTGGCACAGCACAGCACAGCACTGCACAGCCTGGCCTGGCCTGGCAGAGCACACAGCACAGCCTGGCCTGGCCTGGCCTGGCCTGGCCTGGCACAGCCTGGCCTGGCCTGGCACAGCACAGCACAGCACAGCACAGCCTGGCCTGGCACAGCACAGCACCAGCACAGACACAGCCTGGCCTGGCACAGCCTGGCACAGCTGGCAGCACAGCACAGCACAGCCTGGCACAGCACAGCACAGCACAGCACAGCACAGCACAGCCTGGCCTGGCCTGGCCTGGCACAGCACAGCACAGCACAGCACAGCACAGCACCTGACACAGCACCAGGCCTGGCCTGGCACAGCACAGCACAACTGGCCTGACACAGCACTTCAGCCTACAGCACAGCACAGCACAGCACAGGCCACAACGCACAGCACCAGCACAACTGGCACTTCACTTACAACCTAAACATAACTAGCCACAACCTTTTTTTTTTTTTTTTTTTTTTTTTTTTTTGACGAGGGGAAATCCGTTTGCGGAACCCACGCCGCGGGGACAGCGGCGTGGTACCAGCGAGACTCGCCGGCCTGATGGGCTGCCGGAATACCCACTAAAACCCCGGTGTTCCTCCTTTCGCCGTTGTCGCCGGGGCCGCGGTACACAGCGTGAGCCTTACTCCGCGACCCCGACTGGCGCGCCTAGCCGCCCCTTTAGCGAGGCAGCGCGATATGGCCCAGCCGGGGATAGAAAATTCACGGCATCTCCCTTTCCTTTTCACGGGAGTGAGGGGTCGCGCGGAACTGCGCGCGCCCCTCGCCAGCTTGCGTGCGGGTGGAAGCCGGCGAGGTCCCCGGTGGCCATCGACACCCGCGTGCCGCATTTTTACGGCGGCCGGAGGTCTGACAGCCATCCGGCGCCAAATCCTCTCCTGTTGTTTCGGCGGGAGAGGAGCGCGGATTCGCTCTCTCTCTCCCGCTCCGCCGCCTCCTTCGCGGGCGTACTGCCTCGCAGAAGGAGGCGACGGCATCCCAGCTGGTACTGCTCCCGGCCATGGCAACGATCACGGCCGAGAGCGAGAGGTCAAATCCGATAATTGCGCCGAGGGCACGACGCTGTTCATCCCACGCAGAACACTCCTCAAGAGTGTGCAGCGCCGTGTCCTCGACGCCGGCTTTTCTGTGTTGGCACCCTGCCGTTTGTTCCCGCCTTATTTGACACAGGTACCTCCCGAAACAACCCATGCCCCGAGAGGACCTGTGTCAGGAGTCTGGAACGAGAAACAGGGCGCCGTGCCGTCTGTCAATCCAGGCGTTTAAGGCGGGCCGAATCGCCGCAATTGTGCGGTGGCCAGCGGCAGGAGTGCGCTAGTCAGGTCGCCCATTCTGCCACGAGATCACGCCGGAATTCCGCCCTCTTGCCCTCGATTTCTCCCGGGGCGCGGGTCCGGAAGTCCCGGCGGAGGTGCCATCCTTGCGCCACTCGCCAGAGGCGCGAGAAGGGCTCTCGCCTCTAGATCCCATGGCAGGGATCCAGCAAGGAGGAGGCCGCCTCGAAGGAGATCGTGCGATATCCCTAATAGCCCTGACGGCCATCACGCGCTGCAGCCGCAGCAGCGCGACGTTTTGGCCGTCAAATGGTTGCTCTGCCCATATTGGGGCCCCGTAAAGGGCCATTGATCTTTGACGACCCCTTAGTAAGAGCTTCCGGCACGGCGCGCTTGATCCCCAATGTTGGGTAGGAGCCGGGGACTCAGCGCCGGCTGCTCCCGCAACCTGAGGCCAGCGCCGCGAAGTGTTCCGAAAACTCCCATCTGTTTCCCAGCCGAGGACGAGGCCGAGATGTTTCAATTCTCGCCCCGACAGCGATGTGCATGCCTCCCACTACGATGTACGGGCCTGGAGGCAGCTTGTTCCGAGGCCCGTGGAAGACCACGGCCTCGGTTTTTGTCTAATACCACCTCCAAGCCCAGTAACTGGATCCTGGCGACCATATGCGCCACCCCTGCTGTAGCCAAAATCAGCCCGCCTCTTCGTGGGTCCTTTCCCGCGCGCCATCTGAGCGTATCGTCAGCGTAACACGTTACGCTGACGCGGGAAAGGACTACCACGGATTACCCAGTCGCCAGGCGATGTTCCACGAGGCGGGCCCCAGAACCGATCCCTGTGGAACACCGCACGTCATTACTCGCCGACTCCAGCCTCTGTGGCTCCGGGAAGACGACGGCCCTCTCGGAGGTAGTCCCTGATGACACGGCCGGAGGTAGGCAGGCACTCACGTGATAACCAGCGCACTGCTTGATCACAGCTCCAGGGAAGGTGTTGAAGGCGTTGGATATGTCCAACGACGCTATAACAACACCTCTCCCCGAGCTATTGCCTCCTCCGCCTGGCTCTTCACCACGCGCTATGGCGTCGATGGTGGAGCGCCCCGGCAGAAACCGAACTGGTTATCCGCCAGGTCCGGCCCAATCTCTTCAAGGTGCCGGACGAGGCGGTCTACTTGCAACGTTCGAAAAGCTTGCCCACCTCGTCCAGCAGCACTATGGGCCGGTACGCGGACGGTGAGTCCGCCAGGCGCCCTCCTTCCTGATCAGGACCAGCTTCCCGGTTTTCCACCGGGATGGAAACTGACCCTGAACCAGGCACGCATAAGTGAAGAGCCTCGTCATTCGGGACTCCAGGGCGTCGTGGGCCAGAACCCACGCACTTCCCGGTATGCCGTCGAGACCGGGGGCGGTGTTTTGGAGTTCATCCTCAACACCGCCCGCACCCAGGATCTTCCCGAGCCACTGCGGGCACAGATAAATCGTCATGATCCGCGCTGGGTTCCGGCGATGGCGGGAGCCATCGCGGGAAGGCGGGTGCTCACGCCTCGAGGGGAACAGTGCGCCGACCACGTTGGTCACCACGTGTGGGGGAGACTCTGGGTCAGCGGAGGCGCCCATAGCCGGAAGTTGTGCCAGACGAGGTGGTATGGGCGCCCCCATGGATCTCGATCCAGCGTCCCCAAGAGTTCCTCCACGCCGCCGACACCAGCGGCTTTAATGGCGACCTTCATGGCCGTCCTGGCGCTGTTGTACCCCTCGTGCAGAGCCGAGCTTCCACGGCCGCTGCATTTTCGCCTCTGCGACGCCGTCTCCTATACCTGGCGTACTGGTTTCGTGCTCGGACGCAGGCTGAGCGCAGCCGTCGCAATCTCCGCATTCCACCAGTACGCCTGGCGAGCAGCTTGAACGGGCCCGCTCTCGGCATCCTCCGCGTCGCACAGCGACATAAGCAGCCAACGTACGGATTCTCCACTTATCCGCGTTTGGATCGAGGCAGTTCCACATCATCGGGCCCCGATTCCCACGTATGAACTATCAGGGCCTCGCCCGAGACACCTCACTTGATCCAAGCGCTTTAGCACCCAGCGCGGAAGTAGTTCTCCGTCGAGAGAGCTCCTCGGCTCGAGGGTCCGGATTTCGGGGAGACGCTGAACCGGATGTACCGGTGGTCGGGCAGCGTCTCGAGCCCCTCCAGGAACCACCAGTCATATAACCACGGTGCGCTATGGCGGGGCTGGCAGCGAAGCGTGAGGTCGACAATCGACCCGCCCCGCATGCGCACGCACGTGCACTGACCCCCGATTTAGGACGACGAGCTGACTTTGGATCGCCCACTCCTCCAGCGCCTCTCCGCGCTGGTCGGTGGCTTTCAGGAACCCCAAGCCGTTGATTTGGCATTAAAGTCCCCGAGCATGACCACGGGAGAGAGGGCGGCTTTGAGCGGCGATCCTGCCCGCATCGACCAACCCGGGCCTCAAGGTCGGCGAGACTTCTGGCTAAAGACGGCGACACCGACGACTTCTGTCTCCCCGACTGTTGCCGCGACGAGCCCCTGCCCCTCAAGATGTTGGTGAGGGGGCTGCCCGCAAACATCCGCACGATGATGGCCACCGAGTCTTCCAGATCCACCCAGCCCAGTCATCCCTGGGCGTGATCCATTACGGCTCGGCGGCCACAGCCACACAGATGTTCCACTGCGCCATGCTCTGGAATAGAAAGATCCTGAGCAGTGGCGCAGTGGTTCAATGTCTGGAGGAAGCTGAGGGTTGAGACCATTATTGGTTGGAATAACCCCCGCTTCCCCCTGTGGCTCCTGCGGATGCGGCTGCGTCTGGGCTGGCTTGCCCGTCGCGGCTTTGTCCTTGTTCTTTATTTTTCTCCTGGTGGGCTGCTGCCTGCGCGCTGGCCCGCCGCCCGGCTGATGGTTTTGCCGGCCTGTCCGCCGCTTCGCACACGCTGCAATGCGGCGCGGCGGTGCAAGAACCAGTTGCCAAGTGCCCCGTTTGACCACCAGCGGTAGCAGAAGCTTGCTGCGGTCCACCTCGGAGTGCATTTCGCCGCCACGTGGTGAAGCTCGAGGCAGCGAAAGCGCATCACGGGGCCCTGGGCGGCAGTAGCTTCACTATGGCTGAAGCCCAGCCCACCAGGAGTTTTTGCCCCTTCATTTTTCTTCGCGGCTACTATCGGGCAGGCCGCGATTGTATGAGGCCCAGGCCATCCAGGCCGAGGTGCGGATTGCATTCGGCCGGATTTGGTCGGCCCGGCATCCCGCGACGCAATGCTGATGGCAACGCGACTCCCTCCGGCGTTATTGTAATCGTCCAGGGCCGAGACCCGCAGACTTACGGTCGCTTTCGGTCCTGGAGATCTTAACGTCCTCGGCATTGAGGCGCTCTGCGGATCTAGCCGCTCGGCGAGCGCGTCTGCTTTAGGGCACTATCAATTGCCCGGCAGAATGCGCATTCGCGCCCCCGTGCGAAACCGTCTTGATTCTGACGCCGCCCTCGATGCCGAGGTCAACTGAAATCTTATTTTCGCCTTGGCTGTGGCCAGGAGGCTCTCATGGAGTCACGCCTCGGTCCCTGGCACCTGGCAGGAGTGTCAGGACCACAGCTGAGGACCTCGGTGACGCCCAACCGTGGAGCCTTCCTGGCCACCTTCTTCCCAGCTTCGGGCTTGGCCGGTGGAGGGAGGCAGGGGGTGGTGGAAGCGGCTGGGTCGTCGTGGCAGTGCCTTGCCGCTTTCTCCCCTTTCCGGCCCTCTTTTTCTTCTTTTATTGGGCTCTTGCCTGAGCTGCCTCCTTCCGCCAGTTTGGCCAGTCCAACCGGGCCGACTGCGCCGGTGCCGTCTTTTTTGGCTTGCGCCTCGCCACGGTCTGACCATCCCTCTTCGGCGGCGGGTACGGCGGAGGGAGCCAGATTGACCAAGCAATTATCGGCGCTGGGGTGCTCGCGACCGCTAACGCTGATTTCAGTGCTTCTCCTGGGGAGGAGGCACAGCGGAGAACTCTCACCGGGGATCCTGCAAGTGGGGTCGGCGTCGTTGGAGTTCTCGGGGACAGGAGGAGGGGTGTGTGCAGGTGGCAAAGGCCGGCCTTGGGAGATAGTGCCGGCTGAACCGGGCGCACCCGCTCCTCGAGGGCCGCGAACCTGTTCTCTATTAAGAGAAGGATGCGATCCGGGATTCGCGGTCTGCGCATCAGCACGCGGAGGCGTCTGTTGGGGTGGTGGAGCTGGCCGCGGCATGGTGAGCTCAGAGCGGATGCTCACTGGCTCCTGCCACCCAGGTCAGCCTATCTCGGCCTCCATGCGGCTATTTGCCGCACGGAGCGAAGACGACCTCCTGAGTGGCGGTGCGGTCCAGGAGCTCTTCCGATGCTTCCTGCATGGCCGCTGCCGCCTCCTTCAGAGGCTTTCTGAAGGGTCCGCTGGGCTCCTTCAGAGCTTTAGCCACCCCGGCCACCACCGCCAACGAGTCCTTTATTTGCGCTTTGAGGCCCTGCGCGTGTTCCGCGCGTGCCTCCGGAGAACCTGGCTCGAGAAGAGTGGTTCCGGTTTTGAACCTTGTCGCTCTCGTACATGCCATAGACTGGGCCCTCATAAGATGTCGCGCCTGGACATCGCCCAATCTCCGCTCTGTGTGCCTGGACCAAAGCTTGCTTTGCTTTGGCGAACACACGTACTCCCCGGTTGTTGAGGGCGTCCTCTGCCTCTCTTGGCGTCGGACGCCTTGAGGAGGCTTGCGGGGGGTTTTGTGCCCCGATCTTCATCGCTGGACACCCAGATGCTTTGACGTCCGGTGAGCTTGAGCGCGGTACGGTTTTGAATCTCGCGCCCCTTCCCTTTCTGCTAGGAGTTCCAGGTCTCGAAGCTACCGAGTGGAAGTCGGAAATCAGGTCGCGGTCCTTCTCTACCATTGCCCTTCTCAGGCCTCCTTCTGACTTATTCTCCCGCCTTCGCATGACCACAACATCTCCTCCGCCCGTCGCAGGCTCTACGTCGGTTGAAATATTTTTTAACCCTAAATTCGCCATGATCATAGAATTTGTATGGAAGTCTCGCCCCCTGAATCCCTACTCAACATGGGGTCCTCAAAGCGGGGATGCCCAGCCTCGTGTGCTGGACACCGGGGCTATCAGGAGAACATGGGTGCGCAGAGTTGGGGTTGGGCGCGAAATTCGGGAGCTCGGAGAAAGTGCGGCTGGTAAGACCGCCTGGCCGCTACCCGTCACCAAGGGCGCCCCCGCCCCGATCGGCGAAGGTGGAGTTCCCCTACGCACCTAACCTGGGGTGTCGCTGAGTCAGCCACCCCTTGTGACCTACCCCACCCGCCGGCTGGCGGAATGGGGTTGCCGGTTCTGCTCGGAAATATGGGCCAAAGGGAGTGTTACCTCACACGGGTAACTGGCTCCGACGCCCGTGCTCGGCTCAGCCCCCAGGATCCCGTCTTCCCGTCCCCGCTCCGCTTCCACAGGGCCGCTAACTGGGAAGGTGGCTGGTGAAACGCTCCCCCTGCCCCAGCCACGCCAGGGGGCCCAGACACAGAAGGGCCCTCCTGGTCGGCCAGGAGACCAAAAGGCACCCAACGGTCTAATCTCCCTAACCAGAAGCAACGGGAGAACAACGCCGGATAACCCTACAAAGCGACGACGAATTGAAGTGAAGTCGGCGCCGTCCAACCGCCACCTCGCGTCCGCAGAAAGAGTGTCCATTGTTAAATCCTGGCAGACCAGCACACAAACCTCTTCTAGAGACGGAGAACGGAGCAGCGATGATAGTGCCTCGACGTTCCCCATCCCTCTTCACCCGCATACTCCGGTGAAAGGCACCACCCTGAAACATCGGAAGGAGAAAGTGTTTGTGAGGAACAAGTTTGGAAGGAAGGGAAGGAATGCAAGGATTTGGAGTAGATAGGTGGGACACCACTGTCACAGGTGAAGGGAGGAATGTGACAGTGGCAGCTGGCAGGGCCTGGCCAGGGACGCATCCTTGGCCGCCCTACCTGGACGGAAGGTCGGGGTGGCACAGCCTGGCTGGCCTGGCCTGGCCTGGCCTGGCCTGGCCTGGCCTGGCCTGGCCTGGCCTGGCCTGGCCTGGCCTGGCCTGGCCTGGCCTGGCCTGGCCTGGCCTGGCCTGGCCTGGCCTGGCCTGGCCTGGCACAGCACAGCACAGCCTGGCCTGGCCTGGCCTGGCCTGGCCTGGCCTGGCCTGGCCTGGCCTGGCCTGGCACAGCCTGGCCTGGCACAGCTGGCCTGGCCTGGCCTGGCCTGGCCTGGCCTGGCACAGCACAGCACAGCTGGCCTGGCCTGGCACAGCTGGCACAGCTGGCACAGCACAGCACAGCACAGCACAGCACAGCCTGGCACAGCCTGGCCTGGCACAGCCTGGCACAGCACAGCCTGGCACAGCACAGCACAGCACAGCACAGCACAGCACAGCACAGCTGGCACAGCTGGCACAGCACAGCACAGCCTGGCACAGCACAGCACAGCACAGCACAGCACAGCACAGCACAGCACAGCACAGCACAGCACAGCACTGGCACAGCACAGCACAGCACAGCACAGCACAGCACAGCACAGCACAGCACAGCACAGCACAGCACAGCACAGCACAGCACAGCACAGCACAGCACAGCACAGCACAGCACAGCACAGCACAGCACAGCACAGCACAGCTGGCCTGGCTGGCACAGCCTAAGCCTGGCCTGGCCTGGCCTGGCCTGGCCTGGCCTAGCCTGGCCTGGCCTGGCCTGGCCTGGCCTGGCACAGCTGGCTGCCTGGCCTGGCTAGCTGGCCTGGCCTGGCCTGGCCTGGCCTGGCACAAGCTGGCCTGGCCTGGCCTGGCCTGGCCTGGCCTGGCCTGGCCTGGCCTGGCCTGGCCTGGCCTGGCCTGGCCTGGCCTGGCCTGGCCTGGCCTGGCCTGGCCTGGCCTGGCCTGGCCTGGCCTGGCCTGGCCTGGCCTGGCCTGGCCTGGCCTGGCCTGGCCTGGCCTGGCCTGGCCTGGCCTGGCCTGGCCTGGCCTGGCCTGGCCTGGCACAGCCTGGCCTGGCCTGGCCTGGCCTGGCCTGGCCTGGCCTGGCCTGGCCTGGCCTGGCCTGGCCTGGCCTGGCCTGGCCTGGCACAGCCTGGCCTGGCCTGGCCTGGCCTGGCCTGGCCTGGCCTGGCCTGGCTGGCCTGGCCTGGCCTGGCCTGGCCTGGCCTGGCACAGCCTGGCCTGGCCTGGCCTGGCCTGGCCTGGCCTGGCCTGGCCTGGCCTGGCCTGGCCTGGCCTGGCCTGGCCTGGCCTGGCCTGGCCTGGCCTGGCACAGCCTGGCACAGCCTGGCCTGGCACTGGCCTGGCCTGGCCTGGCCTGGCCTGGCCTGGCCTGGCACAGCACTGGCCTGGCCTGGCCTGGCACAGCCTGGCCTGGCTGGCACTGGCACAGCACAGCACAGCACAGCACAGCACAGCACAGCACAGCACAGCACAGCTGGCCTGGCACAGCTGGCTGGCACAGCACAGCACAGCACAGCACAGCACAGCACAGCACAGCACAGCACAGCCAGCACAGCACAGCACAGCACAGCACAGCACAGCCTGGCACAGCCTGGCACAGCACAGCACAGCACAGCACAGCACAGCACAGCACAGCACAGCACAGCACAGCACAGCACAGCACAGCACAGCACAGCACAGCACAGCACAGCACAGCACAGCACAGCACAGCACAGCACAGCACAGCACAGCACAGCACAGCACAGCACAGCACAGCACAGCACAGCACAGCACAGCACAGCACAACACAGCCTGGCCTAGCCTAGCCTAGCCTAGCCTAGCCTAGCCTGGCCTAGCCTAGCCTAGCCTAGCCTGGCCTAGCTAGCCTAGCCTGGCCTGGCCTAGCCTAGCCTAGCCTGGCCTAGCCTGGCCTAGCCTAGCCTGGCCTGGCCTGGCCTGGCCTGGCCTGGCCTGGCCTGGCCTGGCCTGGCCTGGCCTGGCCTGGCCTGGCCTGGCCTGGCCTGGCCTGGCCTGGCCTGGCCTGGCCTGGCCTGGCCTGGCCTGGCCTGGCCTGGCCTGGCCTGGCCTGGCCTGGCCTGGCCTGGCCTGGCCTGGCCTGGCCTGGCCTGGCCTGGCCTGGCCTGGCCTGGCCTGGCCTGGCCTGGCCTGGCCTGGCCTGGCCTGGCCTGGCCTGGCCTGGCCTGGCCTGGCCTGGCCTGGCCTGGCCTGGCCTGGCCTGGCCTGGCCTGGCCTGGCCTGGCCTGGCCTGGCCTGGCCTGGCCTGGCCTGGCCTGGCCTGGCCTGGCCTGGCACAGCACAGCACAGCTGGCCTGGCCTGGCCTGGCACAGCACAGCACAGCACAGCACAGCAGCACAGCCTGGCCTGGCACAGCACAGCTGGCCTGGCCTGGCCTGGCACAGCACAGCACAGCACAGCACAGCACAGCACAGCCTGGCACAGCACAGCCTGGCACAGCACAGCACAGCTGGCAGCACAGCACAGCACAGCACAGCACAGCACTGGCCTGGCACAGCACAGCACAGCACAGCACAGCTGGCACAGCACAGCACCAGCACAGCACAGCACAGCACAGCACAGCACAGCACAGCACAGCACAGCACAGCACCTGGCACAGCACAGCACAGCACAGCACAGCACAGCACAGCACAGCACAGCACAGCACAGCACAGCCTGGCACAGCACAGCACAGCACAGCACAGCCTGGCACAGCCTAGCCTAGCCTGGCCTAGCCTAGCCTGGCCTGGCCTGGCCTGGCCTAGCCTGGCCTAGCCTGGCCTGGCCTGGCCTGGCCTAGCCTGGCCTGGCCTAGCCTGGCCTGGCCTGGCCTAGCCTGGCCTGGCCTGGCCTGGCCTGGCCTGGCCTGGCCTGGCCTGGCACAGCCTGGCCTGGCCTGGCCTGGCCTGGCCTGGCCTGGCCTGGCCTGGCCTGGCCTGGCCTGGCCTGGCCTGGCCTGGCCTGGCCTGGCCTGGCCTGGCCTGGCCTGGCCTGGCCTGGCCTGGCCTGGCCTGGCCTGGCCTGGCCTGGCCTGGCCTGGCCTGGCCTGGCCTGGCCTGGCCTGGCCTGGCCTGGCCTGGCCTGGCCTGGCCTGGCCTGGCCTGGCCTGGCCTGGCCTGGCCTGGCCTGGCCTGGCCTGGCCTGGCCTGGCCTGGCCTGGCCTGGCCTGGCCTGGCCTGGCCTGGCACAGCCTGGCCTGGCACAGCCTGGCCTGGCACAGCCTGGCCTGGCCTGGCCTGGCCTGGCACAGCACAGCACTGGCCTGGCCTGGCTGGCCTGGCCTGGCCTGGCCTGGCCTGGCCTGGCCTGGCACAGCACAGCTGGCCTGGCACAGCTGGCCTGGCCTGGCCTGGCACAGCACAGCCTGGCACAGCCTGGCCTGGCACAGCACAGCACAGCACAGCACAGCACAGCACAGCACAGCACAGCACAGCACAGCACCAGCACAGCACAGCACAGCACAGCACAGCACAGCACAGCACAGCACAGCACAGCCTGGCACAGCACAGCACAGCACAGCACAGCACAGCACAGCACAGCACAGCACAGCACAGCACAGCTGGCCTGGCACAGCACACCTGGCCTGGCCTGGCACAGCACTGGCCTGGCCTGGCTGGCCTGGCCTGGCCTGGCCTGGCCTGGCCTGGCCTGGCCTGGCCTGGCCTGGCCTGGCCTGGCCTGGCCTGGCCTGGCCTGGCCTGGCCTGGCCTGGCCTGGCCTGGCCTGGCCTGGCCTGGCCTGGCCTGGCCTGGCCTGGCCTGGCCTGGCCTGGCCTGGCCTGGCCTGGCCTGGCCTGGCCTGGCCTGGCCTGGCCTGGCCTGGCCTGGCCTGGCCTGGCCTGGCCTGGCCTGGCCTGGCCTGGCCTGGCCTGGCCTGGCCTGGCCTGGCCTGGCACAGCCTGGCCTGGCCTGGCCTGGCCTGGCCTGGCCTGGCCTGGCCTGGCCTGGCCTGGCCTGGCCTGGCCTGGCCTGGCCTGGCCTGGCCTGGCCTGGCCTGGCCTGGCCTGGCCTGGCCTGGCCTGGCCTGGCCTGGCCTGGCCTGGCCTGGCCTGGCCTGGCCTGGCCTGGCCTGGCCTGGCCTGGCCTGGCCTGGCCTGGCCTGGCCTGGCCTGGCACAGCACAGCACAGCACAGCACAGCCTGGCCTGGCACAGCAGCTGGCCTGGCACAGCACTGGCCTGGCACAGCCTGGCCTGGCACAGCACAGCACAGCACAGCACAGCACAGCACAGCACAGCTGGCCTGGCACAGCACAGCACAGCACAGCACAGCACAGCTGGCCTGGCACAGCACAGCACAGCACAGCACAGCACAGCACAGCACAGCACAGCACAGCACAGCCTGGCACAGCACAGCACAGCACAGCACAGCACAGCACAGCACAGCACAGCACAGCACAGCACAGCACAGCACAGCACAGCACAGCACAGCACAGCACAGCCTGGCACAGCCTGGCCTGGCCTGGCCTGGCCTGGCCTGGCCTGGCCTGGCCTGGCCTGGCCTGGCCTGGCCTGGCCTGGCCTGGCCTGGCTGGCCTGGCCTGGCCTGGCCTGGCCTGGCCTGGCCTGGCCTGGCCTGGCCTGGCCTGGCCTGGCCTGGCCTGGCCTGGCCTGGCCTGGCCTGGCCTGGCCTGGCCTGGCCTGGCCTGGCCTGGCCTGGCCTGGCCTGGCCTGGCCTGGCCTGGCCTGGCCTGGCCTGGCCTGGCCTGGCCTGGCCTGGCCTGGCCTGGCCTGGCCTGGCCTGGCCTGGCACAGCCTGGCCTGGCCTGGCCTGGCCTGGCCTGGCCTGGCCTGGCCTGGCCTGGCCTGGCCTGGCCTGGCCTGGCCTGGCCTGGCCTGGCCTGGCCTGGCCTGGCCTGGCCTGGCCTGGCCTGGCCTGGCCTGGCCTGGCCTGGCCTGGCCTGGCCTGGCCTGGCCTGGCCTGGCCTGGCACAGCACAGCCTGGCCTGGCCTGGCACAGCACAGCACAGCACAGCACAGCACAGCACAGCTGGCCTGGCCTGGCCTGGCCTGGCCTGGCCTGGCCTGGCCTGGCACAGCACAGCACAGCACAGCACAGCCTGGCACAGCCTGGCACAGCACAGCCTGGCCTGGCCTGGCCTGGCACAGCACAGCACAGCACAGCCTGGCACAGCACAGCACAGCACAGCACAGCACAGCACAGCACAGCACAGCACAGCACAGCACAGCACAGCACAGCACAGCACAGCACAGCACAGCACAGCACAGCACAGCACAGCACAGCACAGCACAGCACAGCACAGCACAGCACAGCACAGCCTGGCCTGGCCTGGCCTAGCCTAGCCTGGCCTAGCCTGGCCTAGCCTGGCCTAGCCTGGCCTAGCCTGGCCTAGCCTAGCCTAGCCTAGCCTGGCCTGGCCTGGCCTAGCCTGGCCTGGCCTGGCCTAGCCTGGCCTGGCCTGGCCTGGCTGGCCTGGCCTGGCCTGGCCTGGCCTGGCCTGGCCTGGCCTGGCCTGGCCTGGCCTGGCCTGGCCTGGCCTGGCCTGGCCTGGCCTGGCCTGGCCTGGCCTGGCCTGGCCTGGCCTGGCCTGGCCTGGCCTGGCCTGGCCTGGCCTGGCCTGGCCTGGCCTGGCCTGGCCTGGCCTGGCCTGGCCTGGCCTGGCCTGGCCTGGCCTGGCCTGGCCTGGCCTGGCCTGGCTGGCCTGGCCTGGCCTGGCCTGGCCTGGCCTGGCCTGGCCTGGCCTGGCCTGGCCTGGCCTGGCCTGGCCTGGCCTGGCCTGGCCTGGCCTGGCCTGGCCTGGCACAGCCTGGCCTGGCCTGGCCTGGCCTGGCCTGGCCTGGCCTGGCCTGGCCTGGCCTGGCCTGGCCTGGCCTGGCCTGGCCTGGCCTGGCCTGGCCTGGCCTGGCCTGGCCTGGCCTGGCCTGGCACAGCTGGCCTGGCCTGGCACAGCACTGGCCTGGCCTGGCACAGCACAGCACAGCACAGCACAGCACAGCCTGGCCTGAGCACAGCACAGCACAGCACTGGCACAGCCTGGCACAGCCTGGCACAGCCTGGCACAGCACAGCACAGCACAGCACAGCACAGCACAGCACAGCACAGCACAGCACAGCACAGCACAGCACAGCACAGCACAGCACAGCACAGCACAGCACAGCACAGCACAGCACAGCACAGCACAGCACAGCACAGCACAGCACAGCACAGCCTAGCCTGGCCTAGCCTGGCCTGGCCTAGCCTGGCCTGGCCTAGCCTGGCCTGGCCTGGCCTGGCCTAGCCTGGCCTGGCCTGGCCTAGCCTGGCCTGGCCTGGCCTGGCCTGGCCTGGCCTGGCCTGGCCTGGCCTGGCCTGGCCTGGCCTGGCCTGGCCTGGCCTGGCTGGCCTGGCCTGGCCTGGCCTGGCCTGGCCTGGCCTGGCCTGGCCTGGCCTGGCCTGGCCTGGCCTGGCCTGGCTGGCCTGGCCTGGCCTGGCCTGGCCTGGCCTGGCCTGGCCTGGCCTGGCCTGGCCTGGCCTGGCCTGGCCTGGCCTGGCCTGGCCTGGCCTGGCCTGGCCTGGCCTGGCCTGGCCTGGCCTGGCCTGGCCTGGCCTGGCCTGGCCTGGCCTGGCCTGGCCTGGCCTGGCCTGGCCTGGCCTGGCCTGGCCTGGCCTGGCCTGGCCTGGCCTGGCCTGGCCTGGCCTGGCCTGGCCTGGCCTGGCCTGGCCTGGCCTGGCCTGGCCTGGCCTGGCCTGGCCTGGCCTGGCCTGGCCTGGCCTGGCACAGCACAGCACAGCACAGCACAGCACAGCCTGGCCTGGCCTGGCCTGGCACAGCCTGGCCTGGCACAGCACAGCACAGCACAGCACAGCACAGCACAGCACAGCACAGCCTGGCACAGCACAGCACAGCACAGCTGGCACAGCACAGCACAGCACAGCACCTGGCAGCACCAGCACAGCACAGCACAGCACAGCTGGCACAGCACAGCACAGCACAGCACAGCACAGCACAGCACCTGGCACAGCACAGCACAGCACAGCACAGCACAGCACAGCACAGCTGGCCTGGCCTGGCCTGGCCTAGCCTGGCCTGGCCTGGCCTGGCCTGGCCTGGCTGGCCTGGCCTGGCCTGGCCTGGCCTGGCCTGGCCTGGCCTGGCCTGGCCTGGCCTGGCCTGGCCTGGCCTGGCCTGGCCTGGCCTGGCCTGGCCTGGCCTGGCCTGGCCTGGCCTGGCCTGGCCTGGCCTGGCCTGGCCTGGCCTGGCCTGGCCTGGCCTGGCCTGGCCTGGCCTGGCCTGGCCTGGCCTGGCCTGGCCTGGCCTGGCCTGGCCTGGCCTGGCCTGGCCTGGCCTGGCCTGGCCTGGCCTGGCCTGGCCTGGCCTGGCCTGGCCTGGCCTGGCCTGGCCTGGCACAGCCTGGCCTGGCCTGGCCTGGCCTGGCCTGGCCTGGCCTGGCCTGGCCTGGCCTGGCCTGGCCTGGCCTGGCCTGGCCTGGCCTGGCCTGGCCTGGCCTGGCCTGGCCTGGCCTGGCCTGGCCTGGCCTGGCCTGGCCTGGCCTGGCCTGGCACAGCACAGCACAGCCTGGCCTGGCCTGGCCTGGCCTGGCCTGGCCTGGCCTGGCCTGGCCTGGCCTGGCCTGGCACTGGCACTGGCCTGGCCTGGCCTGGCCTGGCCTGGCCTGGCACAGCACAGCACCAGCACAGCACAGCACAGCACAGCACAGCACAGCTGGCACAGCACAGCACAGCACAGCACAGCACAGCACAGCACAGCACAGCACAGCACAGCACAGCACAGCACAGCCTGGCACTGGCCTGCACAGCACAGCACAGCACAGCACAGCACAGCACAGCACAGCACAGCACAGCACAGCACAGCACAGCACAGCACAACACAGCACAGCCTAGCCTGGCCTGGCCTGGCCTGGCCTGGCCTAGCCTGGCCTGGCCTGGCCTGGCCTGGCCTGGCCTGGCCTGGCCTGGCCTGGCCTGGCCTGGCCTGGCCTGGCCTGGCCTGGCCTGGCCTGGCCTGGCCTGGCCTGGCCTGGCCTGGCCTGGCCTGGCCTGGCCTGGCCTGGCCTGGCCTGGCACAGCTGGCCTGGCCTGGCCTGGCCTGGCCTGGCCTGGCCTGGCCTGGCCTGGCCTGGCCTGGCCTGGCCTGGCCTGGCCTGGCCTGGCCTGGCCTGGCCTGGCCTGGCACAGCCTGGCCTGGCCTGGCCTGGCCTGGCCTGGCCTGGCCTGGCCTGGCCTGGCCTGGCCTGGCCTGGCCTGGCACAGCCTGGCCTGGCCTGGCCTGGCCTGGCCTGGCCTGGCCTGGCCTGGCCTGGCCTGGCCTGGCCTGGCCTGGCCTGGCCTGGCCTGGCCTGGCCTGGCCTGGCCTGGCCTGGCCTGGCCTGGCCTGGCCTGGCCTGGCCTGGCCTGGCCTGGCCTGGCCTGGCCTGGCCTGGCACAGCCTGGCCTGGCTGGCCTGGCCTGGCCTGGCCTGGCACAGCCTGGCACAGCCTGGCCTGGCCTGGCACAGCTGGCCTGGCACAGCACAGCACAGCACAGCACAGCCTGGCCTGGCACTGGCCTGGCACAGCACAAGCCTGGCACAGCACAGCACAGCACAGCACAGCACAGCACAGCACAGCACAGCACAGCACAGCACAGCACAGCACAGCACAGCTGGCCTGGCACAGCACAGCACAGCACAGCACAGCACAGCACAGCACAGCACAGCACAGCCTGGCACAGCCTGGCCTGGCCTGGCACAGCCTGGCCTGGCCTGGCACAGCACAGCACAGCACAGCCTGGCCTGGCCTGGCCTGGCACAGCACAGCCTGGCCTGGCCTGGCCTGGCCTGGCCTGGCCTGGCCTGGCCTGGCCTGGCCTGGCCTGGCCTGGCCTGGCCTGGCCTGGCCTGGCCTGGCCTGGCCTGGCCTGGCCTGGCCTGGCCTGGCCTGGCCTGGCCTGGCCTGGCCTGGCCTGG
Source organism: Dendrolimus kikuchii (assembly GCA_019925095.2). Taxonomy (NCBI): domain Eukaryota; kingdom Metazoa; phylum Arthropoda; class Insecta; order Lepidoptera; family Lasiocampidae; genus Dendrolimus; species Dendrolimus kikuchii. The sequence goes on along the minus strand of CM034409.1, from coordinate 17,192,937 downwards.
CCTGGCCTGGCCTGGCACAGCTGGCCTGGCCTGGCCTGGCCTGGCCTGGCCTGGCCTGGCCTGGCCTGGCCTGGCCTGGCCTGGCCTGGCCTGGCCTGGCCTGGCCTGGCCTGGCCTGGCCTGGCCTGGCCTGGCCTGGCCTGGCCTGGCCTGGCCTGGCCTGGCCTGGCCTGGCCTGGCCTGGCCTGGCCTGGCCTGGCCTGGCCTGGCCTGGCCTGGCCTGGCCTGGCCTGGCCTGGCCTGGCCTGGCCTGGCCTGGCCTGGCCTGGCCTGGCCTGGCCTGGCCTGGCCTGGCCTGGCCTGGCCTGGCCTGGCCTGGCCTGGCACAGCCTGGCCTGGCCTGGCCTGGCCTGGCCTGGCCTGGCCTGGCCTGGCCTGGCCTGGCACAGCCTGGCCTGGCCTGGCCTGGCCTGGCCTGGCCTGGCCTGGCCTGGCACAGCACAGCACAGCACAGCTGGCCTGGCACAGCACAGCACAGCTGGCACAGCACAGCACAGCACAGCCTGGCCTGGCACAGCACAGCACTGGCACAGCACAGCACAGGCCTGGCCTGGCACAGCACAGCCTGGCACAGCACAGCACAGCTGGCACAGCACAGCACAGCACAGCACAGCTGGCCTGGCACAGCACAGCACAGCACAGCACAGCACAGCACAGCACAGCCTGGCACAGCCTGGCACAGCACAGCACAGCACAGCACCTGGCCTGGCCTGGCCTGGCCTGGCCTGGCCTGGCCTGGCCTGGCCTGGCCTGGCCTGGCCTGGCCTGGCCTGGCCTGGCCTGGCTGGCCTGGCCTGGCCTGGCCTAGCCTGGCCTGGCCTGGCCTAGCCTACTGGCCTGGCCTGGCCTAGCCTGGCCTAGCCTGGCCTACCTGGCCTGGCCTGGCCTGGCCTGGCCTGGCCTGGCCTGGCCTGGCCTGGCCTGGCCTGGCCTGGCCTGGCCTGGCCTGGCCTGGCCTGGCCTGGCCTGGCCTGGCCTGGCCTGGCCTGGCCTGGCCTGGCCTGGCCTGGCCTGGCCTGGCCTGGCCTGGCCTGGCCTGGCCTGGCCTGGCCTGGCCTGGCCTGGCCTGGCCTGGCCTGGCCTGGCCTGGCCTGGCCTGGCCTGGCTGGCCTGGCCTGGCCTGGCCTGGCCTGGCCTGGCCTGGCCTGGCCTGGCCTGGCCTGGCCTGGCCTGGCCTGGCCTGGCCTGGCCTGGCCTGGCCTGGCCTGGCCTGGCCTGGCCTGGCCTGGCCTGGCCTGGCCTGGCCTGGCCTGGCCTGGCCTGGCCTGGCCTGGCCTGGCCTGGCCTGGCCTGGCCTGGCCTGGCCTGGCCTGGCCTGGCCTGGCCTGGCCTGGCCTGGCCTGGCCTGGCCTGGCCTGGCCTGGCCTGGCCTGGCCTGGCCTGGCCTGGCACAGCCTGGCCTGGCCTGGCCTGGCCTGGCCTGGCCTGGCCTGGCCTGGCCTGGCCTGGCCTGGCACAGGCCTGGCCTGGCCTGGCCTGGCCTGGCCTGGCCTGGCCTGGCCTGGCCTGGCCTGGCCTGGCCTGGCACAGCACAGCACAGCACAGCACAGCACAGCACAGCCTGGCACAGCACAGCACAGCACAGCACAGCCTGGCCTGGCCTGGCCTGGCCTGGCCTGGCCTGGCACAGCACAGCACAGCCTGGCCTGGCCTGCACAGCCTGGCACAGCCTGGCAGCTGGCCTGGCACTGGCCTGGCACTGGCCTGGCCTGGCCTGGCCTGGCCTGGCCTGGCCTGGCCTGGCCTGGCCTGGCCTGGCCTGGCCTGGCCTGGCCTGGCCTGGCCTGGCCTGGCCTGGCCTGGCCTGGCCTGGCCTGGCCTGGCCTGGCCTGGCCTGGCCTGGCCTGGCCTGGCCTGGCCTGGCCTGGCCTGGCACAGCCTGGCCTGGCCTGGCCTGGCCTGGCCTGGCCTGGCCTGGCCTGGCCTGGCCTGGCCTGGCCTGGCCTGGCCTGGCCTGGCCTGGCCTGGCCTGGCCTGGCCTGGCCTGGCCTGGCCTGGCCTGGCCTGGCCTGGCCTGGCCTGGCCTGGCCTGGCCTGGCCTGGCCTGGCCTGGCCTGGCCTGGCCTGGCCTGGCCTGGCCTGGCCTGGCCTGGCCTGGCCTGGCCTGGCCTGGCCTGGCCTGGCCTGGCCTGGCCTGGCCTGGCCTGGCCTGGCCTGGCCTGGCCTGGCCTGGCCTGGCCTGGCCTGGCCTGGCCTGGCCTGGCCTGGCCTGGCCTGGCACAGCCTGGCCTGGCACAGCACAGCCTGGCCTGGCCTGGCCTGGCCTGGCCTGGCCTGGCCTGGCACAGCCTGGCCTGGCCTGGCCTGGCCTGGCCTGGCCTGGCCTGGCCTGGCCTGGCCTGGCCTGGCCTGGCCTGGCCTGGCACAGCCTGGCACAGCCTGGCCTGGCACAGCACTGGCCTGGCCTGGCCTGGCCTGGCACAGCCTGGCCTGGCACAGCACAGCACAGCTGGCACAGCACAGCCTGGCCTGGCCTGGCACAGCTGGCCTGGCCTGGCCTGGCCTGGCACAGCACAGCCTGGCCTGGCCTGGCCTGGCCTGGCACAGCACAGCACAGCTGGCACTGGCACAGCACTGGCACAGCACAGCACAGCACAGCACAGCACAGCCTGGCCTGGCCTGGCCTAGCCTGGCCTAGCCTGGCCTGGCCTGGCCTGGCCTGGCACTGGCCTGGCCTGGCTGGCCTGGCCTGGCCTGGCCTGGCCTGGCCTGGCCTGGCCTGGCCTGGCCTGGCCTGGCCTGGCCTGGCCTGGCCTGGCCTGGCCTGGCCTGGCCTGGCCTGGCCTGGCCTGGCCTGGCCTGGCCTGGCCTGGCCTGGCCTGGCCTGGCCTGGCCTGGCCTGGCCTGGCCTGGCCTGGCCTGGCCTGGCCTGGCCTGGCCTGGCCTGGCCTGGCCTGGCCTGGCCTGGCCTGGCCTGGCCTGGCCTGGCCTGGCCTGGCCTGGCCTGGCCTGGCCTGGCCTGGCCTGGCCTGGCCTGGCCTGGCCTGGCCTGGCCTGGCCTGGCCTGGCCTGGCCTGGCCTGGCCTGGCCTGGCCTGGCCTGGCCTGGCCTGGCCTGGCCTGGCCTGGCCTGGCCTGGCCTGGCCTGGCCTGGCCTGGCCTGGCCTGGCCTGGCACAGCCTGGCCTGGCCTGGCCTGGCCTGGCCTGGCCTGGCCTGGCCTGGCCTGGCCTGGCCTGGCCTGGCCTGGCACAGCCTGGCCTGGCCTGGCCTGGCCTGGCCTGGCCACAGCACTGGCCTGGCCTGGCCTGGCCTGGCCTGGCACAGCCTGGCCTGGCACAGCCTGGCCTGGCCTGGCCTGGCCTGGCACAGCCTGGCCTGGCACAGCCTGGCCTGGCCTGGCCTGGCACAGCACAGCACAGCACAGCACAGCACCTGGCACAGCACAGCACTGGCCTGGCACAGCACAGCCTGGCACAGCACAGCACAGCACAGCACAGCACAGCACAGCACAGCCTGGCCTGGCCTGGCCTGCAGCACAGCACAGCACAGCACAGCACAGCACAGCACAGCACAGCACAGCACAGCACAGCCTGGCACAGCACAGCACAGCACAGCACACAGCCTGGCACAGCACAGCCTGGCACAGCACAGCACTGGCACAGCCTAGCCTAGCACTGGCCTGGCCTAGCCTGGCCTAAGCCTGGCCTGGCCTGGCCTAGCCTAGCCTGGCCTAGCCTGGCCTGTAGCCTAGCCTGGCCTAGCCTGGCCTGGCCTGGCCTAGCCTGGCCTGGCCTGGCTGGCCTGGCCTGGCCTGGCCTGGCCTGGCCTGGCCTGGCCTGGCCTGGCCTGGCCTGGCCTGGCCTGGCCTGGCCTGGCCTGGCCTGGCCTGGCCTGGCCTGGCCTGGCCTGGCCTGGCCTGGCCTGGCCTGGCCTGGCCTGGCCTGGCCTGGCACTGGCTGGCCTGGCCTGGCCTGGCCTGGCCTGGCCTGGCCTGGCCTGGCCTGGCCTGGCCTGGCCTGGCCTGGCCTGGCCTGGCCTGGCCTGGCCTGGCACAGCTGGCCTGGCCTGGCCTGGCCTGGCCTGGCCTGGCCTGGCCTGGCCTGGCCTGGCCTGGCCTGGCACAGCTGGCCTGGCCTGGCACTGGCCTGGCCTGGCCTGGCCTGGCCTGGCCTGGCCTGGCACTGGCCTGGCCTGGCCTGGCCTGGCCTGGCCTGGCCTGGCCTGGCCTGGCCTGGCCTGGCCTGGCCTGGCCTGGCCTGGCCTGGCCTGGCCTGGCCTGGCACAGCCTGGCCTGGCCTGGCACTGGCTGGCACAGCACAGCACAGCACAGCACAGCTGGCCTGGCACAGCACAGCACAGCACAGCACTGGCCTGGCACAGCACAGCACAGCACAGCACTGGCACTGGCACAGCACAGCACTGGCCTGGCACTGGCTGGCCTGGCCTGGCACAGCACAGCACAGCACAGCACAGCACAGCACAGCACAGCACAGCACAGCACAGCTGGCACAGCACAGCACAGCACAGCACTGGCCTGCACTGGCACAGCACAGCACAGCACAGCACAGCACAGGCCTGGCCACAGCACAGCTGGCCTGGCCTGGCCTGGCCTGGCCTGGCCTGGCCTGGCCTGGCCTGGCCTGGCCTGGCCTGGCCTGGCCTGGCCTGGCCTGGCCTGGCCTGGCCTGGCCTGGCCTGGCCTAGCCTGGCCTGGCCTGGCCTGGCCTGGCCTGGCCTGGCCTGGCCTGGCCTGGCCTGGCCTGGCCTGGCCTGGCCTGGCCTGGCCTGGCCTGGCCTGGCCTGGCCTGGCCTGGCCTGGCCTGGCTGGCCTGGCCTGGCCTGGCCTGGCCTGGCCTGGCCTGGCCTGGCCTGGCCTGGCCTGGCCTGGCCTGGCCTGGCCTGGCCTGGCCTGGCCTGGCCTGGCCTGGCCTGGCCTGGCCTGGCCTGGCCTGGCCTGGCCTGGCCTGGCCTGGCTGGCCTGGCCTGGCCTGGCCTGGCCTGGCCTGGCTGGCTGGCCTGGCCTGGCCTGGCCTGGCCTGGCCTGGCCTGGCCTGGCCTGGCCTGGCCTGGCCTGGCCTGGCCTGGCCTGGCCTGGCCTGGCCTGGCCTGGCCTGGCCTGGCCTGGCCTGGCCTGGCCTGGCCTGGCCTGGCCTGGCACAGCCTGGCCTGGCCTGGCCTGGCACAGCACAGCTGGCCTGGCCTGGCCTGGCACAGCCTGGCCTGGCACAGCACAGCCTGGCACAGCACAGCACAGCACAGCACAGCCTGGCCTGGCCTGGCACAGCACAGCACAGCACAGCACAGCACTGGCACAGCACAGCACTGGCACAGCACAGCACAGCACAGCACAGCACAGCACCAGCACAGCACAGCACAGCACAGCACAGCACAGCACAGCACAGCACAGCACAGCTGGCACAGCACAGCACAGCACAGCACAGCACAGCACAGCACAGCACAGCACAGCACAGCACAAGCCTGGCCTGGCACAGCCTGGCCTGGCCTGGCCTGGCCTGGCCTGGCCTGGCCTGGCCTGGCCTGGCACAGCCTGGCCTGGCCTGGCCTGGCCTGGCCTGGCCTGGCCTGGCCTGGCACAGCCTGGCCTGGCCTGGCCTGGCCTGGCCTGGCCTGGCCTGGCCTGGCCTGGCCTGGCCTGGCCTGGCCTGGCCTGGCACAGCCTGGCCTGGCCTGGCCTGGCCTGGCCTGGCCTGGCCTGGCCTGGCCTGGCCTGGCCTGGCCTGGCCTGGCCTGGCCTGGCCTGGCCTGGCCTGGCCTGGCCTGGCCTGGCCTGGCCTGGCCTGGCCTGGCCTGGCCTGGCCTGGCCTGGCCTGGCTGGCCTGGCCTGGCCTGGCCTGGCCTGGCCTGGCCTGGCCTGGCCTGGCCTGGCCTGGCCTGGCCTGGCCTGGCCTGGCCTGGCCCTTAGCACAGCCTGGCCTCTGGCCTGGCCTGGCTTGGCTGGCCTGGCCTGGCCTGGCCTAACACAGCTAGCCTAGCACAACACAACACTGGCCTGGCCTGGCTTCGGCTAACCCTGGCCTAAGCCTGGCTGGCACTTCGCCTAACCACAACACAACTGGCAACCTGGCCTGGCCTAACTTCACAACTTCCTGGCAGGTTCGCTCCTGGACCGCTCCCGGTCAGTCGATTTTTGAGAGCTCCGCGGAAAAAATTCACAAAAATAGGTTTTTTCAACGATAGAGTGCAGTGCGATATATCAGTGTGTGCGCATTTGTGAGGCGCATCTGCCTGTGCAAACAGTGGTTCCCTATCTATTCGGGAAAAAAAGTTATAGTGAAAAAACTAAATTTTTAAACTTAGAAGTGTTTTTACTCCAAAACTAAAGCGGTGACCCCCCTTTTTTAAGGGCGGCTTTAGTGCGCCCCGAGTGCCCCTACAGGGCCCAACCACTAGCGACAACTTCCCAACTCCATCTGGAAAGATATTCCACCGGAAGTAAAAACACGTGGACCTAAAATCTGAGAAATAAGTCGGAGCTCAGAACAAAAAATACGGGCCGATAAAGGACGAAATTCTAAGGCATCTGGCCAGATGCGAACTTAGAAAAAGTCATACCCGAATTTTTTAAAAAAATAAAAACCGACAAAAATTTTCATCATTTTCTGTTTTTTGACTATAAGTCAAAAAAGTCTCAAGAAGACTAAAAATCCGGCGCGGTAGCCACCGAGGGATTCCGGAGGCGCGTCGTTGGACACCCCATTCGCAAGAATCGGAGCACATTTGGAGGAACCAGACTTAAAAAAACAAAATCCTAACCTCAAAATTGCTCCGGAATTACTGGAGTGAGGGCTTTGAGGTTAGGAGTGTTTGAAGATCTTCTGGAGGACGACGCAAATCCGGTCTCAGCGGAATTTTATGTTAAGTAATCTTAAGTTATTTTATATTAGAAATTTGAACTTTGACCCTTTATATCTCTGGACCTATTTATAGCGCGTGGGTTTTGAGATTGCCAGATTGTGCGCGCTGGACAGCTCTATCCGGCCGCACCAAAACCCATTCAAGTTCCGAGGAAAAAACTCGAATAAAAATTCAAAAACCGATAATTACGAAATTTTTTGACTTTTTTCCAAATTTTTATATTGGAAAAAATTATTTTTTAGTAGCATAAAATAGAGCAACATTTTGGACATATTTTGGCAATTTTTTGGCATTTTTAGCGACTATAGGCACGGAGATATTTATTTTTGAAGTGTTTTTTGCAAATAAATAGTTATATATATAGGGTAGGGTAAATTTAGGACTGGCAACATCTAGGGCTCACCCAGGCCTTTCATTTGAATCCAAGAACGGCGTGTTTCGACCCATAGGGGGCCAAGAAATCAAATTCTACTGCCTTTTGGCCAAGGGCCGCCGCCATCTTGGATAATTTCAACTTTAGATATCTCGGCGAATATCATACCTAGAGCGACGGGGTTTCCTGTGTTGTCATCTCCTGGACTTGCTGAAGGCATCCAGCCTTTAAAAAAGGGTCAAATTTTTTAGTTTGGACCACCCCCAGGACGGGGTGCAGACTGTACTGGGTATTATCCCAGACAAAATCCGGTGAAAATCCGACAAGAGTTGACCGAGTTACAGGCAATTCTCGCCGGAGTTTGACAGATTGGCGGCCATCTTGAAAATATTAAAGACGCGATATCTTCGGAACTATTGGTCCTATTGCAACGGGGTTTTCTCTGGAGACAACAGCTCCATAAGGAGCAACGATTCCGGGGTTCAAAACCCGGAAATAACGCGACGCTCGGTTTTTTAGCTAGGCGTGTAGAGGACCTTGAGGACTTCACAAAGAACCCAAAAACCAGGTTCGTAGGACCGGTAGTCACGGAGATACAGGACTTTGAAATGTGTTTTTGACAGATGGACCGCCATCTTGGAGATTTTTGAACGGCTGTATCTTCGTTGTTATTGGACGCACGGAAACGCGGTTTGTACTGTTATTATTCCTGACCTCCCCCGCTACCGATTGCGCCAATAAAAACTGACTTTTTTAGTCGGAAAATTTGTAGTGTTTCGAAGTCAAAAACTGGTAGTCCTCGGAAAACCCTGCCCAACGAACCCAAACACGCCCCTATTGGGACAATACTTAACGCGTAGAAAGGCTTTTAAAAATCCAGGCAAGAAAATCAGATTTTCTGCTGAAACTTTGGACCCACGCTATCTGGGTACTATACCATCTAACGCAGTCGACCTTGGGCTCGTTTGGCTCGGGACGCCGAGCTCTATCAGCAGGAACCCACTCCCCCCCTCTACCTCCCCCCTTAAACTCTTTTGCCCATAGCTTGGCTATTGTCTGTCCCAGGGTGGCCGAGTTTGGTATCTCCAGAATCGGCTCGCTGAGACGGACATACCAGGCTTGGTAAAACGGTTTAAAACATACACTTACCTCACTTACCTCAAGTAAAAATCAAACACTCCTCACTTTCGCACTCAAACACGTACACACATACACTCTAGGTACTTACCTGGCGCATAGCACCTACTTACCTCACTTACCAAAAACTTACCTAACACACAAACTTTCATAAAACTCACATAGGCCACTCTGGCACACTCATAACACACTTACCTTGTACACTATAAATAATAAAAAACTTACCTTTTACTTACCATCACCGTTACCGTACCAGTATAAACCTTAACCTTTACCTTTACCTTTACCATTCATATACCTTACCTGAACCTGTTACCTATACTTACCTTACCTTACCAAAACCTTATACTTACCTGCTTCCTATACCTTACCATATACCTTACCTTCCCTATTTACCCGGTGATACTTACCCGCATCCTAGATTTCAAACTCCCGGCACCTCCTCTCCTCCTTGGGGACCTGAAAAAAGAAAAAATTGTAATTAGTATAAGTGTTTATTGTAAAAATTTTACTGCACTTTTGACTATATAAATACATTGTGTTCTGTTTTATTTACGTGTTAGTTTTAAGGACAGGTCTATTGACCATATTTTTAGGATTACTATTTAGCACTTTTGTGCCAACAGTTAGTTATAGGACCTTGGCTCATAGAGCAATTTTAACAAATTGACGAATCTCTCCGAGTATGTTTCGGACACCAAGGAAGCCTAATAAGGACCTGCAGGAGACCAGCAGTGGTGACGAAGGGGATTTTCAATCCCCAAGTACGACAAGTCCGACAACTTCCAAATCAGGGAAGAGTATTGGAGAATGGCTGACGGCAAAGAAAGGGACAGGGAAGCTGACTGGAAAAGTGACGCAGGATCCTTTTAGGAGGAATGTAACCCTCAAATATTCCCCTCCCCCCCCAACCAAGAAGGTTACGACTGCGGCTGGAGCCGAGACCGCCGCAAAACCTTCCGGAAATCTGAACAAGACCTTCTCGAAAACAGAAGAGAAGGCCTCGACTTCGACCTTGACCTCGCCAGGGTCGCAAATAGTTGCGACGGAAGACCTCACGACTCCGCCTGGGGCGGGAAAATACAAAAGTCGGGCGACAGAGGCGAAAGCCCAACTATCAAAAATTAATTTACACCTCAATAACTCCCGAAACCTGAAAACCGAGATAAAGCAAGGAGTTCAGGCGGCAGTAGACAGGCTTTATCAGCTATGTATCGAGCTTATGAAAGAGCTAGATTCAGGTAAGGATGACGGAGCTATAAAGGGAAAGGGGAAAGGACGGGAATCAACAACAAAAATTGACACAGGGGCCGAAGCCCAAATTGACCCAGAAGCAGATAGGAGCAAGGTTGACGAAGGGAAAGACGAATTGATGCGCAAGCTGGAGGAACACGCAGCCCTAATGAGGGACAACAGCATGCGCATCAGGGATCTCCAGGGGGAACTTGACAGGCACAGGGAAGAACTAAAGGAGAGTCGGGTGAGTTATGCCAGTGTAGTGTCAGGGAGAGAGGGGGCTAGAGCACCGGAGCGCCCAACGCTACACTCGGTGGTAATCACCGACACGGATCAGGAAAGGACGGGAGAAGAAGTGCTCGATAAAATTCGAGGAACCCTAAGGGCAAAGGATGGAGACTTTGAGATAGAGAGAGTAAGAAGAGGCCGTGATAAGAAAATTATCATTGGCTGTAAAACAGTCAGTGATAGGGAAAAACTCAAAGAAAGAATTAGGGAAAATGAGCACTTAAAGGTAGAGGACGTCCGAAACAAGAACCCTTTAGTTCAGATTACCGGTGTGCTGAGAATACACACCGACGAAGATCTCTTCAAGGCCCTGAGAAACCAGAACCGCAAGGTTTTCGAGGGGCTCAGCGAAGAAGAGACTGAAATGATGGTGGCCTATAAGATTAGGGGGAGAAACCCCCTAACCAATAGAGTCGTTCTACGGGTTGCGCCGAGGCTGTGGCAGCGGTTGACGACGACAGGAGTGGTGAGGATAGACCTCCAGACACTCCACGTGACGGACAGGTCACCGCTGGTCCAGTGCTCGCAATGTCTTGGCTACGGTCACGGCAAGAGGATCTGCCAAGAAGCACAGCAGCCAAAGTGCAGCCACTGTGGGGACCCCCACATGAAGTACGAATGTCCGGACTTCAGGGCGGGGGCACCACCCACTTGTTGCAATTGCAGGAGGGCGAAGAAGGTGGACATAGACCACAACGCCTTTGACAGTAAATGCCCTATACGCATCAGGTGGGAGGAGATAGCGCGCGCCTCGGTCGCCTATTGCTAAGGGCACCCCGGGGAACCAAGCGATCTCTAAGGAGCGGAAGCCGTACAAAGTAATGCAAGCTAACCTGCAGAGAATGGAACTCGCAACGAACGAGCTGTTCAACACTGCCAGCGAGAGAGGTGCGGCTTTCGCTCTACTCCAGGAGCCTTACGTAGGCATAGCAAAAAAGGTGAGGAGATATCGGGGCGCTAGAGTCTACCAAAACACGAAATCGACAAGTAGAACTATTAAAGCGGCAATTGCCGTTTTTGATCCGGAGGTACAAGCCATCGTGGTACCTGAATACACCACCGACAATCTGGTGGTAGTAAAGATGGGAAGTGGATCTAGCGCTCTGACAGTCGCCTCCCTTTACTTCGAACCTGACAAAGACATGGAGCCCTACATGGAGCTAATCAGAGATATCGCTAGGACAATGGGGACCCGGAGGATAGTGATAGGCGGCGACGTAAATGCGAAGAGTCCATGGTGGGGTAGCCCTACAGAAGATCGACGAGGAAAGAGGCTGACAGGACTCCTGAACGAATTGGACTTGCAGGTGCTCAATGAGGGAGACACTCCCACCTACGACACCGTGCGTGGAGGCAAAGCTCTAACGAGCTTTGTCGACATCACGGTCTGCTCAGCGGACCTCCTCAACTTCGTGACAGGCTGGAAGGTAGACGACGGGGTGACGAGCTCTGACCACAACACCATTCTTTTTACTATTGTAGCTAGTCCATTAAACAGTGTATGCATGGCCAGAACAACCCGAATTTATAATACGCGTAAAGCAAACTGGGGCCACTTTCGTGAGAAAGCGGACCAGCTTATGCTGGAAAATAGACTTACCATGGAAGATATCGAAGAACTGACAGACACGACGGACCTGGAAAATAAAGTAAACATATTAAATAACATTGTAGTAGAGGCATGCAAACACAGTATAGCACAAATAAGACAGAAAAATAAAATAAACTTACCTTGGTGGTCGGAAGAGCTCGCCAAACTGAAGCGTGGAGTCGTCGCGAAGAAGAGGAGAATCCGCTGCGCCGCGCCGTCCTGTAGGAAGAGCTGTATCGATGAGTACCTGCAAGTCAAAAGAAGGTATCAAACGGAGATTAATGCTGCAAAGACTAAGAGTTGGAAAGAGTTTTGCGGCAAGCAGGATCGGGAAGGAGTCTGGGAGGGGATATACCGGGTCATCGGGAGAACGAAGAAGAGGGACGAGGATGAGCCTATGACAGATAAGGGAGTGGTCCTGGGCCCATGTGAATCTGCCGCATTACTTGCGGAGACCTTTTACCCCGAGGATAGTGCCGAGGGAGAGAACCAGGAACACAGGGAAATTCGAGAGCAGGCGGCAAATTTGAACCATCAGATCGCCTTGTTAGGGAACGACGACCCGCCCTTTACCGCCTTAGAACTTAAACAAGCAGCACACCGGTTCAATCCCAAGAAGGCACCCGGGGCGGATGGATTGACCGCCGACATCTGTGCCCAGGCCATTTACCATAAACCAGAATTCTACCTATCACTGGTTAATAAGTGCCTTACACTCGGATATTTCCCGGCGATCTGGAAGCGAGCGACCGTAGTCGTGCTCCGGAAGCCGGGAAAAGAAGACTACTCCCACCCGAAGTCATATAGGCCCATCGGCCTTTTGCCAGTGATGGGTAAAATTCTTGAAAGATTGATAGTAAATAGACTCACGTGGCACCTCGTGCCTAAGCTGAGCGCCCGCCAATACGGTTTCCTGCCCCAAAGAAGCACGGAGGACTCCCTCTATGATCTAGTGAACAGAATACGCAGAAAGCTGGAACTTAAGAAGATTATAACACTCGTTTCACTAGACATAGAGGGAGCATTCGATAGCGCTTGGTGGCCTATGATTAGGGTCCGGTTGGCGGAGGAAAACTGCCCAGGAAATATCCAGAGGATACTGGGCAGCTACCTGGAAAACCGCAGCGTCTCGCTTAGGTACCTAGGAGAAGAGGTGGAAAGACAGACCACGAAAGGCTGTGTGCAGGGATCCATAGGGGGGCCTATCCTATGGGACCTGCTCCTCGACCCTCTTCTTAAAGGGCTAGAAGTACGAGGAGACTACGTACAGGCATTTGCGGACGACGTGGTTCTACTGATTGACGGAGACTCCGGCAGCAGCATAGAGAGAAGAGCTAATGCGGCTCTCTCCTATGTTCAGGAGTGGGGTGTCCGAAACAAACTAAAATTTGCCGCTCACAAGACGAAAGCTGTAACTTTCACGAGGAAATTGAAGTATGACACCCCAAGACTGAGCATGGGAGGGGTCAGCATAGAGATGGCCTCAGAGGTTAAGGTTCTAGGTGTAACCATAGACAGCAGCTTGACATTTAACTCGCACATACGTAGTGTATGTGCGAAGGCAATAAAGTTCCAGAAGCAATTATCGCGCGCCGCGAAGGTCACCTGGGGCCTTAACCCTGAGATCGTCAGGATCATGTACACAGCGGTGCTGGAGCCAGTAATCCTGTACGCAGCGAGCGTCTGGGCGCCTTCAGCCACAAAGTTGGGTGTGCGTAAGCAACTCAACATGGTCCAACGGGGATTTGCGCAGAAAATGTGTAGAGCGTATAAGACCGTCTCCCTGAACTCAGCGATGGTGTTGGCTGGTCTGCTCCCCCTTGACCTCCGTATAAAGGAAGTTGCTTCCTTATACGAGGCCAAGAGGGGGGTAGAGCAGCCAATGCTTGGGGACAGGGAGATGGAAACGCGAGTTGCTTACGCCAACACAACTCACCCGGCCTCACAGATCGAGTTACAGTTTGGCTGCCTGATGGACCAGGAGCAGGTGGATGCGCAACGCCACCAGGCGGTGCGTATCTTCACGGACGGCAGCTTAATCGAAGGCCAGGTCGGAGCCTCATTATCCTTTTGGAATAATGAGGTCGAGACCAAAAGCCGGAAAATTAAGCTGGCGTCCTTCTGCACGGTCTATCAGGCAGAGTTGCTGGCGATACGTGAGGCTACGGCGTCGGCTCGGAAGCGCTCAGAAAGAAGCTTCGGCATCTACAGTGATTCCAGATCGGCGTTGCAGTCGCTGTGCTGCTGGGGCTCCGTGAACCCGCTAGCGTTCGAAGCAAGAGAGAACATTAGGCGGTGTGTTCTCGATGGAAAGCAGGTGAGCCTGTACTGGGTAAAGGCCCACGTTGACGTCAGAGAAAACGAGCGAGCGGATGAGTTGGCGAAAGCGGCAGCACTTTCTCTGAAAGTGAAGCCGCTTTACGACAAGTGTCCGGTTTCCTTCGTCAAACGGCAGTTCCGCATGGGAACGGTTGACGAATGGAACCGGAGATACTGTCAAGAGTCAACGGCATCCGTTACGAAACTCTTTTTCCCTGAAGTCACGCGGGCCTTCAAGTTAGTTAGGCAGATCGGCCTCACCGGTCTGCACACCCAGCTCTTCACGGGGCACGGGGGATTCTCGGAGTACCTGAACCGGTTCGGGTGCAAAGAGAATCCCTCGTGCATCTGCGATGAGGAGCAGCAGGAAGATGTTCCGCACCTTATCTTCTGGTGTCCGGTATATGCCCGGGAGAGACATGACTGCGAAAGCAGGCTTCAAGTCGAAATTCACTTTGAAAACATGCACGAGTTGATGTCCAAAAAGAATATGGAGGTATTTATAGCATTCTGTATTAAGATAGTCAAAAGTGTAGTTAGTAGAAATAAGAACATAGATGTATAATATGTGGAATTATCATATATTTAGGTATATATGCATAATGCGCAGACAACCTTTAGTAAATAAGAGAATAGCTAGTAATTCATAATAAAAGATAAAAAATGCAAAAAACATATATAAAAATAAAATTAGTTAGGAAGTAGACATAGTTGGCTAACATAGAATAGTATAAGAAATAACGAATACAAGAAGCCTGTTTTAAAGAACGAACAAAAGTAGAAGGATAGTGCCTGAAACTTAGTATATTAATATGTATAAAAATAGTTAGTAGAAAACTTTTTGGAATAATAAGTCTGGATTAATTAAGAAAAATTGTAAAACTTTAGATATAATAAAATATGTAACAATAAAATAGAGTAGATTTAATATGTTTAGACAAAAAATTTTAGGTAAGCAAAATGTACAAACTAGATTAAACAAAAATGTAATAGTGTTAAGTAAATTGTAAACCTATTTTTCCAAAATAAAGTAACACAAGAAAAGAAAAGATAAATAAAAGAAAGAGAGGAAAAAAAAAAAAAAAAAAAAAAAAAAAAAAAAAAAAAAAAAAAAAAAAAAAAAAAAAAAAACCTAACCTAACGTAAAATCAACTAAATTCGGCGTAAAATAGAGCTAACTTTTAGGCATATACTAGTAATTTTTTGGAAATTTTTGAACTTATACTTTCTGAGATACGCATTTTTTAGATTAAAATCGAAATAATTAAGCAAATATAAGCATAAATAGATAAATAAGACTGTCAGCAGCCAGACCTCGCCGAGAGCTGTAATTTGAGCCCAAGCTCGACTAGTTTCGGCCCATAGGAGGCCTAGAAACCGCAATTTGGTGCTTTTCGGCCAAGGGCCGACGCCATTTTGAAAATTTTAAAACCTCGTTTTCTCGGCCATTATTGGACTTAGCGCGGCGGGATTTTGACTGCTGGCATAGAGATAGGCTTCTGCAACTGACCAGCCTGTAAAACAGGCCAAAAATTTTTTGAGCGAACCCCCCCCCCAGGTGGTGTGGAGACGCTGACGGACAATACAACAGTCCAAGTCCGGTCCAATTTGGACCAATAACAAGGGAGTGGCGACGATTTCTCGCCAGAGTTTGACGTTTCAGCCGCCATTTTGGAATTTTTCAAAGTCCGAAATCTCGGCCGCTATTCGTCGTAGGAAGTCGGGACTTGGACGGTAGGTGATAGAATAGCCTATTCTACAGGACCAAGCCAAAAAATTGGACCTAAAATGTTGACACCCAAAAATATAATTAGGACCTAGTTTAGACCAGGGGTAGCACAGAGAGCCCAAGCACGGGCACAGCAGACCTCCGGAAGGCTGAGATATTGGAGTACAAACTTTCCCGGCGGCCATCTTGAAATTTTTAAATTTCAAATATCTCGGCCAATACTTACCTGAGGAAGCTCGGGTTTCCTTAGGAGTGATCCTCAGCCCAAGGAGCATCTGCTGGACCCATTTTTAGGACGATAAAATTTTCAAAAATTTCAGCTAGTTTTACAATCCCAGCCGATAGATCTCATCGAGGCGAGAGGTTTGAGCCCAAGCTCGATCTTCTAGCACTGATATTGAGTGAGAAACAACGATTTGAAAGTTGCGAAGTTTCATCCGATTTTTTGGGAGCAAAACTTCGCAGCCTGTTTCTCAGCCAATTTCAAAGCTATCATAGTCGAGTTTGGTATCATCCAACTCGGGACGACGAGATCTATCGACCTGTCTGTTCCCCTCCCCCCTATCTCCCCCCCATTTTTTCACTTACCTGTAAATCCTTGTCCTCTTGTCCAATCCCGGCGTGCGAGGTGTCGTTCAACTCGTAGAGACGCGACGAATCCATCTGTCCACCTCCCGGCTCCCGGCGCCATCCCGCTCCCCCCTGGACCTGAAAATAAAAGAAAAATATTAGTAAGTAGTGGTTCGAGTGAACAATTAGTGTAAGACATAGTATCTAGTTAGTATATAAGTAGATTTAAGTAAACAATAACACTTATCTGTATTTTATCCTTGACCTCTCCCAGTGTGGAGCTGACATTGACCCGGGTTTTTACCTGTAAGCAAACGCAGATTAGTGTTAATTTTTGTATACCTGACGTAGACTCGTCACAGGAGCACCTGTGAAATAAAAATTGTTTAGTATAGTTTGACTGGTTCAATATATATTGTTTTGACTTTTAATTTGACCCCTCGACTGGTGCTTTTGCATCAGCCGAACTATTTAATTAGATTAAAGCCCTATAAACACCTACAAAACACGAGAACACATACACACACACACACACACACACATATCACACACACGCAAGCATACATACATATATTATACATTTGAGTATAACTCAATACGAGTATACCCAACCCACGCACACGAACACACTACATTCAACTCAACGCTATTGCGGGAGTTGACTAAATTAAACTAGGAATTATACAATACCCGCATCAAGATGTTTAGGACGCCGTCAAAAGACCTGTGGAAAGCCTGCGAACCGACAAAATCGGAAGAGCAGGCGATTTGGAGAGAGTCCGGGGATAGCAGCTCAAGGTACATGGAGCTACTCTCGGCCAAAAGAAAAGAGAAGCGCGCCAAGGCAGGATATGTTACGCCTCCCTCGGATATTGAATCTCCGGGACGGACTGAGGTGACCAAAAATAGAGCAAAAGAGATTGAACGTACCTCATTAACCCCAACCAGTCCCGTGAGTTCTAGACAGCACCTGGAAAGAAAGAAAAAGAAGGCGATAGCATTAAAATTCTCTCCCCCTCCCACTAGGAAAGTACCACCCATCCCTGAGGTAGTAAAGACGAAAAGGGTTTCCCCGAGTAGGACATATACAAAACGCAAGTCGCTAGAAGTACCTAAAGAAGCGGCAGGATCAAGTAACAGGATGAAGGATGCTAAGACATCCTATGATAAGGCAAATGAACACCTGTCCAACTCGAGGAACCTCAAGACCGAAATAAAACAGGGCGTGCAGGGGGCAATCGATCGACTGTACGCCCTGATCAGGGAAATGGATCGAGAAATGACACGGATGAGGCAAGCGGGTAATACACAAACAGGCGAGCGAGTGACAGACAGAAGAGAGATAGAGACTCAAACAGAAGAGCAAGGACCAGAAGTAAGGACAGAAGAAAAGACCCAGCAGGGGAAAACGGACTTTGAGAAGGAGAAGGCCGACTTGGTTCTGAAGATGGGAGAGCATGCCTCACTCATGCGTGAAAACCTGGAGAAGATGAATAACTTATCGCAAGTTATTCAGAAGCACAGTGTGGACATGAGTGAGGTGAGTGCATCGAGACCAAGCTATGCGAGTGTAGCGGCTACAAGGCCGGGAGGTAATCTCCCGGCATATAAAGTGTACCGCACACTACACTCCGTGGCGATAACCAGTGGCCTTAGTGATACAGACACCACCAAAGCCGAAACCCTCGAAGAAATTCGACAGGCGCTTGACGCCAAAGAAGGGGGGCTAGAGGTGGAGCGTATCCGGAAAGCAAGAGATGGCAGAGTCATCATAAGCTGTACGACAGAGGAGGACCGGCAGAACGTCAAGCGAAAGCTGGCGGAAAAAAGACCCGAATTAACGACAGAGTACCTTACCAACAAGAGACCGTTGGTAATGATAAGCGGGGTCCTCCGTACACATACGGATGAAGACATACTCCGGGCCCTCAAGAACCAAAATAGGGCGGTCTTTGAGGGCCAAGAGGATGTCGAAAACCCAGTCGTAATAGCGTACAAAATTCGAGGACGGAATATAACGACCCACAAGGTGGTGTGCAGAGTCACACCAGTTGTGTGGAAGAGATTAACGGAAGCGGGCACGGTGAGGATAGACCTGCGTACGTTACAGGTCACAGACAGGTCGCCGCTCACACAGTGCACCTTGTGCCTGGGTTTCGGGCACGGGAGGAGGATGTGCATGGAAGCAACCCAGGTAGCATGTAGCCACTGTGGGGGCCCGCACACCATAAGTGAGTGTGAAGAGCACGCTGTTGGGACGCTACCCAGATGTAGGAATTGTACGAGGGAAAGAAGATCGGACACAGCACACAATTCCTTCAGCGATAAGTGCCCAGTGAGGGCCAGATGGGAATGGATAGCGCGCTCAACTGTCGCCTACAGTTAGACACCCCCCGGCGAAAACATGATGGCAATGGGTCGGAAGTTGCACCTTGCTGCGAGAGTACACGCAACACAAACTCGCAACAGGTATAGGTAAGAACACCAGACAGGAAGGAGCAGCCAACGACTCTTCTATCATGCGTGGAACCGGGAGTGACGTCTTACTATGGGTGAGGTCATCGACCTAGAGGCCACACAAGACAACATCGGCGACCAGTACAGATATAGATGGCCCTGAGTATCTGAAACTGTACACCAAACACTATCGGACACACAACACCAATCACACTACGACTACCAAATATACACAAACACTCAAACATGCAGACACCTACTACAAGCATAGCACTCAAACACACCTAAAACACAACCACTCACGAATAACACAACACAAGCACAAAGTCTCCTTAAAAATCCAAACACATAAACACACATACACAAAACTTTGTAACACAATAAGAAACGGACTTCTTTATTATAATAAAGTAAGCCAGCTTCTGTAATAAATACACAAGTAAGAACAACACACTCGAACACAAGAAAATAGCTATACGTAAACTCAAGTACATCAGATAACACACATAACATCAGTTAGCACAACAAAATTCTTGGAGCAAACCAAGAATGTTACAAAACACACACAAAGCCTTAGATACTCGGGGAATTAGGGGAAAATAGAGCACAAACAAATAGACACAAACTAGGGAACACAACTACACAAAACCAGAAAGTTAATAAAATACAGTAGCGAATAAATTAGAAGTAATATTACGGCACTGAAACTATATACTAGTATATAGGTTTTCTCAGTACCAGTCAATAAGAGTAGATAGTATAGAAAGAGAACAGTAATAAATAGATAAGTTAAAACCCCTAAGATAAGAACTATGGTCCTTGTCATTACAAACAACGAACCTAGTGTAGAAATATATATTATAACTAATGTAACACAATAGATTAAATTATAGTAAGACAATAAATATACATAACTTTTTAAAAAAAAAACTTTGTTAAAAATAGATACTAAAACTTTTTCTGTAAAACTAGTAAATAATAATAAGACATTGTAAAATTAGTATAGAAAAATGTAAATTGTACGCATAAGACCATAATAAAAGCAAATAAAGAACACCCATCAACTCCCAACCCAACCCAACCTAATCCAACCAAATCCAACTACTCCCAATTTCCCCAAACCAATCCAAAATAGTAAAAGTTCATTTACCCTAGAATACAGTAGCTACAATATACGGATAGGTAGAATAAAAAAAAAAAAAAAAAAAAAACCTAACCTGAGAGAAAGGAGAAAAAAAAAAAAAAAAAAAAAAAAAAAAAAAAAAAAAAAAAAACCTAACCTAACCTAACCTAACCTAACCTAACCTAACCTAACCTAACCTAACCTAACCTAACCTAACCTAACCTAACCTAACCTAACCTAACCTAACCTAACCTAACCTAACCTAACCTAACCTAACCTAACCTAACCTAACCTAACCTAACCTAACCTAACCTAACCTGACCTAACCTAACCTAACCTAACCTAACCTAACCTAACCTAACCTAACCTAACCTAACCTAACCTAACCTAACCTAACCTAACCTAACCTAACCTAACCTAACCTAACCTAACCTAACCTAACCTAACCTAACCTAACCTAACCTAACCTAACCTAACCTAACCTAACCTAACCTAACCTAACCTAACCTAACCTAACCTAACCTAACCTAACCTAACCTAACCTAACCTAACCTAACCTAACCTAACCTAACCTAACCTAACCTAACCTAACCTAACCTAACCTAACCTAACCTAACCTAACCCAACCCAACCCAACCCAACCCAACCCAACCCAACCCAACCCAACCCAACCCAACCCAACCCAACCCAACCCAACCCTTTTTTTTTTTTTTTTTTTTTTTTTACATGGGGAAATGCATTGCCGCACCATCAGCCGCGCGGGGAATTCTCGCGGCCGGTGTGTGGGGCTCCCCGACGCCGATTAATCAATACGACCGACGCCGGTATACCCACTAAAACCCCATGGGTGCCTTCATCCGCCTTAGTGCCGGGGCCACGGTACACAGCGTGAGCCTTACTCCGCGACCCCGGCGAGCGGTGGGCCCCCCCCACAACCGGGGGGGGCTTCTCCTTAGTGCGGGCCGGGGAGGTGAAACTTCCCCGGCCCTGAGAGGGTCGCGCGGCAACCACTCGCGCCCTCTCGCGGCATTAGTGCGGGCGGAGGCCTGTCTTGTCCCCGAGGCCTCGACGCCCGCTGCCGCCCGCCCGTGGGTTAGTCACCACGGGCTACTTCTCGCCGCTCCCCGCGGCGGTCTGCTCGACCGTCGCGGCCGCGGCACTTTCCGGTGCCTTCCGGCTGGCCTTACTCCTGGTGGGCTTTTTGGCCCCGCAGAGCCTCCCACCTAGTTGGTGACCGGCCGGCCTGCCCGCGGCCTCGCACACTGTGCAGTGCGGTTTCGCGGTGCAGGGGCCCGTCACCAGATGTCCACTTTTACCGCAGCGGTAGCATTCGCCGCTGCGGTCCTTCTCGGAGGTGCATCTCGCTGCCACATGCCCGAGCTCGTGGCAGCGATAGCACCTCTGTGCGCGATGTGGGAGGATCTCTACGCTCGTCGAGGCCCAGCCCACCAGGAGTTTACACTCTTTCAACTTTTTGGCCGCCGCGACTGGGCAGGCCACCACTGTCGACCCCGACCCGTCAGGGCCGAAGCGAATCTTCGTCGCCTTGATGCTCTCTGAGAGAGCATCCGGTGGTCCGCGCGATGGCAGCGGCCACGTCTTCGTCTTCAGTGGTGCAGTCGTCCAGACCCGAGACGCGAAGACATACACCGCCTTCTCAGGCCTGGACACACGCACATCCTCGGCCTTGAGGACGGTGCGGAGGCTCACGGCGAGGGCGTCAGCCTGGGGGGCGCTAGTGGCGCCAGGCACCACCAGCATCCGCGCCCCAGTGCGCGCCTCGCTTCAGCCGGAGCCCGCCCTCAATGCCGAGGTCAGCCAGCCGGATATTCGCTCTTGGCCTGGGACAGGAGGCTCGCGTACGTCACGCCTCTTTCCTCCGCGCCTGACTGTATAGTCAGGACAACTGCGGAGGACTTCGGCGGACGCAGCGCGCGGCACCTTCCTTTCCCGGGCCACTGTCTCCTTTTTAGGTGGGGGAGGGGGAGGAGGGGGGGGCTGCGAAGCCGGAGCCTGCGCCACACCACCCTTTCCTTTTCCACCACGTCTCCTTTCTCGTCGCCGCTGAGCGCGGGTGGGCTGCGCTGCAGCGGCGGTCGTGCCCGGTGTTGTGCCGGACGACGGTGGGGCCTGGTTTCTGGCCCTCTTCCTACGGCCAACCGTCGTCCAGCCCTCGGCCGCGGCTGCGGTCGGAGGAGGGGGCGCCGGATTGGCACTTGGGGGCAGCGAGGGCGCCGCCGTCTCCAAGGAATCCCGCTGGGTGGGAAGCGGGGGGAACTCTTCTGCCGGGCGCCCAGAGATGAGCGAGGGGCTCGGCGGAGGAGTTCTGTCTCCTATAACTCCAGACCTTGGAGAGGCGGCCGGCGCAGATGGAGTTGCCGGCCGTACGGGAGCGAGTCGCTCCTCCAAGGTTTTAAACCTGTCTTCTAGGAGGAGGACCAGGTTCTCCTCTAGGGCCGCAAACCTCTTCTGTTCGAGGTTTGCGGCTGTCGTCGATGGTGGCGTCTTGGGTTCTGGCGTTGGCGGCGCGGAGCGAGCTGCTTTCGCGGCTTTCGCGGCTTTCGCGGTGGCAGCGTCGAGCTCCTCCCTGACTTTCGCCAGCTCGTCGCGCAGAGCTATGATATCCGCCTGCATACGGCGTTTGTCCGCCATCACCAGGGCGATTTCTTCGGTGAGAGTCCGTGCGCTGAGCGCTTCGGATGCCTCCCGGACGGTTACCACGGCCTCCTTCAGGGCTTTCTGGAGGGTGCCCTTTAGCCCTTTGGAGACCTTGGCCACTCCAGTCACGACCTCCAGTGCCTCGGTGATCCGTTTCTGGAGGTCTACCGTTAGCGCGAACTCCGTGCGGGGATCGGGAGGGGGCTGGCCCACGGGACGAGATTCTGCCTTGGCGCTCATCGTCCTCGTGTATACCATGTAGTTGGCCCTCCCCGTGATCTCCTTTTCATACTCGAGTTCAAGCTCGGCGCGTTGGGCCTCAACGTACGCCTTTTTAGCACTCGCGAGCCCAACATATTCCCCGGTGGTGGGGGGTCTTCCTCTTCCCCGCTTCTGGTCCGTCTCCTTTGCAGAAGCCGGAGGCTTGGGCGGGGGTTTGGATACGATCTCCTCTTCCTCCTCCTCCTCCTCAGACGATGAGGAGGACGAAGATTCGGAATCGTCGTCGTCACTGTCGGTGTCGGTGTCACGACTCGACCGCCTGTTGCGGGAGTCAGTGGCGCCGCCACTTTTCTCTTTGCCCTTCGCGGGCTCTTTCGACTTTAAAATACCTTTGGCAGGCACATCTTTTACTCCGCCCTTCCCGGGCCCTTTCTGGTAGGTTTTGCCCTTCTCGGGCTCGCCACGAACATCATCTCCGCCCGTCACAGGCACTGAAACGTCGGATGGTTTTGGTTTTAAAAATTTCTTCATAGCAGTTCCCACGAGTAAGATCTGGTGTGTCAACATAAAAACATAGTGGTCCGCAGTAGCGACCGGGTTTACCCCCCCGGCCTCAAAACCTCTCGCCCTGCGCCGCAGCTTAGGTGTTAGGGGATTTTTTATTGTGGTGCTCATCCACTTGGGCCAGCCGGTTAAGGCCAGCCCCGCGGTCCCGTGTGGCCGCGAGACGTGACCACGACACCACACGGGGAAACGCTCGACGTAGTGCACAGTGACGAGACTCTCGCCCCGCCACTGAGCCCGCCGCCACTGTCCACGTCGATGGGGCGCGCAGGGCAGAACTGCGCACCCTCTCCTGGCAACGGGACCAGCGGAGCAAGGTGCTCAACGCTGGCCCGGTGCCCGCCGCTCCGCTAAAGAAGACCGGCAGAACGGCGCTCTCCTTACGTCGGATGGGAGGGGTGTTTGGGAGGGAACAAGTTTGGAAGGAAGGGAAGGAATACCAGGATTTGGAGTGGATAGGTGGGACACCACTGTCACGGAGTGAAGGGGGGAATGTGACAGTGGCCGCTCGGGGCCCCGGGGACGCATCCCCTTGTACCACTACCTGGACGGAGAAGAGTCCAGGGTGGCACCCCCTGGGGGAAACCCAACCCAACCCAACCCAACCCTTTTTTTTTTTTTTTTTTTTTTTTACATGGGGAAATGAGTTACCTCACCGTCAGCCGCGTGGGGATCGCCGCGGCCGGTGTGTGGGACTCCCCGACGCCGATTAATCAATACGACCGGCGCCGGTATACCCACTAAAACCCCATGGGAGCCTTCTTCCGCAATAGTGCCGGGGTCACGGTACACAGCGTGAGCCTTACTCCGCGACCCCGGCGAGCGGTGGGCCGCCCCTTAAACAGGGGCGCCCTCTCCTGAGTGGGCCGGGTGAGAGTTACCCGGCCCTGAGAGGGTCGCGCGGCTGCCTCTCGCGCCCTCTCGCGGCATTAGTGCGGGCGGAGGCCTAATCGATCCCCGTGGCCTCGACGCCCGCTGCCGCTCGCCCGTGGCTACCATTTAACCACGGGCGTTCTCCTCGCCGCTCCCCGCGACGGCTGATGAAGCCGCCGCGGCCGCGGCTCTGTCCGGCGCCCTACGGCTGGCCGTTTTCCTCCTGGTGGGCTTCCGGGACCCGCAGGTCCCCCCACCTAGCTGGTGACCGGCAGGCCTGCCCGCGGCCGCGCACACAGCGCAGTGAGGCTTCGCGGTGCAGGGGCCGGTCACCAGGTGCCCGGCTACTCCGCAGCGATAACAGAGATCGCTGCGGTCTACCTCAGAGGTGCATGCCGCCGCCACATGCCCGAGCTCATGGCAGCGGAAGCACCTCTGTGCACGGTGCGGGAGGGCCTTGACCTCGGCTGAGGCCCAGCCCACCAGGAGTTTCGTGCCCACCTTCAGCAACGATTTGGCGGCCGCCACCGGGCAGGCCACCACCGTCGTGCCCGCCCCGTCAGGTCCGGGGCGGACTTTGGACGCTCTAACGCTTTCGCGTGAGCATCCGGTGGTCCGCGCGATGGCAGCGGCCACATCGTCGCCTTCCGTGGTGTCGTCCAGGCCCGATACGCGGACGTACACCGCCTTCTCAGGCCTGGACACGCGCACATCCTCGGCGTTGAGGACGGTGCGAAGGCTCTCGGCAAGGGCGTCTGCCTGGGGGGCGCTAGTGGCACCAGGTACCACCAGCATCCGCGCCCCAGTGCGCGCACGCTTCAACCGGAGCCCGCCCTCAATGCCGAGGTCGGCCAGCCGTATGTTGGCTTTGGCCCGGGACAGGAGGCTCGCGTACGTCACGCCTCTTTCCTCCGCGCCTGACTGCATTGTCAGAACGACAGCGGAGGATTTCGGCGGACGCATCCGCGGCACCTTCCTGCCCCTGGCCCTATTCTCCTTTTTGGGCGGGGGAGGAGGAGGAGGGGGGGGCTGCGAGGCCGGAGCCTGCGCCACGTCCCCCTTCTCCTTTCGACCCCGCCCTCTGCCTCTTTGCCGCCTAGCGCGAGTGGTCTGCGCGTCGGCGGCAGTCGCGGCCGGCTGTGTGCCGGACGACGGTTGGGCGGCCTTTCTTGCGGCCTTCTTCTTACCGACCGTCGTCCAGCCGTCTTCAGCCGCAGCCGAAGAGGTAGTGGGCGCCGGACAGGCGGGCGGTGGCGGGGTGGACTTCGCCACCGCTCTCTCCTTTCTACCCCGCTGCGGTAGCGGGGGGTACTCCTCCACCGACGGCCCAGGGATGGGCGAGATCGGCGGAGGTGTGGGCCTAGCTCGAGGAGCAGGGCTCAAGGTGCGGGCCGGCGATGGTGCCGGCCGGACCGAGCGCATCTGCTCCTCGATGGCCGCGAACCTGCTCTCCATAAGGAGAGTCATCCGCTCCAGGTTCGCGGCCATGTTCGTCTCCACCTCTGGCGGTGGTGGCGGCGGCGGCGCGGAGTTCGCGCGTGGCCGGGTCATCTCTTCTCGGAGGCTCCTCAGCTCTCGTCGGAGGTCTGCGATTTCCGCTTCCATGCGGCCATTGGCCGCACGGGAGCAGACCAACCTCCCCCGAGCTAGTGCGGCTGAGGAGCTCGTCCGTAGCCTCCTGAATGGAGGCCGCCGCTTCTTTTAAGGCCTTTTGAAGGGTCCCTTTGAGACCCTTCGAGACCTTGGCCACATTGGCCACCACCGCCAGAGATTCAGAAATCTGCTTCTGGAGGCCCTCTGCCAGCGCAGCTCGAGCCTCTACTTGTTTTTCTGCCGCGGGAGGATCCGGGTCCGCGGGGGCAGGACCGGCCCTAGGCCGGGTAGCCCTCGCGGTCACCATCGCTGAGGTCCTCTCCGCGACTTCCCTTTCCAGCTCGAGCTCGAGCTGCGCACGCTCGGCCTCCACGAGCTTTTGCTTCGCGGCAGCTAGACCCACGTACTCGCCTGTTGTAGGAGGCCGGCCTCTGCCCCGCTTAGCGTCCGGCGCTTGAGCAGCCGGTGGCTTAGACGGGGCCTTGGCGGGGGCCGGCCTCCCTTCGTCTTCCGACGAGGATGAAGATGACAGTGATGAGTCCATCATCCTATCCACGTCATCCAAGGCCAGGTAGCGACGCAGCGCCTCGTAGCGCGCGACCTCCAAGGCCAGGTATCCCGTCGTGTGCGCCTCATTGGTGGCGCCGACCGCCTCGTCCGCAGATTGTCTTCGGGACGAGGCAGCCGATCTGCTCCTCGTGACGCGAGAAGCAGCTCTTTCCTTGTGACACTGCCTCGGGCCCGGGGGGGGGTTGACCGAGGGGTGTGTGAGACTCCCAGCGGTCGGAATCTCCACGCATGGCTACGATGAGCGTAGCAGTCGCGAGATTCCGTCCGCCAGACTACCCACTAAACCTAACCTGCGCCCCTACTCCCTAGCGCTTTTACGGGGCGTCACAGGATATAGACCGTAGGTACACGACTGTGACGCCCCTACGCGTGGCTTAACCCCAGGATGGCCCTCGGGGAAGGCCAACCTCTTCACCAATAGGGGGGGAAGTCCCGCGGGTGCCCCCGGACCCGCGGGCCCCTATGATGGAATCCCTAGGGCAGGAGGAGACGGGCGTAGCGACCCCTGCGCCGGCCTATGCGCCGCCGGCGAATCGGGTCTGCCGCCGCGTCTTCCTCCCTCTCCCTTTCGGCGACCTCCTTCTGGAGCATTACCGCTTCACAGAAGGAGGCCACCGCCGCCCAACGGTCCTCACTCCGCAGCATGGCAGTGACCATGCTTTGGAGTGAGTCAACCGGTCCCGCCACGTTAACCAACTGGTGGCGCTGAGGTCCCCAGGCGGCGCACTCCGTCAGCGTGTGGATCGCTGTGTCCTCGGGTGCGCCGCAGTGCTGACACTCCGGTGTCGGTTCACGCCCCGCAGTACGATGCAGATACTTACCGAAGCAGCCATGCCCGGTAAGTATCTGCACCATCCTGTATGTGAGGGTCCCTCTTTTTCGAGGGACCCAACGCGACAGGTGGGGGCGGATCGCCTCCACCGTCGCGGCTCCAGCCACTGGGGACCTCAGGTCCTCCTCCCATTTCACCATCAGGGCCGCGGTCGCCTCGGCCCTGACTTTTGCGACCTCTGCCAGGCACGGCCTAAAACCTCTCCCTCGGGCATCTTGGCGGAAGCGGAACACCCTGGCGAGCGTCTCCGCTTGGAGTTCCCACGGCGGATCACCCGCCAGGAGTGTCGCCGCCGTCCAGGACACCGTCCGGTACCCCCGTATGGCCCTCACCGCAAGGACGCGCTGACAACGCCTCAGCAGCGTCCTGTTCTTGCGGTGAAGGGCGTGACTCCACACGGGGGCACCGTACAGTGCCATACTCCGTAAGATACCCGAGTACAACCTCCTACAGGCCGCGCCTGGCCCTCCCACATTGGGCAGGAGTCTGGCCAGGGCAGCGGCGGTCCTTAGGAGTCTCGGGGTCAGCTGTTCGAAATGAGCCCCGAAACTCCATCTTCCATCCAGTGTGAGGCCCAGATACTTCATCTGGGCCTCGACCGCCACTGCCACTCCCTGGACGACGACGTGCGTGTCCCGGGGTGGTCTCCTACGACGCCCGTGGAACATCAGGGCCTCAGTTTTCTCGGCAGAGAGTCTGGGGACCAGACGCTGGATTCTCCCTACGACCAACGCGGAGGACGCGTTGGCCAGCTCCACGGACTCTTCATACGTACCACCCCGGGCCGTGATGAGGGTGTCATCCGCGTAACAGAACACCCCCATCCCGGGAAGGACTGGCTCTCGGAGGAGCCAGTCGTATCCGATGTTCCACAGGATCGGACCCAGAACCGATCCCTGTGGAACACCGCACATCACACGCCGACGCCCAGCGATCTGGCCATAGCCGCCCCCCTCCCAGAGGACGTATCTGTCCTGGAGGTATGCCCTCAACAACCTCGTGAGGTACAGAGGCACTCCCTGGTACCGGAGTGCCTCCAGTATCGTCTCGAACGGGAGGCTGTTGAAGGCGTTCGCTATATCCAGCGATACCGCCAGGACAGACTCCTCCATCCCCTCTGCCTCTCTCGTGAGGCACCTTAACGCATCCAGGGCGTCCAACGTGGAGCGCCCTGGTCTAAACCCGTATTGTGCCTCCGAGAGACCAGGCCCGTCGTTGGTGATGTGCTTGACGAGGCGACTGGCCAATATCTTTTCGAAGATCTTGGCCACCTCGTCAAGCAGGACGATGGGCCTGTATGCAGAGGGGTCATCCGGGGGGCGGCCCTCCTTGGGGATCAGGCACAGCCGGCCCTCCTTCCACGGCTTCGGGAACTCACCTGAGCTGATGCAGGCATCATATAGTTCCCGAAGATGGCCGCCGAGATGTTTGGCGGCCAGGAAGAGGGCCCGGCCTGGAACCCCGTCCGGCCCTGGTGCCGTCCTTCGACCTCGGAGGCGATCCAGGGCCGTTTCCAGCTCCTCTTCTGAGACGGGGGGAGGTGCCGTCTCAGAAGGAAACACCCCGGGAGGAGGATTCATCACGGGGGGAGTATGGACTCCCGGGTCCGGGAAGAGTCCGTCCACTATCCTTTCAAGGACCCCTTCTGGTAGGGACTCCGTTATCGGGGCGGCAAAGGCGCGAAGCTTTTTGCGCGCCGCCCGATACGGACGTCCCCAGGGGTCCCTGTCCAGGGACTCCAGTAGTTCTTCCCGTGCCCGGGCCTTCGCCTGGCATATTGCCACACGAAGGGCCTTTTTGGCAGCCCGATACTCCTCCCCTAGCCTGATCTCCTCCTCCAACTCCGGAGGAAGCCGACGCCGGCAGCGTTTGAGAGATCGGTGCAACCCTTGAGCTGCCTCTCGCAGGGCACCGATCTCCGCAGTCCACCAGTGGACGCCTGGCCGCTGCCAGCGCCGACGCGACCGTGGCATGGAGGCATCGCAGATCCTTCCCAGAGATCTGCGCATGCGCTCCGCCAGTTCCTCCGGAGTTCTTCCATCCACCGGATTGGTCCAGCCCTCGACGACCGCCGTCTCCTCAGCCAGCTGGGGATCCAGCCGGCTGACGGCCCAGCGCGGGAAGTGCCCGTGGCCACGTGGGGGGTCTGTCGCCCTACTGGGAGGAGGGGAGACCTCGAACCTGATATACAGGTGGTCCGAGAGCGTCTCCACCTCCTCCTCAACCGCCCAGTTCACCACCCTGCGTGCGATCGCATGGGTAGCGAATGACAAATCCACGATAGATCCACCCCGCGATCGCACGCAGGTATGGACCGACCCTCGGTTGAGGATCGACAGACCACTTTGTAGCGCCCACGCCTCCACGAGTCTTCCCCGCGCGTCGGTGACGGTGTTCCCCCAGGAACGGGATTTGGCGTTGAAGTCGCCGAGGACAAACGTTGCCCTCGGCGACTGTCTCGCCACGGCGGCCCTGACGGAATCCAAGAACGTCTCGAACTCCGCCAGGGAACGGTTTGGGGAAAAGTACACACCGATGATGGTGTACTCTCCCCAACCCGCCGCCGCGTAACCCCGTCCCCTCTCGATGGAAATGAGAGGGGGGCTAGTGCCTGACCTAGCCACCACCGCCACCAGGCCGTCGAGGTCCCCAACCCAGTTCTCCTGGGTGGGGATGTAGTACGGCTCACTCACTACCGCTGGACCAATCCTCCACTCCGCCATCGACTGCAGGAATAAATCCTGAGCCCCGGCGGAGTGGTTAATATTCCCCTGGAGGAATCTCGTATGCTGTACAGGCATTAATCAGACATACGAGATTCCCCCACTGCTGCTCCCTCTCTCCTCCCGAGCCTGTTGGCCGGGGGGACAAATTTGGCCGGGACCCGTCCAGGCTGGCAGCGCCTGGACATGGCCACGTGATCTGCCCTACGTCCCTCTTCGGCGCAGATCACGCAATGCGCCTTCTCCGCCCTGCATTCCGCCAAGATGTGCCCGCTTTTGCCACAGCGGTAGCACAAATTGGATTTGTCCCCCCGGCCGTCCGGGCACGACGTGGTCGAGTGCCCGGTGGCAAGACACCTGAAACACCGCAGTGGACGGTTTTCGTAAGCCTCCACTGCGGCCGAGGTGAAGCCGATCAATAAATGACCGGCTTCAGCCAAGCTTTTCGCCACCGGTACGGGGCACGAGACCCACGTCGAGCCCAGACCGCCTGACCCTATTCCGAGCCCCGCTGCCCGAATCTGGGAGCGGGGACATTTCCCTATGCGGGACACTTCCTCCTCAATCATTTCTGGGGTGACTGAGTCATCCAGACCCGTTATCCGGATTTCCCCACGTTTCACGGGTCTAGAGACCTCTGCCACCCCAGTGAGTGCCCCTTGCAGGAGCTCAGCGATCCGGTCCGCCAGTTGGAGATTCTCGGGGCCGGGCGGCAACTCCAGCAGCCGAGAATCATTGCCGGACCGGATGACCCTGAGGCCTCTCTTCAGCCCCAAAGCAACGACGTCAACGGAGCCCCGGGCCTTCGCGAAGACGTCGTAGTATGTCATCCCCTTTTCTTTCGCCTCCGGTAGCAGCTTAAGTCTGACTACCGGAGTTTTCTCCTCTTTTAGGTGCGCCGGGTTCATTTTTCCCGGGGGACCACGGCGCGCCTCTCTTTTCTCCTCCCTGCGGCTCCTGCGATCCTCCCTGGGACGGGAGGACTGGGGTTGGGTTTGGGGTTGGGCGGACTGGAGGGGGGCCGAAGCGTTCGGTCCCCTGCCCGCTCCCTTCCCTTTTCCCTTCCCCTTACCTTTCTTCCCCCCCTCCACCACGGTCCATTCGTTGTCCGTGGGGGGGGCACTATCCATGGGGGTGGAGAACCCCCGGATCTGGGACCTCGGAGCCCTCAAAGAGGGAAACTCCTTGTCCCCAGATCCCGAGGGGCCGGCGGACCCCACCTTCTTCGGCGGCGGGCGTGACGGCCCGGCCTTCGGAGGTGGGGGGGGGGCCCTCTCCACCCTCTCTTCCACGACGACCATCGCCTCCGTGGGGACGGGGGCTGGAACATTTCCCGGGGGGGGGTCGGAACCCCCCTTCTTTTTCTTGTCACCCGCCAGCGGCGGGCGGACGACTTTCGGCGGAGGAAGTCGCTCCTCCAGCACCGCCAGGCGCGCGTCTACCAGCGTCCCCACCGAGATGATGATGGCCCTCTGCAGGGCCTCAAAGTCAAATGGCGGGGAGGATACATCCGCGGGGGGGGCGGCGGTCAAGTCCTTCTTGGCCGCTGCCCTCATGTCACTAAACTCCCTGCGGTGGGCCTTAAGCTCCGACCGCAGGGAGTCAATCTCCCTTTTCAACCGGAGGTTTTCCGCCGACAACCTCCGGTTTTCTGCGTCCAGTGACCTCGCAGACAGGTTTTCCACCACGTCTGCGAGGGTGCCCGCCGCCAGCTTCAGACGGCGGATGTATCCTCCCTTAAGGTTGCCCGATGTCTGGGCAACCTTATAAATCGAGGCCACTTGGGCCTTCGCCAGAGTCTGGAGGTCCTCGGCGGCCATGCGGCCGAGGTCCAGCTCCCTGGGGTCAATCTCCCCTGATGCCTCCACAACATCCGAGGACTCGTCGGACTTCTTCCTGTAGGATTCCCCTTTGGAAGAAGTCGTCGGAGGCCTCGCAAACTCCGCATTCTTCTCCAGCTGGTGCTGAGCCTCTTTGATGAGGGTCTCCGACCGAGCCACAAGCTCGGCGGTAGACCCCCCCCTCGAGTACTTCAGCACAGCTCCACGTCCGCTACTACGCGGCCCGGTGCGGCTTTTGTACACGCGCCGGGCGGCGGCCACCATCTTCTTTGCTGACACATCCGTGTCAGCGTCATACTCCCCCGTCTCCGGTCTGATCCGGGACGATACGTCCGTTTCTGGGTCAGATTCCCCCCGCTGGGCACTAAGCCTCCTGCGGATGGAAATCTTTCCCGCTATTGCCCCCGGAGTAACCCCTTGGACGGCACTCGTGTCGGAGTCCGCCATTGTCACGGGCCCCCCACTAGGGGGGGGGGCACCCCCAGAGTCCAGAGAACGAGCCGGGTAGTCGTGACAGCAAGAACCAGTCCAATAAGCAAGCCAAAGTCAAAGAAATCAAGAAAACACAAAGTCAGGTAAACAAAGCCAGGTCAACAAACTAGTATCCGAGTCCAAAAGATCCCTATTTCGAGCCGAGTCGTCAATAGAAATCGATGAAACCACATAAAAAGCCAAGTTGAGAAACCACTAAAAGGTAAGTCGAATTACTCCACCACGTTCCGTGTCCGTGCAATGAATCTTCAACTCCTGGCACGGTTGTCCGGGCCCGGGCTTCCCCGGGTAAGTTATATCAACTCATGGACACGGAAAACGCCACGAATTGACTCCCTACGTCACTCCGGTTAAGGTAGTGCCGTGAACTCCCAGTGCGCATCGTGGTACGGCTTTCCGTTGAAATGAATGTTTGCACACCCATCCAAGTACTGACCGCACCAAGCGACGCTTAACAATCATGATCGACTAGCTAATGCACGTTCCACTGTGCCAACTAGCCGCTCAAAAGGTAAGTCGAATTACTCCACCACGTTCCGTGTCCGTGCAATGAATCTTCAACTCCTGGCACGGTTGTCCGGGCCCGGGCTTCCCCGGGTAAGTTATATCAACTCATGGACACGGAAAACGCCACGAATTGACTCCCTACGTCACTCCGGTTAAGGTAGTGCCGTTGACTCCCAGTGCGCATCGTGGCACGGCTTTCCGTCGAATGAATGTTTGCACACCCATCCAAGTACTGACCGCACCAAGCGACGCTTAACATTTATGATCGACTCAATATTGCACGTTCCACTGTGCCAACTAGCCGCTCAACTAGCCGCTCAACCCTTTGTGTGGGACACCCCGACGCCGATTAACCAATACGACCGGCGCCGGTATACCCACTAAAACCCCAAGGGAGCCTTCCTCCGCATTGGTGCCGGGGTCGCGGTACACAGCGTGAGCCTTACTCCGCAACCCCGGCAAGCGGCTGGCCGCCCCGTAATCAGGGGCGGCCTCTCCTTTGTGGGCCCGGTGGGAGTTACCCGGCCCTGAGAGGGTCGCGCGGCTTCCTCTCGCGCCCTCCCGCGGCATTGATGCGGGCGGAGGCCTATGTGATCCCCTGGCCTCGACGCCCGCTGCCGCTCGCCCGTGGCATTACCGCCACGGGCGTTACTCCTGGCCGCTGGGCGCGGCGGTTGGTGTAACCGCCGCGTCTGCGGCTTCGCCCGGCGCCGTCCGGCTGGCCTGGACTTTTCTCCTAATGGGCTTCTTAGCCCCGCAGGGCTTCGAGCCCAGCTGGTGACCGGCCGGCCTGCCCGCGGCCTCGCACAGTGGACAGTGCGGTTTCGCCGAGCAGGGGCCGGACACCAGGTGCCCGTCTTTACCGCAACGGTAACAGTTACCGCTGCGGTCTACATCCGAAGGGCATACCGCCGCCACGTGGCCAACCTCGTGGCAGCGGTAGCACCTTTGGGGCCTGCGGGGAAGGGCCTCAACGGTAGCGGAGGCCCAGCCCACCAGGAGCTTCGTCTCGACAGCTAGGAGCTGTTTGGCGGCCGCCACCGGGCAGGCCACCACCGTCTGGCCCATCCCGTCTTTGCCGGGACGGACCGTCGACGCTTTGATGCTCGCGTAGGAGCATCCGGTGGTCCGCGCGATGGCAGCGGCCACGTGCTCCGCGTGCGCGTGGTCGTCCAGGCCCGAGACACGAAGACACACAGTCTTCTCGGGCCTGGAGATGCGCACGTCCTCGGGATAGAGGTTGATCCTCAACTGCTCAGCCAGGGCGTCTGCCTTGGAGGCGTCACTGGCGCTGGGAAGCACCAGTATTCGGCCCCCAGTGCGCGCCTGCCTGAGCCTAAGGCCTCCCTCTATCCCGAGGTCGGCCAGCCGGATTCTTGATTTCGCTTTAGAGAAGAGGTTCGCGTAGGTCACCCCTCTCTCCGCCGCGCCTGGCTGGAGCGTCAGGACGACGGCGGCGGATTTTGGGGGACGCAGACGCGGGGACCTCTTCTCCTTAGCGGCTGTCTTCTTTTTCGGCGCGGAGGGTGGGGGAGGGGGGGGCTGCGAGGCCGAAGCCTGCGCCACATCCCCCTTTCCCTTTGCCCCGCGTCTCCTCTCTCTTCGCCGCTGAGCGCGGGTGGGCTGCGCTGCAGCGGCGGTCGTCTCCGGCCGGGTGCCGGACGCCGGTGGGGCCTTATTTTTGGCCCTCTTCTTTGGGCCGACCGTCGTCCAGCCCTCTTCGGCCACGGCCGGGAGAGGGAGGGGCGTCGGACAAGCGGGCGGTGGCGGCGCAGAAGCCGACGTCACCGCCGTGTCAGCTGACCCCCTCCTCGATGGTAGGGGGGGAAACTCCCCGGCCGGGCGCCCAAAGATGAGCGAGGGGCTCGGCGGGGGTGTGGGTCTGGCTCGAGGAGCAGGGCTCGACCTGGGGGCTGGCCCCGGTTGGGGGGTCAGCCGAGCCGAGCGCATCTGCTCCTCCATGGCCGCGAACCTGCTCTCCATCGCGAGAGTGAGTTGGTTCAGGCTCGCGGCCATTGTCTTCTCTATGCTGGGCGGTGGTTCGACCGGTGGCGGCGCAGGAGCGGCCTGCGGCCGGACGATTTCCGCCTGAAGGCTCCTCAGTTCCTTCCGGAGGTCTGCGATCTCTACCTCCATGCGGCTATTCGCCGCACGGAGGAGGGCGACCTCCTCGGAAGATGTCCGACTGAGGAGCTCTTCTGAGGCCTCCTGGATGGCCGCAGCCGCATCCTTTAGGGCCTTTTGAAGGGTCCCCTTGAGACCCTTCGACACCTTTGCCACGTTGGTGACCACCGCCAGCGAGTCGGCAATTTGCCGCTGGAGGCCCTCCGCATGAGCTGCTCGAGCTTCAGGAGGGGCCTGGCTCGCGAGGGCTGGACCGGCCTGAAGCCTTGTCACCCTCGCGGTAGCCATTGCCGAGGCCCTCTCCGCGATCTCCTTTTCCGCTTGGAGCTCGAGCTCCGCGCGTTGGGCCTCCACCAGTGCCTTCTTGGCATCTGCCAGACCCACGTACTCCCCCGTTGTTGGGGGGCGGCCCCTACCCCGCTTGGCGTCCGGCGCTTTGGTAGCAGCCTTTGCCTTGGCGGGGGTTTTGGGGGCCGGTCTCTCCTCGTCTTCGTCTGATGATGAAGACAGACGACGACTCCATCATGTGCGTCGAGGTCGTCTAAGGCCAGGTATCGTCGCAGCGCCTCATTGCGCGCGACCTCCCTGGCCTTTACCTCCTTTTGGCGGGGTGGTGGGTTTTTAGTGTCCGCAAATTAGTCGAGGCCCTGGCCTCGTCCTCTGATGGGAGTTGGGATGAGGCCACCGATTCAACCTCCGAATCGGCACGCGTCCTGCTCCGCGTGATGCGGGGTTCCACCGTTTGACTACTACTCGTGGCCTCCGGCTGAGATGAGATAGCCGAGAGGAACCTCGAGTAGGAAGTCTTCTCTCCGCCCTTCTCGGGCCCTTTCATGTTGGTGTTGCCCTTCACGGGCCCCTCTACGAGCGTCAGCACCGCCCTTCTCGGGCACTACGTCTTTGGGGGGTTTTTTATTTTGCAGTTCCATATCTTGTTCCCACGAGTAAAAAACAGGTTATCATGATTAAAAACTGGGTGTGGTCCGCAGTAACGGCCGGGTTTACCCCCCCGGCCTCAAAGCCTCTCGCCCTGCGCCGCAGCTTAGGCATTAGGGGTTTTTTATTGAGGTTTTCTCCTCTTGGGCCAGCCGGTAAAGGCAAGCCCCGCGGTCCCGTGTGGCCGCGAGACGTGATCCACGACACCACACGGGGAAACGCTCGGCGGTAGCGCCCAGTGGCGAGACTCTCGCCCCACCACTGAGCCCGCCGCCACTGTCCACGTCGATGGGGCGCACAGGGCAAAACTGTGCAGCCCTCTCCTGGCAACGGACCAGCGGAGCAAGGTGCTCAACGCTGGCCCGGTGCCCGCCGCTCCGCCATGAACCGGCAGCACGGCGCTCTCCTAACATCGGAAGGGAGGGGTGGTTTGGCGGGAACAAGTTTGGAAGGAAGGGAAGGAATACAAGGATTTGGAGTGGATAGGTGGGACACCACTGTCACGGAGTGAAGGGGGGAATGTGACAGTGGCCGCTCGGGGCCCCGGGGACGCATCCCCTTGTACCACTACCTGGACGGAGAAGAGTCCAGGGTGGCACCCCCTGGGGGAAACCCAACCCAACCCAACCCAACCCAACCCAACCCAACCCAACCCAACCCAACCCAACCCAACCCAACCCAACCCAACCCAACCCAACCCAACCCAACCCAACCCAACCCTTTTTTTTTTTTTTTTTTTTTTTTTGATAACGCAGGGGGAATGTCTTTTCTTGCGACACTCCCTCGGCCCCTGGGGGAGGGTAACCGAGGGGAGTGTGGGACTCCCAGCGTACTGGATCTCCACGCATCACTACCGCCGCGGGCGGTAGTAGTCGCGAGATCCCGTCCGCCGGACTACCCACTAAACCTAACCTGCGCCTCTTTCCCACGCTTTTACGGGGCGCCACGAGAACTAGAGCGTTGCTACTACATTCGTGACGCCCCTACGTCTGGCAAACTTCAGGACACCCCGAAGGCAGGGTGCCCTGCTTCATCAACAGGGGGGGAAGTCCGCGGGTGCCCCCGGTCCCCGCGGCCCCCTGTGACGGCACTAAGGGAGGTGGGCTGCGTAGCGACGCCGCCGGCCGCCAGTCCGCCGTCGCCGGATCGGGTCTGCGTACGCATCCACCTCCCTGGTCCTCTCTGCGGCCTCCTTCAGGGACATTACCGTCTCGCTGAAGGAGGCAACCGCACTCCATCCGTCCTCGCTCGACAGCATGGCTTCAACCATCTGCTGGAGCGAGGACACAGGACCGACTGAACTTTCTAGCTGATGACGCTGAGGTCCCCAGGCGGCGCACTCCACCAGCGTGTGATACGCTGTATCGCTGGGTGCGCCGCACTCTGCACATTCTGGCGTCGGTTCACGCCCCGCTGTCTGGTGCAGATACTTACCGAAGCACCCGTGCCCGGTAAGTATCTGCGTCAGCCTGTACGTTAGGGTCCCGTACTTCCTCGAGACCCAACGAGACAGGTGGGGGCGGACCGCCGCCACCGTCTCAGCTCCTGCTTCTGGGGTCCTCAGGTCATCAGCCCATACTTGGATCAGGGCCTCGGTCGCCAAGACCCTGATCCTCCTTACTACTGCCGGACACGGCCTCTCTCCTCTCTCCCTGGTGTCCTGCCGGTAGCGGTGCACTGCCGCGAGCGTCTCCGCCTGGAGCTCCCAGGGCGGATCACTCGCGAGCAGTGTCGCCGCTGTCCACGAGACCGTCCGGTACCCCCGGATGGCCCGTACCGCCAGGACCCTCTGAGAGCGTCTCAGAAGGGTCCTGTTCTTGCGGTGAAGAGCATCGACCCATACGGGGGCACCGTACAGCGCCATGCTCCGCAGGACACCAGTGTACAACTTTCTGCAGACCGTGCCCGGCCCTCCCACATTGGGTAAGAGTCTGGCCAGGGCGGCAGCGGCACCTAGCAATCTCGGGGCCAGCTGGGTGAAGTGGGCCCCGAAATTCCACTTTCCGTCTAGGACAAGGCCCAGGTACTTCATCTGGGCCTTTACCGCTACCGCCACTCCCTGGACGGCGACGTGCGTGCCCCGAGGCGGTCGTCTACGTCGTCCGTGGAACATGAGGGCCTCCGTCTTCTCCGGGGAGACCCTCAAGCCTAATCGACGCACTCTTTCTACGACCAACGCCGTCGAGGCGTTGGCTAGTTCCACGGACTCCTCGTAGGTTCCGCCTCGGGCCGTGATGAGGGTGTCGTCAGCATAACAAATCACCCCCATCCCGGGCAGGACTGGCTCGCGGAGGAGCCAGTCGTAACCAATGTTCCACAGGATCGGACCCAGCACCGAACCCTGTGGAACACCGCACACGACACGTCGCCTACCAGAGATCTGGCCAAAACCGCCCTCCCAGAGGATAAATCTGTCTTGGAGGTATGCCTCCAACAGTCTAAAGAGATACGGAGGCACTCCATGCGCCCGGAGTGCCTCCAAGATGGTTTCAAAAGGAAGACTGTTGAAGGCATTTTGGATATCCAAAGATACCACCAAGACAGACTCCTCTATACTCTCCGCCTCTCTCGTGAGGCTCCTCAATGCGAACAGGGCGTCCAGAGTGGAGCGCCCCGCCCTAAAGCCATACTGAGCCTCCGAGAGACCAGGCCCGTCGGAATCCAAGTGCTGGACGAGGCGGCTCGCCAAGATCTTTTCGAACACTTTTGCCACCTCGTCCAACAGCACGATGGGCCTGTAGGCGGAGGGATCATCGGGAGGGCGGCCCTCTTTCGGGATGAGGCACAGCCGGCCCTCTTTCCATTGCTTCGGGAACTCACCTGTCCTGATGCAGGCGTCAAAGAGTTCCCGAAGCTGGCCGCCTAGGTGTTTGGCGGCCAGGAAGAGGACCCGGCCTGGGACCCCGTCCGGTCCCGGTGCCGTTTTCCGGCCCCGGAGTCTATCCAGGGCCGTATCCAATTCCTCCTCGGAGACTGGGGGAGGATCAGTCTCCGAGGGTACGTTCTGAGGAGGACACATCGTCGGAGGAGTAAAAGCTCCCGGATCCGGGAAGAGTCCGTCTATAATTCTATTTAGGACCCCGTCCGGCAGGGACTCCGTAACCGGGGTGGAACAGGCGCGCATTTTCTTGCGCGCCACCCGGTACGGACGTCCCCAGGGGTCCGCATCCAAACTAGATAGGATTTCTTCCCGGGCCCGGGTCTTCGATTGGCAGATGGCCACCTGAAGAGCCTTTTTGGCAGCCCGATACTCCTCCAGGCGATGTTCCTCCTCACCTCTGTCCGGAGGATGCCGACGCCGGCAGTTCTTCAGAGATCGGCGAGCCCGAAGGGCTGCCTCCCTCAGACTCCCGATCTCTGCGGTCCACCAGTAAACCGCTGGTTTCTGCCGACGTCGACGCGACCGTGGCATGGAGGCATCGCAGACCCTCGTAAGGGTTCTGCGCATGCCCTCCGCCAGATCCTCCGGACAGGTGTTACTCTCTCGGTTGGTCCAGCCCTGGACGACGGCCACTTCCTCAGCCAGCTCGGGATCGAGCCGGCTGATGGCCCATCGAGGGAACTGACCGTGACTGCGTGGGGGGTTTGACCCTGTTCCATTGGGAGGAGGGGAGACTTCAAACCTTATATAAAGGTGGTCTGACAGAGTCTCCACCTCCTCCTCGACTTTCCAGTTCATCACCCTGCGTGCGATCGCATGGGTGGCAAACGACAGATCTACGATGGAGCCACCCCGCGCTCGCACGCAGGTGTGGACCGATCCTCTATTCAACAGGGTCAAACCACTTTGAAGCGCCCACGTTTCCACAGCCAGTCCCCTCAATTCGGTGACAGTGTTTCCCCAGGAGCGGGATTTGGCGTTGAAGTCGCCGAGTACGAACGTCGCCCTCGGCGACTGTCTGCCCACGGCGGCCCTGACAGAATCCAAGAAACGCTCGAATTCTGCCAGGGGTCGGTTGGGGGAAAAATACACACCTATGAAGGTGTGGTGCCCCCCCCCTCCCCCCGCCTAACCCCGGCCCCCGCCCGATCACGATGAGGGGGGTGCCGGCGCGCGAACTGGCCACCACTGCCACCGTGTCGTCCAGGTCCCCAACCCAGTTGCTCTGGGAGGGGACGTAATACGGCTCCGATATTACGGCTAGACCAACCTCCCACTCCGCCATGGACTGCAGGAGTAAATCCTGAGCCCCGGCGGAGTGGTTAACGTTCCCTTGAAGGAGTCTAATATGTCGTCCGGGCATTATTGCGACATATTAGACACCTCCTGGTGTCTCCCTACTCCGACGTTCGCCGGAGGAATAAACTTGCCACGTACGTGTGGAGGGAGGCAGCCCCTCGACAACGCCACGTGGTTTGCGTCGAGACCCGACTCGGCGCAAACCACGCAGTGAGCATTCGGCTCCGTACACTGTGCGACCCTGTGTCCGCTTCTGCCGCAGCGGAAACACAGGGCCGACCTATCAACCCGCCCATCCGGGCACATGACTGTGATGTGACCCGTGTAGAGACACCGCATACAACGTATGGGCCGCCTCTCACGGGCCGAGACCTCTGCTGAGCTGAAGCCCACACAGATGTGCTTCAGCTCAGTAAGCATCTTTGCGACCGGGATAGGGCACTGTACGTAGGCCGCGCCCATCCCCCCCCGGCCCACACCGATCCCGCCAGATCTTACGTGCTCGCGCGGGCAGCCCCCTGCGCGAGCGATGGCCTCTTCGAGCATCCAAGGCGTGACCGAGTCGTCGAGTCCGGTGACGCGGATATCCCCTTTTTTCACCGGCCTGGCGACCTCAGCCACGCCTGTCCACACCGCCCCGAGGGCCAATGCCAGCCGGTCGGCCTTTTCAATGCCCTCCGGCCCTGGCGGCAGCTCCAGGAGCCGGGCATCGCTGGCCGTCCGGGTGATCTTGAGGCCCTCCTTGAGGCCCATCGTCTGCAGGTCCACCACCGACACGGCCTGCTGAAAGATCTGACGGTAGGTGATCCCGTTTTTTACGGCCTCAGGCAGCAGCGTCACCATCACCGCCGCTGCCTTTGCCTCCACCAACGGAGCCGGTCTCCTCGGAGGGGGTCTCCTGACCGGCTCGTTCCTCCACTGAGGAGCTGAGGTTAAGGGCGCAAAGGAGGGGGCGGGGTATCCCCCCGCTCTTTGCTCGCGCAACCTTCTCCCTCTGCCCCTTCTACCACCTCCTACCACTGTCCATCCGTCCAGGCCCTCCTGGGCGTGGGTGGGGGCAGTGGGGGGAGTCGACCACATTGGGGGGGTCGGAGCCACTCCCTGCCTTCTGGGGGCCCTCTGAACTCCAGAGGGACCCGGTTTCGGAGTTGGGCGCGGAGGGCCCACAACTTTGGCATACGACGGGGCGGGGGCCGCCGCCGTCGGGATCGACTCTACCTCCATCGCCAAGGGCTCCGATAGGTCGTCGGAGACCCTGGGAGGAGGAGCCGTAGTAGGTTTGGCGCCCGAGGTCCCGGGCGCCGCCCTTGACCGCTTGTCCGCGGCGAGTGGGGGACGAATAACCGGGGGGGGGAGTAGCCTGTCCTCAAGGCCCGCGAAGCGGGCGTTGATGAACTCCCCCAACGACATAATGAGGGAGCGCTTGAGCTCCTCTACGTCGAATGGGGGAGATTCGGTAGTGGCTCTCCCTCCCACTGTCTGGGGCAAAGGCCCTTCGGTGCTGACCACGGCCTCCGTGGCCGTGGCCTCCTTGCTGGCTGCGGCCTCCGTGGCCTCAGCCTCCCTAGCCGCGGCCCCCCTGGTCGCGGTCTTCTCCTTGGCCCTGGCCTCGTCGGTCGCAGCCTTATCCTTGGCCGCGGACTCCTTGGCCGCGGTCTTCATCTGCTCGAACTCCCTGCGGTATGACCGGATTTCGGCCCGCAGGGAGTCCACCTCTCGTCTCAACTTCAAGTTGTCGAGGCTAACCTTCCTCGTTTCGGCGTCGACGGTCCTCTTGGTGAGACTCTCGGTCACCTCCATGAGGGCCGCCGCCGCCTCCTTCAGCTTCTTAACGTAGCCCCCCTTGAGGTTCCTCGAGGTCTGGGCGACGTTGTAAATCGCCGCCACGTGGACGCCGGCCATGGTGCGGAGTTCCTCCGCATCCAACAGGTCGACGTCCGTGAGCCTCGGGTCCATCTCGGGGGGTACGTCCGCTATTTCTACAGGCGCAGAGGCCTTTGTCTTTTTCGCAACATTCTGGCGGAGGTCGCTGACAAAGGCCTCTGCCTGAGCCTCGACGTCCGCGGTCTCTTCACGGGACAGCGTTGTTCCCGCGCTGTACCCACGATGACGGGCCCCCAGGAGCACCTTGGCGCGCCGGGTCCCTGGCCTCTGGGTGTCCTCCTGGGTCACCACCTTTCTGCTCGACTCATCGGAGTCGGAACCAACATTCTCCCCGCGGGAGCGTGCGCTGGGCCGTTTCCGGACCTCGCACACTCCCGAGGCGCGACTCTGTCCCGAGTCGGCCATTAGTGGCCTCCCCCCCCCATGGGGGTGGCGAGGGGTGTATCCGGGGCAAACAACAAATCCAAATCGTCAGGAAAAACAAAAACCAGTATGAAAAGCCAATAAAAACAGTCAAAAACAGAAACAATCCAAAAACAAGCAAAACCGGGTCAACAACTAGTGCAGATATCAGAAGTCCAATATACAAGCCGAGTCGTCAACGAAGATCACATAGAACACCATCAAAACACTTTCTGAGAAAAAAAAAAAAACCCAAATCAACTAGCCCTTTTTTTTTTTTTTTTTTTTTTTTTTTTTTTTTTTCAACCCAACCCAACCCAACCCAACCCAACCCAACCCAACCCAACCCAACCCAACCCAACCCAACCCAACCCAACCCAACCCAACCCAACCCAACCCAACCCAACCCAACCCAACCCAACCCAACCCAACCCAACCCGTTACAAACTCTTAGTACTTTGTATT
The DNA here is from genome assembly GCA_019925095.2 of Dendrolimus kikuchii. Taxonomy (NCBI): domain Eukaryota; kingdom Metazoa; phylum Arthropoda; class Insecta; order Lepidoptera; family Lasiocampidae; genus Dendrolimus; species Dendrolimus kikuchii. The sequence continues at coordinate 17,150,431 of CM034409.1, read as the reverse complement.
AAGCTCTTTTAGTTTTGCACACTATACCTTGTATCGATTTTTGAACAGTGACATCTATTGTTATTTCTTGTACTTTGATGTCACCGTATTGATAACCACATTTTTTTTTTTTTTTTTTTTTTTTTTTTTTTTTTTTTTTTTTTTTTTTTGCTCCGCCGCGCGTCTGACTCTATGACGGCCAGGTCGGAGCCTCATTATCTTTTGGGATAATGAATCCGAGACCGAAAGCGGGAAAATTGAACTGGCGTCCTACTGCACAGTCTATCAGGCAGAGATGCTGGTGATCCGTGAGGCTTCGATCTGCAGATTCTCAGAAAGAAGCTTTGGCATATACAGTGACTCCAGATCGGCGTTGCAGGTGCTCTGCAACTGGAGCTCCGTCAATCCACTGGCAGCAGAATCGCGCGAAAATATTGTGACAGCGATGACAGCTGGCAAAGCTGTACAACTGCTTTCGTCGACATCGAGAAAACGAGCGAGCGGACGAGTTGGCGAAAGTGGCTGCGCTTTCTTTGAAGGTGAAGCCACTTTACGACAAGTGTCCGGTTTCCTTCGTCAAACGGCAGTTCCGAATGGGAACGGTTGGCGAATGGAACCGGAGATACTGTCAAGAGTCAACTGCGTGCGTTACGAAACTCTTTTTCCCGGACGTCACGCGGGCCTACAAGATTGTTAGGCAGGTCGGCCTCACCGGCCTGCAAACCCAGTTATTTACAGGGCACGGGGGATTCTCGGAGTACCTGAACCGGTTCGGGTGCAAAGGGAGTCCCTCGTGCATCTGCGACGATGACGTGGTTGAGGACGTGCCTCACATCCTGTTCTGGTGTCCTGCATATTCTCGGGAGCGACATGACCTGGAAAGCAAGTTAAAAAAAAAAAAAAAAAAAAAAAAAAAGGATAACAAACAGAGAGACAAATATACTTTTATCCCGGAAACTATCCCATTTTACGGAATAAAAAGTATCCTATGTTCATTCTCACCATCGAAAAAAAAAAAAAAAAAAAAAAAAAAAATAAAAAAAAAAAAAATATATATATATACTGAGTTTCAGCCAAATCGGTCCAGTAGTTTTTACGTGAAAACGGAGCAGACAGACAGTTACTTTCGCATTTATAATATTAATAGGGATAATAGCTTTACAAATAAGTTATTTTATTTTAGAAATAAGTTTTTCAGTTTTTGAAGTAAGATAGTAATATTATGATTTTTATGTTCCAATGTTCCATGCTCAGCATTTTAGGTGAACATGCCCGAAGATTGCTTTTTTTTACATAGGGACGAACGTCGCTCATCAAGGTAGCGTACGCGCGCCTGCTCACCGGTGCATAACAAGGCATCTCCATCCATATCAAGGGATGAAGTAAATCAAGTAGATAAATTGTGCATAGTTCCAATCAATCAAGGATCCTACAGAACCAAAATCGGTAGATTGAAATCTGGTGTAAATCGACCTTCCTGCGGAAAAACAATGCGAAAATCTCACTACATCTACAATCAACTACAATGTCATTCATTACCGAAATGTCATACTTTACTTGACAGTTAGGTTTAGTATCATTATTATTTATCCCAATCTCTGTTCGGTGTTCTCTGTTCTGTTTTAACTTCTGGAGTGCTGCTTCCAGAGTACTTTTATATATCGGAAATTTTGTTCCTTCTGTTGTGAACACATGTGATGGTTGTGTAGATTTTTGTTAGTAATAAATATTTCTTCTACTATTCAAGTCGTTATTGTTGTTTATCAAGTGCAATATATCGTAATACTTGGATATAAATTGAAGAATAAATCGGATGTAGGAGGAACGATGTCCTCTCCAGGCGGTCAATGGCGATTGATACGTTATTTTTTGTCAACAAATAATGCAGAAATAGAAAAATGGTTACAGAAGGTTAAACCAGTGAGTGCAGAACAATTGGAAGGTAAGCCACTTTGCTATTTTTGAAATTGGCATGCCCATGGCGATGGCCTTCTACACCAAGATTAAAGAAAACGTACCTTGTTTTATCAACTGTTCAATGTTGACATAATAGATATATTATTATCATTTTTTCTGTTTCAAAATATAATCTACAACTCTAAAAGACATAATGAGAGTATATTTATGTTTGTTCATTTGTTCCTTGTTCTCTAATTTAAAAAAAAAAAATATAATTGTTTAACAATTTTCATAAATTGCTATGGAAATATTATACACATAAGTAGATTGTTTTTTTTTAAATACACATTTTATAATTCAAAGATCTCCATGTAGTTATATGAAAATAGCTCTTTATAGTGCTTGTACAGCAAAATGAGGAAGCCACAGCTTGACACATAGGTCATCTTCATAAGCAGGTGGCCTCAGAATGTTTCCTTTCACCATAAGCATAGGTTTGATGATTATAAAATTGTCAAAAACAAAGACACCTCGAATTATCTGAGTTTAAATTCAGATAATTTGAGGTGTCTTCGATTTTGAGCCACTACAGCCAGTTTAATATTTATTCCAGATTTAATAAAGAAATTGAATCAAGCAATATCTAGTAGACTCAAGCATGTTGTGAAAGCTAGCGAAGTGAAAGAAGAGACAAACTTAGTGAAAGTAGTAGGTGCAGAAGGAGCCGAGACCAAGTTGGAGAGAGTGGAAGGGAAGGAAGGGAAGAGCACTCAGGATGGACTGGCAGTTGGCTCGGAGGCCAAAGAGATAACATTTGATGGATTCTGGCAGGGACTCAAACTAAAGAAAGATCTGCACTTTGGGAATATATCGCAAAGCAGCTGGAAGAACAATAAACCTATTGTCACCAAGGTATCATTTGAGTTGCATTTATACAACTTGTTCTCAAGAGAACAGCACAACTCACTACTAACAGATATATACCTCTATTACACCACACTGATTTGACTGATGACTGGGAGTAGATGGGGCCTAGTTTAGTACTCATATTGAACTGAATTTAGTTTAAGTGTCAAAATAATAATGTAGTGTAACTTATATCTTTTTTTACTAGCAGGTTTCACACTGGCAATATATTATATACATTGCTTCTTCAGTGACAAATAAAAATGTCTTAAATACAGGTACACAAAGGAGGTATTTTTACAAAGAAAATAGCCAAATGTATTAATTTTATGATTCACTGTTTAATAAACCATGTCACATAACATTCTTTGTTTCCTGGCATTTTTCAAATCAGCACCAATAGCAGTAGTGTTGGAGCCAAATCCTCCAAATAAAATGCTTAACAATATCTTTAATCTATAAGTAAGCAAAGATGTGACAAAACAGTAATAGTGGACATAATTTGACAGATAATGTCCTTGAAATATTAAGGTACAATCAAATTAAATAACTGAGTATTAAAGAGGACATTCTGCTATCGATTTTCTAATTACTCTCATTGGTGAACCCAAATAAAATACTAATATACTTTAGAAATCTTATTCATATCGAGTTAGAGAAATTTTGTAGGCTTCTTTAGGTTCTTAAAGAAGCTAAAAGTGAAAGGCATTATAATACTAACTAATGTTAGTATTGTAATACCTTTCAAGTAATTACATAATGTGAGTGGAATAATTGGCAAAAAAAAAAAACAAAAATTCAATCCTGACTACTGTCATTCTTTTTATAATTTTAACACTTCTGAATAGTATTATTAAAAGTTTCCTACCACTTCCAATTTTTTTTTGTAATTGATGTTTTAAATTAAGTGTTTGTTTTGCTTTACATACAAAATGTATATTTAATTATTGCGACAATAGCTGATTTAATTTCTCTGAAAACATTTAAATTCATCAAAGGTATACAAGAAGTAATTTCAGTTTGTATTTTCTCCATTTTCATGTATTCTATTGTAATTTTGTGGCAAACTAAGTAATAAAAGTCTGCAAGTAATAATTCTGACCATTTTCCGTTGTATCCTTTCTCTATATAGAGAGAAAGATGTGACGAAAGATTTTTGCAAAATATATTACATATGTAATATATTTTGCTAAAATCTTTGGTCACATTCATTAGATATTGCTTAAAGATTCGGATTTTTATTTCAAAGGGGATTTGGTTGCCGAGCAGTGTAATCATTCTTTTGAGATAATATAATATGGTACTATGGATTATGGATGCTAGTATTGGATTATTTCATGTGATTGTTCCAATACCTTGTGGCTGTGAATTTGTGACGCTAATTTGAAGGTATTGATAATTAAAACTACAGTATAGAGGATGTCGTCATCATGCAAACATTGTCTAAGATAAGATGGTGGGTTGTCTGCTTAATCTGGCAACCTTGATCTCTAGGTTTTTTTGCAATATTCTTTTTTTTTATAATAGTTAATGGTGTCATTTCTCTTTTTTTAAAAGTTCTGAGTTATTTTTTTTTTTCGGTTTCCATATCCAAATGGCAAATGAATGGGAAATGCTGAACACTATTTATTTTGTCATATACTTCTGTCTGTCTAAGACTGGTATTAGATGGATCAACTGAATTGAATTTAATGGCACTGAAGCTTATGTTTATATGGACTACTTTGGGTGATCTATTAAAATTGAAATAGAAATGAAGCCTCAAATATCAGCTAAATGGGCTCAAGCTATTGAATCAGATCTGAACTTTGTTCCAGAGTTCGATACATTCGCGGACGGCGTATGTGATATCGGCGATTGTGACGGCCGAGACACCCGAATGCCTCAAGAACAGGACGGAGCACTTCATCGACCATCTGATGCAGTATCCGGAGGCGAGGGACTACGCCATCAAGGTGGCATACATATTCATTTTAAGTAACTGAGTATTAGATGCCGCCCATCTCTCTTCTGATCGTTTAGTGTATGATTTGCAGGAGGGTGCGGTGCGGGCGCTTCTGAGGGTACAAAACAAATTGGACAGTGACAATCCTGTTGCAAAGAATGTCAATGGCATCGTCAATGAGGTGATTGAATAATGAATGAACGTTATGTAGTGAATAGAAGGTGTTTTGTGGGCAAGTCTGAAAGAAATTCTCCCCCAGGCGCTGGCCCTGCTGGGGTGGGTGGGGGCGCCGCGGGGCCCGGGGCCCAACGTGCTGGCGCTGGACGGGGGCGGCATCCGCGGCCTCATCGCCATCGAGGTGCTGCGCCACCTGGAGCGCCTCACGGCCACTCCGGTGCACCGCCTCTTCGACTACATCGTCGGCGTCAGCACCGGCGCCATCATCGCCGCGGTCATAGGTAACTAAAGGCCAGATTAGTTACTTCAAACAAATAGTTCAGTTCAGTCTCAGTTAGTAATTGCATTATCTTGTTCTCATCTAGTCAGATGTAGGATTTCATTCGGTGATTGTGATAGTTATGTGACACTGCGTGAACGATGTGTGTTTGTCCTCAGGCAGTGGTGTAGGTAATCTAGAAACAGCCAGTCAGATGTATCGCACACTCTCAAAGGAAATGTTTGGCAACACTTCTATCATTGGAGGTGAGATTCTCTTTTAATTACTACAAAATACAGTTGTCCCTTACTCTATTTGTGTACATCACAACCGTTTTGCTCAAACACTATTAGCACTACACAGGTGAAGTGTGGATGGAAGATATTTTTTAAAGGACACAAACAGAATGGAATTAAACCGAGTCCACCCTCACACTTGTGTCGTCATACATCAGTTCAGTTACTGGTGGTTAGGAACAAGAGTACGGTAAGTGCACGATAATATTCTCATGGCTCCAGTTATACATATATCGTTGGCGTCAGTGCAGGACCTTGTAACTACATTTATTGGAGATATTGCTTTTTCATCAAGTTATCAACAAGTATTACAGTAGTAGTAGTAGTTAGTAGTAGTATTACATATATGTAACAATTTTAACAAAAAATTAATATTTAAAAAAAAAGTAGTTACAAGGTCCTACAGTGATGCCAACGATATGCAGTTTTGTTGTAACATCAAAGTAAAACGTTTTCAGGTACGTCCAGATTGGTGTGGACACACTCATATTACGACACCGAGGCGTGGGAGAAAATGCTGAGGGACAACTTGGGCGACTGCAACTTGACCGAGTGCAACAGATACAACACGCCGAAGGTATGTATATTGTGAGGAAGTGTGCATGCTAGCCTTAACAGCTATTGCTTTTATTATATAGGCAAAGACATTGTATTGCTAGGCTATTTATACCTTAGATCGTTTAGTGTTCTCCTCTGGTCGTCCAGAGGACAGATTGCCTCAAATGAAGGTAGGGTCAAAACTTTAGAGATTTTCATGGCATCTGTGAAGCAGACTAGTTTGAAATATCCAAACTAATAACTTCGCAAACTACCATCTACGATCTGTGAACATGCAGGTAGTGCTTGATATCATTGACATAAATAATGAACAATAGAGGTCCAAGTTAAGAGCCCTATGGACCACCACTCCGTCTATTCACCCAACTCACTGCTTAATTATTGAAAATAGTAGCCTGTGGACCTGTGATATGTTCTCTACACGAGATGAAAACTATCTTGGTAGATTTTCTCAAATGTTTACATTTTGGAGCTTGCGAAGAGAAACACTGGGTAATACTATCGAATGCTTCGCTGTAATCTGAACGTTGGCTTCGTCGTGGCGGGGTGCGCAGATGGCGCTGGTGTCGTGCGTGGTGAACAGTGGCTCGCGGCTGTCGCCGTTCGTGTTCCGGTCGTACGAGTGCGGGTTCCGCGTGCGCAGCGTGTTCGCGGGCACGTCGCGCGCGCGCCTCTGGCACGCGGTGCGCGCCTCCGCCGCCGCGCCCACGTACTTCAGCGAGTTCCGGCACGGGGGGCTGCTGCATCAGGACGGTGGCATCGTCGCCAACAACCCGAGCGGCGTGGGGCTGCACGAGGCGCGGCGGCTGTTCGGCGCGGCCGAGGTGGCGCGCGGCACGCTTGTCTCGGTGGGCACGGGCCGCGCGCTGCACAAGCGCCTCGACACCGCCGCCGCCGCCGCCGCCGCCGCCGCCGACGTCCCCGGCACCAGCTGGAAGGACAAATTCCACAAGATACTCGACTCGGCCACCGACACAGAAGGTCGCCTCTCACTTTTACTCTCTTGTAATTAGCTCTGCTCACTTTCCTGGACTTAAATTGAATTCTTTGTGGTGGTCACTAGGCGTGCACCTGGTGCTGAATGACCTCCTGCCCCCCGGTCACTACTACCGGTTCAACCCCCCGCTGATGGCGGAATGCGCCATGGACGAGATCGACCCTCAGAAGCTCAACAACCTCATCGTCGACACGCAGGCTTACATCAGGTGAGTCATTTTTGCCTTCATGTTCTGCTCTCTCTATATACTGCTATGAATACGGCTAGGACTCCAAATAGAAAAGCAAAATTCTAAGCGATATTTAACGTCTCTGAATGGTTTAAAAATTGATAGTAAAAATCCAAGATTGACTTGAATCAGTCTGTAAAGACATCTTCTGTATACACATTTTATAAAATTCAGTTTTTAATTCAAAGTTTTTATATAAGTCTTAAGTTAATAGTTTTAATCTTACGTGTGAAAAAATGGTAGCAGTTTATATTCATAGAAATATAGGTGGTTTTATAATATTCAGAGAGTTTAGGTTTGGATTTTAAGCAATGCTCTAAAGAGGTAAACATCAAAAATATTTTTTTATCATCATTATAGTGTAATATTTTTTTTTTTTAACAAAGTCATATACAGTCTATAATGATGAAGTTCCTAAATTCGGAGCCAGATACTCGTATAGTAAGTGTTGATTTGTAAAATAAAGGTCCCAAAGAAGATCCTTGTGGTACCCCGTTTTATCCGTGCAAGAACGGAGAAAGAATACAACTTCCTGCGGCCGGGCGGCCTGTCGTAAGAGGCGACAAAACAACCTACAACCTGGTGGTAGGGCATTTTCCTGACTAGATGGCTACCACCACTGGTCTAAAATATGTCGCCATAACAACTTTGAGTTGTGTTCCGGTATTAATGACTAGGTTCCAATCGCTCTTAAGAGACTGCAGCGCATTTGTAACACCTTTGGTGTTGCAAATGTCTATAGGCGATGGTTACTGCTTTTCATCAAGTGGGCTGTCTGCCTGTCTGCTGAACTCCTGCAATAAAAAAACCCCCCACATTGAACAGTAATGTGATTAGCGTCCTTATCGATGATCAATTATGAATTATTCAATGGTTTGGAACTGCTTTCATCATTATCAGCTCCTTTAGGTTATCAAGGCGTCGGCTTGAACGAAGAGTAATGGTTTAATGTAGTCGAAGGTGGTGAACTGTTCGTATTGTGTTCAGACGCAACCAGCACAAGTTTGAGCAGGCGGCCGCCATGTTGACGCGCAGGCGCGGCGTGGCGCAGCGGGCGCTGGACCTCGTCCGCCGCCGCAGCCAGCTGATGGGCGTCGCCGCCGGCAACTGACGGCGGCCCGCCCCCCAGCCCGGGGGGGCCGATCCTTGAAGCCTCGGCCCTCGAATTATCGAGTGTACTCCGATGGACTTTGCAATCTCAAACACGTCGCCTTCTGAGTAGAGGAGTTTGCGTTTGGCTTGTGCCTTAGGTTCGCCATCATCTTCTATTAGATTACAACCGGAGACGTGAGTGAATCAAGGCTATTTTATATTATACTGAAACTGATCAATAAAGATTTTTCATTATGACTTTGTCTTCGTACATAGCTCCATCACTTTCTATTTCTAAAATCATGATCAAATAGCTCAAAATTTTTAGTTTAGTATAGTTTTTATGTTCATTTACACCTTCATTCCAGAAATTTAAAAACTTTCGTCCACGAATGTCTTCGGTTTTAGGGAGGAATTATTTCAGATAGCTGCTTAGAGTGTAGTTATTATAAGCACCAAGTGCAATATCGTGTAGTCATGTTTTGTTTTTGTTTTAAGTATATTTTAGAAATTGATCGATTTTAACTATGATTAAGTAAAGATCATGTTCTATTGTTGTGTGAATATATTATGTCTGTGCAATCCGCGCCAAACTAAAAACGCCTTCAGATCCTCCGCAGTCGACTGCTGTTTTGTGTGAAAAACCTTCTGTTGCCTAGTCAATTATGTAATCGTCTAGTGTTAATTTGAGTGATCACAAAGTTTGGCGAAATCTATTATATACTTTGTTACTTTTGGCTCGAAATATCGAATATACTCGTTGATAAAACACAGATAAAATACAATATTATGATTGACGTCGACAAATTTTGAGGACATTTTGCTCAGTTTAAGGTCAATGAAACGATCCTCTTGCATCTTTGATTTATATTCAATAAGTAATATGTGTACATAATTGTAATATTTGCATTTTAACAAGTGCAAGAAGCTGCAGCAATTTCTAGTAGACAACCTGCTTTAGATGAATCTCCGTTCATCGACTAGGTTTAACTTAAATGTCGTCTAACTGAAATAACTATTTTGATATTTACTCAAAATATAGCACTGATTACTTTGTTGATATGAACATTTTTCCGTGTGAATGGCCGATGCCATCCGAACTGCTTTTCTATTTGATAATACATTCAATCGATTCTTGTGTAAGTATTACTCTGGAATACTTGCAAATGAAAAACTTATGATCTGGTATCTCAATAAGTGGCCTGGAGGAGGGCAGCTTGTCCATATACTGCAATGTTTTGTAAAGTCACTATGTAATATTATTACTTTACGTATGTTTGTTTTTTATATAAGTCAGTTATATCCTCATCCAGTTTTATGTTGAATTTGTTGATATTCGAATGTGATATTTAAATAAATAGCTTTAATTAGTGGTCTGTTTTCTTTGACACGCCGTGCGCCGTTATATTTGAAACTTATGCACCTTCCAACAGACGAACAGAGAAGTAGGTCCCTTTAAATTCAGTTCCTATCCTCCTATTTTGCACCACTCAAAATTACTGAAACTGAGATGTTTTTGATCGATCTGAGGCGTTCGATCAGTGCCATTTTTGCTTCATATAATTTTGAATATTTTTAAATTGTATCATTACATAAAACTAAGGAAGGCTTCAGTTAACGCGAATAAAAAAAAAGAAACAAACAGTTGGAAGGAGATGGACAACTCTCCCAAGGTAGTGCTGAAGCCGAAGTCATTGTCAGAGTGGCAGTTTCATCATTCAACTGGTTGGCAGACCAATCCTGTACTTGCGAGATAATTGCTGAAAGACAATCTGGAATGAGGCCAGAGCGGATCTCAAGAAAGTAACTGAAGAGTTTATTCAACATTGATGCCTTGTTCCCGAAGAAGCATGTTCTAGGCGATCTCCAAGCAGTTCAATGTAAATGCTTCTATTTGAATGTAATAATAGCCATATATAATAATAAAGAATGACTAAACAGATATACAATGCAGAAGTGGATGGATGCAGAAGTCATGGAAGGCCACGACACACCTTCCATGATCAAATTGATCGTGTACTAGCAGAAGGTGATGCCAGGAGCCTTAAGAACAGACGAGCTTGCATGACAAGAGTTATGAATGTCAAAGAGGCAAGTGAGGCGTGTAAGAATAAGCCTAAATGGCGCTCTGTTGTTCGTGCCTACCCCGCAAGGGAACTGGCGTGAAGTTATGTATGTATAATAATAAAATAAATAATTCGTGTCTGTGCTAGGTTTTCGATAAAATTGGATAAAATTTGATATACCTAAATACTAAATAAAAATGTCGTTAAACTAAACCTATTTGAAAAAGATTGCATTAGTTAACCAGTGTATAAAGGTTCTAGATATCGAAACTAGGGTGAAACCACAAGACACAGTAACTACAAAAAACCATAACAATCAATTGTCAAATCTCAATATGATTCCAAAAATTAATACAATTATTACTTAATCGCCTGCCGACGTTACCTCATTAACGGCGATAACATAATCAAATTGAATAAGCGTTAAGGCTACACAGCCCGCTGCGTTTAGAAACATTGAAATACTTGTCTATTAGTAAATTGGGTTTCTGCCATAACCATAGCTGAGGGATATAAGCAATTTTCTGCATATGGCGTATGTATGTATGATACTAGCTACATTAACAAGATACTATTTTGTGATCTTTTGAGTATATTTGAAATTTTTTGATTCATGTTTTATTTAACCGACTTCCAAAAAAGAAGGTTTACGTCGTATAAATATTTCTTTTATGGCTCGGTATCATAATACAAAAAACAATGCCCTTTAGTCGCTAGTATGAAACATAATACTGTTTGTGGATCTACATTTGCAGATCACTAGAAAGTACAACTAGATCAACGACCATAATCTTCACCGAGTCGTTAATCAATGTAGTGTAGGTAATCAGTATGAAATTGGAAAGTGCCGTTTAGCCTTAACGGCCGACATTAGCATTCTGAGCAGGTGACGTGTTGTGTTATGTTGCCCGACGTTCAGACTTCAGTTGAGCAAGAGCTGCTGCCGCGCGCGGACGTGCTCACGTACGCCACCGAACTTAAACTAAACTAATTCGACCGAGCATTGTGCCTCAGCGAATTCAAGCCTTTGGATTTATCAACGTGATCGCAGACGTCGTGGAAATGGAATGCCTCCGATACCTGATAGCGACGGTGAGTGGGAAAGTGTTATTATAGTTGCGAAAGTAGTTTCTCGGTCGACAGCGTGTTGTGTGAATGAAGACCCGATGCAATTGCCTCCACTTTAGCTTACTTTCAAGTTAAAAACCTATAATACCCAATAATGAGTCCGGATGTTTGTTAGTTGGTTGGATTACCATATTCACTAGGAGGTATCTTTTCTCCAACTCTTTGGATCCTTGTTTAAACTATACCAATAAGTAACGACTTTAAAAGTTTTGTCAAAAACAGAGCTCGTCTGAAATCGTCATATTCGTCCGTCCGCTTGGCTTTATACGTCCTTACAGTGCTGTCCATTGGAAATCATGGATCTGTATGGATTAAATTCAGTAGAAAAAATATTTATTTAATAAAAACGTAGAACCCGATTCCAGCACCACCTACCGGGTCTAATTGTGAATCTAAACTACCCCGGAACCCACTCAAACACATACAATTGCCTCAAAATCAAAGAACCCGATTCCAGCACCAAGTATTTTGTTTAGATTAATGGGTTACATTATTGAAGTTTTAGTATCTCTAATTTTTTATATAGCTTATATTAATCAGGGATAATGTAGCATTCGAATGGCTCCCTGTCATGAGCGTGGGGCATATGGGAGTATTGAGTTTTCGAGTCTTCACACATGCCGGCGATTGACTCTGGTAGCCACTGGTGTAGCTTCCTCTCCTCGCTTTGGTCCAATCCCTAGTAAACGACCCGGTAGTGTGCGAAATGCATTTCACCCGCCTCAAAAAAAAAGCATTCGAAAAGGAGGTTCCCTTTCCGCTACTAAAAGCTGGGATTATTTGTTACAAGCATACGAAAATACAAAACTTTCCTCTTTATAATATTAGTATAGATCTGCTGCTATACATGAAATTGCAAAAAAAAATACTTGTTAATTGATTATTTTTTAGGGTTCTATAGTAATTTTGGCAAAAACAGGACTCGTTACATTACATCCAGCTGTCTAAGTTAATATGTTACGGTCATTTTATCGGAAATTCCTGGGACTGGTAGGTATTTAGCGCTACAATAGATATATAGAGAAATTGCAAAATAATAAAGAAACTGGTTTGTGAAAATTGTAACCTCCCACTAACTTAAACTGTGGGCAGAGAAGATCTGAAATGCTTTTTAAGGTTCCGTAGCAAAATAATGAAAACAACGCTTGTTCGTGACCTCTAGGAAACTTCGACGCACGTGGACGGTCGCAAAGCGCGATTTTAGTTTATACTACATACATACATACATACATACATAACTTCACGCCAGTTCCCTTGTGGCGTAGGCACGAACAACAGAGTGCCATTTAGGCTTATTCTTACACACCTCACTTGCTTCTTTGACATTCATAACTCTTGTCATGCACACTCGTCTGTTCTTAAGGCTCCTGACATCACCCTCCGCTAGTACACGATCAATTTGATCATGGAAGGTGTGTCGTGGCCTTCCACGACTTCTGCATCCATCCACTTTTGCGTAGTTTATACTATCGAAAAAAAATGTTTATACACATAGATTGAAATATATATTGATATTTGCATTTGGTGTTCCAGCTGTTGGTGGTTTTGTGCCTGCTGGGCAGGACGCAAGCGACGGCGCCGCAGCCGCGCGCACCTAATTTCCAGTACTTCGAAAGGTACGCACTATTACAAAATAAATATGGACAAACAAGCTAACGGCCCATCTGGTGGAAAGTGCGCACCGTCGTCTTAAAAGCTTTAGCAAAACTTTATGATATCTTAACACTGTTCGGGGAAATCCTAAACTGGGAGTTAATTACATATCCCTGAGGGCCATAAGAGAAATGTTTTTGAGAATCTTGCGTACACAAGCGTACCTTAATTAATTATTAATTACAATTTTAGAGTTATATGTATATTGATTTTTAGTAAAAAGGTAGTTTCCACTCGAGTCAACTGAGACACTTTTTATCACCTTACAAAACGCAGAAGCTTCCTAGATTTTGTACGAAAACAGCAATCATAAATTAAAATTGTTAAACGCATATTAAACTTATTTTTATTATTACTCAATAACTCCTACTCTTGTAAATGAATATAATTTTAGAATTATTTTTAAACATAGATTTTTAAAAAAAGTCTTTTCAATTAATTTGACTATCGGCTACCTAGTTTTTTGTTTTTGTCAAAAATTAAATGTTCTTTTTCTTTAATCAGTAAAAAAGGCTTAGCGGACTGTAGTCCGTAGTTTTTGTAGTTATAGTTCTATTTAATTTAATTTCTTTTTGTTCTTAATACCTATTATTATTTTTCAAAATCATTATTTTCAAAATAATGCAAAAGTGGATGGATGCAGAAGTCGTGGAAGGCCACGACACACCTTCCATGATCAAATTGATCGTGTACTAGCAGAAGGTGATGTCAGGAGCCTTAAGAACAGACGAGTGTGCATGACAAGAGTTATGAATGTCAAAGAGGCAAGTGAGGTGTGTAAGAATAAGCCTAAATGGCACTCTGTTGTTCGTGCCTACCCCGCAAGGGAACTGGCGTGAAGTTATGTATGTATGTATGTATGTATTATTTTCAAATTTCAATAATTATTACATAACATATTGCACTTATATTAAATTATTCAAAATATGTCTATTCTTTGTTTCATGGTGTTCTAATTATAAATAATATTAAATGTTCCTTAGTTATTTTAGTATTTTTTCTTCTGTGAAGGTGACTTTACTGCCTGGCACTAACGGAAGACCAGCGTCGGTTGTGATCAACCAGCATTTGCTGAGTTAGGGCCTGTTTAGAGTTAGTTAAGTTTTGGCTTTTATTAAACTGCTTATGTATACTTTAATAATTTTAAATAACTCTAAATAAACATTATTTTCCTTATTTCTTCTTCTTTCTAGTCCTATAGTTGTAAACGAATACTAGAAAGGAGACGTTCTGTGATTGCGAAATGCATTTTACCCGATTGTGAAAGTTTAAAAACATTACAAAGTTGTAAATAGTAGTAAGTCGTCGGCTGGTTGCAGGCCCAACTACCGGTACCCGTACTACGACGAGAGCGGCAAGGGCAAGCTGCTGTACGGCTACGGCGGCCCCGAGCTCTTCCAGTACAAGTCCTATTCGCCGCTCGAAGGGATCCACTGAACCCACGCCACTCCTTCCATCAAACATCTTCAATAACTACCAAATGGAGACACGACACACCACTCACTATTTTATTACAGTAATCATAATCATTCGATATAAAAATCATGTCTACTATAATAAGTGAATTACGTGTAATATTTAGCAATAAATGGGGTCAATTTTCGTGTTTAAATTCTAGTAATTCTTCAGACTTGTAAATATTTGATTACATTTTTTTGATAAAATTTAATGTTACATTGATGAGAGTCAGCTCCGCCACTCGCCGGCCGCTGTCACTGATGCAGCAATTTTATAGTTTTATTTAAAAAAAAAATATAGATATTCTTTTGTAAGTTTATACAAATATAAATATTATTTTATAAGAGTATATGTAAAATTAACCTACTTAAGGGGGTATAAAATTAGTCTAGTTTGTACGGTTTTCTAAATATATAAATATATTTTAATGAATATTTTAAAATTATTTTATTTAAATGTAAAAAGCAACCTATATATAAAATATTTCCATAATTATATCTTTATACATACATTGTTTTTACTTATAAAATCATTCTCATACATTACAAACAGGATTTTTACAATGAATTATGCTATTTAGTGATATTTAAATGTCTTGGGACGACTTAAATCACATCTAAAGTTAGATATTACAGTATAGATTAGTATTTGCCAAGTGGTAGGGCATTTGCCCTACTGGATGGCTCCCACCCCTGGTCTAAAGTATGTCGCCATAACAACCTCGAGTTGTGTTCTGGCATTAGTGACCAGGTTCCAGTCTCCCTTAAGAGAGCAGCAGCGCATTTGTAGCACCTTCGGTGGTGCAAATGTCCATAGGCGATGGTAACCGCTTTCCATCAAGTGGCCCGTCTGCCTGTCTGCTGATCTCTTGCAATAAAAAAAAAAGAAATAGAATGTTTTACATTAATCATCTAGAAAAAACAAGTCGTACACTTCACAAGATATCGAAACTTGTCTGCTGAACAAGGTAATTTTATTTATTTTTCTACTTGTTAAAACATAAAGTAATTAATAAGAAATTATGTACGGTATAAAAGCAATGCAGTTATCTGACAAAGGATTGTGTTGGTCAGGAAATATTTTTTTGAACGAGTTGCTCTTTACACATTACACGATAGCCGTGTACAAGAACCTTGAGGTCGAAACCGAATTAAAACAAAGACACAATATTTACTTTAGTTCGTACCTCGATTGACCGCTCAGATATTTACGTGTGCTCATAGTTCACTCGCACACCGCACTATGGACAAGGCGACACTTTTGTTCCTCTTGATCTCGGCTCACGACGCCATTAGTCTTTCGAGCTTTTGGGCGCCTCTCTTCGACCCGAGCATTTTGAACTATAGAGTGGACGTTCAGTTCGGCCCCGAAGGCGCCAAGGCGGTTAGAGAGGAGTACGCGAAGAGAAACGGCTTCCGGGGGGCGAGGCTGATCGAAGAGTTGGGGAACGGCCGCGGCCCCCCACGCCCCGCTCCCAACCAGGTACATATAATCTCAATACTCTTTACACGCAGCTTCTTATATGTCTCCCGTCGGCTATATTTCCTAAATCATGTTTTTTTTAATGTTCATCCTCATTATTGTAATCAAATTACCGAGTACATTGAATTTTATCAAAAATAGTTCAGTGGTTCTGAACTTCTGACATCAAAGTGGTAAAATTAATTCACAATTATGTACATGAATCTTCTGATATTGAAAACCACTTAAAAATCCATTGCATGGTTTAAGAGGAGTTAGCAAATGTACACTTAGACAGACACAGCGAGGGGAAAACTTAATTTAACACAATTTAATATACCAATATTTAAGGATACGAGATCACTCATTGTGTGAATGTGGTCTAGACGAAGAAACAGTGGAGCATATATTCTTTCATTGCCCCAAAATTAGCACTCATATCTATGATATTTTACCTTCAAATTGTGATCATCCTGTGAATGTCCCTTAACTGTTAACTCTTGTCCATTCTAAATTCATATATACTTTATGTAAATTTTTATATACTAATAATATTTATTTATAACATAGTTAGTCTAATACAATTAAATGTTTTGTGTTGTCCTTAGGTCAACAGAAAACGTTCTCCACCGTTCAAACATCGTTACAAATTAATTTCTGATTACCAAGCACCTGCCATTTTTATATAGTCACTCCCAAAGTCACTCCGACATTGGCAAAATCAACGCACATTAAAGCGTTGGAGCCATTGCCGAACAAAAATAGAATAGAATAGAATACCAATATTAGTTTTGGATTGTTCTCCTTCAAAACTACAAGTTGAATAGTGAGCCTGGGTCACCTTTGAGTGACCAGATAAAGTGCCCAAAGAATAGCATGCATCACCCTCTTACACAAAGTGTCTGATCTGAGGAGTGTAAAAACCTCGGGCGTTCACGTTCAAGCTTCTCAACAGATATTTCAAAATAAGTATGTAATGCATATAAATGACAACTTGTTTCAGGCCTATGGTGATGTGAAATTCTACTACACATATCCTGGAGCAGGGAAGAATTTTCACAGTTAATCTATAGCTTACATAAAAATCTGTGTGCTAATTATATTAAACAGTTGTCGCTCTATTAATTAATTTTATTGTTTCCTTATTTCATTACTTGTGGATATACCTTATAAATGCATATTTATAATATCTCCTTGGCATATGTTAAACTTTATCACTTCAAGCAGTCCCTTCCGGCAACCTTTGTTTACCTGCTTCAGGCAACAAAAACAAGTGAATTACTTTTATTACTAAATTGTCGACTGTACAGTTTAACAGGACGACAAAATGTAAATAGGAATTATATTAGGAATTGCAAATAATACAATCGTGTAATAGGCTGTGAAATTCTCATTAAAAACCACTCCTCTTGGAAGCTTCAAGGGTGACAATGATCATGAGAAAAATAATTTCAGACTGTGATAGAAATATTTGATCCATCTATAGTTTATATAGTTTATTACCGCTTTATATAGTTTTATATCGCGCTTAAAACCGTTAAAACGTACTTTTATTACATCTATAGTTTGTGATAAAATGGGTGAATTATAATATACATTAGCTGTTTCTATGTATGAAAAAGTATCAATCCATATTAGGCTTATTCATTATTCAAATAATGAAAAAATTGTCAGCTATTCTTCTAAGGCTGGATCCACTGCCAATTAAGTTGTGAAACAAATTATTTCAGAAACTCAATTCTCCAGATCATTTTTTTTTTTTAAACCTATGTTCACCATTAAATTATGAACTTATTATTAATGTTAGCGATCATTAAAAAGATAGTTTGGCCCAGTAGTATATTTTAGATCAGTCATTTATATCCCAGGACCAGGAGTAACATCACATCACGTGTATGTCCTCTAATATAAATTTGTACAACATTTTAGTTTTAGCTTGACTTTATCATATCCTTTTGACAAAATTTTATTCCGCAAGGTTTGGGGCCCCCAAAGTTCTCCAAACAAATGTTTTTGTCTAAAACTCTGAAGACCTACTAAGTATAAATGTCCTACACTAAATATTGCCTGAGATTATTTGACCTATGAACTTGATAGTAGATATAATAAAGTAGCCAATGTACATATTATTTAACTAAACTGAGACAGAAATTTTGAGTGATCTAGAATTGATCCTATGTTCATCTGTGATGATGTATAATGTAATTACTACCCTTGCATTTATAAATTAATAATATCCCCATATGCCTAGGAACCTCTTAGGATGACAACTTGATGATTCATATTTGGTAATTCTATGACCGTATTGTATAACTGCAAATGCTTTCCAAAAGTGTCTGAATAAATGTGGCTGGTTTTAGATAAACCATCCTAATAAAATCACAATGAGTTGATTAATAATTATTTAATATAACTTACACTAGTTTAAAACTAATTTCATATCCTTCTCTTTTGTGTACTTATATACAACACATTGTTCCCTCTTATGAAAGCATCACCATATTTGTTCTTCAGCTGTCCGTTTACATATTCCTCTGTCTGCTCCAAGGCTATGTTCATATAACCGTCCAAGCAGGCGAGTACTCCTGGAAATAGATAAGTACTGGAACTAAATGGCAAACAAACACATATTATACATCCTCAAGCTAATTGTTCAATATTCGTTAATAGCTTCAGTAATTGTGCATAAATGAGGAAGGAGAAAATTATACATTTTTTGTCTTCAAAGACTATAAATAAATAAATAACTTTCAATACCTATACTTTGTTTCACTAACATTGGTATTGCATGTTCACAATCACAATAAAGTGAAAAATTTTATATTCCATATTTTCATATCAATAATGTTGATATTCTGTTGATTAAATGATGATTTTTATCCGTGCAGGAATGGAGACAGAATACAATTTCCTGCGGCCGGGCGGCCTGTCGTAAGAGGCGACAAAATATCCCACAGCCAGGTGGTAGGGTATTTGCCCAACTGGATGGCTACTACCACTGGTCTAGAGTATGCCGCCATAACAACCTTGAGTTGTTTTCCGGCATTAGTGACCAGTTCCAGTCTCCCTTAAGCGGTGCATTTATAGCACTTTTGGTGTTGCAAATGTCCATAGGCGATGGTAACCGCTTTCCATCAAGTGGGCCGTCTGCATGTCTGCTGAACTCATGCAATAAAAACAAAAAAAAAATAATAATATTGATATCCACGCCATATTTATTAAGTTCCTTTGCCTGACATTTAGCAAAGTGAAGTTAAATTTGTCTCTTAATATTATTAATCTGCAGTTTACTTACAAATTCAAAATATAGTGATGATATTTAGCAATAGCATATTAGTTGATATCATAATTATTCATTATTTTGATCATATCATGTTACATTTGCAGACTAATCCACAGTAAATAAGTAATTTTGTTTTTATTATAAAGGTAAGTAATCACACTAAAACTGAAGACTATTTCTATTGATATGACACACATATTTAACATAATTAATTGATTGTTTATTAATTATTTGGATTAAACTTTAGTTCAGTGGTCACTGAATTTTAAGTAGTGAGGGGGGAGGGGATTCGCGTATTTCTCCCTTCTGCAATCCCCATGTTTAGCAGACATATAGTCTTTGAGACATTCTTTTTTTTTTGGTTAGTTTGTTTAGTTATATTGTGACTAGTCCGTTCTAGCTTTGGTTTATAGTCTGACCTAATCTAAGTCACCGGTCGCGACATTTCACTGCAGCCCACAAGCCAAGCGAGCGTACCATAGCAGCGGTCAACAAGTATCACAACAAATTTATAACCATTGTCGCAATATATAAGAATGGTAACTGGTAGCCCAATTTAAAATGGTAATCTACCTAGGCATGAATTGTTTTTGCCAGTGCTACGTAGATTCGATTTTATCTCGGTAACCCCGAATTGTAACCAAGTTTGTGTGAATTTTTGATTCGGTTTAACATTATTGTTTAACCCATAGCTAGTTCATGAGTTTTGATAAGAAGGTCTCAACAATTACAACATACTACAGCTAGTTCAATACTAAACTTTTTAAGTAAACATTACCTCTATAGTCGACACCACTATTTAATTTAACAACAACTGGACGGCCATGGATTTGTTGAATAAAAGATGACAAGGCTTCTTTGCGGCTCATCTTAATGGGGACGTGATAATATCAATAACTTTAAAAAAATCTAAGTTTATATCTATTCTGGAAATAATAGTTTTATAACCTGTAAGGGCTGTAAGTAATTTGTAAAACTTTTTGACGTTTGATAAACGGCAGTTGTTGTTATTATTTATTTAAAAAAAGATAGGATCTAAATTCCGACAACCTACATTAATCAAGGTTGTATCAACTCATTTTCTTTGCCTGGCTTTGTGACAAAAAAAATCAAAAAAAGTTAACACAAAAACAAAGTCAACAATAAGTAGAATCTGATACTGAATACGTTGAATAAGTTCATCGAGATGATCAAGATTTGTTGTTGGCACAATGCTAACAGCGGAAGCCATTAAAGAAGAAAAAAAAAACAAGTGGAATCGTGCCATGCCAAAATTGAACAAAAAAGAACAACAAGTGAAAAGTTTTTAGTCGGAATTGAAGGCGAAGAGGAATCTTGTATTGTGCATCTTTATGTTTTGAAAATGTGTAAAATACTTTAAAATGAACAATGTTTACAGGATAATGGTAATTTTGTAAAATATTTACGTTTTTGTGAAAAATGAGAATTGTGTAGATTTATATGGCTTTTCGAGTTGTGAAGAACTCTGAAACCTGTATATTGGCGCTGTGCTCGCTGGTCAATCAAGTTTGTATATCTGAGAAGTCTGTAGGGATTAAGTTCCTTTGCAAGCCATTGTGGCGAATACAATAACAACACCAAGTGACACTGACAATTGAAAACTTAACAACATCAACTGTCATCATTCATCAACAATCTTGCTCAATTATTTTGAATTTGGGATTTGGTTTTTGAGGGCAATGTTTATAAATTAAAATTAAAGCGAACCGGGGTTTTGTAATTTGTAATATAAATACTAACAAATACATAAATAAATATGCCAAAACCTACTTGTGTACAATGCAATACGAACGATTCCTTACTATGGAGAAGTGCAGAGAACGGCCAAATATGCAACGATTGCCACCTAGCTAACACCGCCTCTAAGGAATCAACAGTGGAAAATACGTTGAAAACTGAATGCGACGAGCGAAGAGACGATAAAGAAGAACTAGAGGGGAAAAACGGCGAGACGACTCCCGCGAAAGCGACTGGGAGAGGTACCAGGAAAAGTACCCGATCCACTCGATATAAGACCAAAACGCCAGCCCCGGCGCCTCAGAAACCGCCGGCTCCGAGGGGCAGAGGCCGCAGGAGCATATTCAAAAGGCAACCGCTAAAAGCGCCGACGGCCACAGCCACTGTGGTCACTAGTGATTCTATATTTTATAAGGTAACTTATCATTGTTTAAACTGTGAAGATTTTTTCTTAAGACATTGTGTAATGTTCTACAAAAACACTACAAATGTTACTCTTCCCATCACTATCTTATTGTCATGCTCTTTGAAGTTGTGCCTGGTTACCTAGATCTTCAGTCCACGATAAAAGTATGCCTGTACAACTTGTTAGACAAACATGACTTTCTTTTCTTAATTCACATTGAAACTGATGCATTAGAAGCATTTATTTGATTTGTTCAATATTTTGGTAAGTTTCTCCAACATTTGAAGAGGCATTTCAGTACCATCAGTGATGAGAAATGCAATAATCGCTGATGATGCCCGATTTATTTCAAGATGTCTCCTATCATGAACCTGACCAATTTTGGGTATATGATGGCTGTTAAGGTGGATTCCTGGTCTAGGAGAGCTACTACTTGATAAAATAACTAAAAGAAAATTTGGATAAAATTAACTAATATATTGCAAAACCGAAACTTGACATAAGAGAGACATGTCTGTATAAAACTTATAAAACGAACTATATACTAAAGAGGATCGTTACAAACATGCCGCCCACCAAGGACTTCCCAAGTCCTTAATCACAAAATCTCAATACAGAACAATATAAATCCGAAAACAATAACTTCTCAACCAAGAACATAACATTAAACACATAATACATAAGCACAAATAAAATTATATGGGCTATTGGCAAGTGCATAACTTAAACATCGCTGCTACTCTTAAAGCTAGAACCCCTACAACTTTTGTTATCTGAACCAGGGTGCTTCATTTTGACTATGCCAAGTAACCACATGACAGGATAGAGTATACACAACTCAATCAAAACATTACCATAACAACCATTAGGTTCTGGTTTAACTTGACTTCTCTTGTATCTCTCTCTAACATAAAGTATACTTGAAAGTATTTACAACAGAAATGTTGTACAGGCTTGTGCATAAACTGCAATATTCAATACATAAACACATTCATATACATAACATACATATAACATTATTAAACTCGATAGCTCAATGTTTCTTTAGCCTTCAATCTTATAACTACTTAAACTTTTCAAGCTTATCATTATCTTAGAAATTGCTGATAACTCTATCAGCACAGTATTTATGCTTGTAAATTAACCCTACTCCTAACTTCTCGAATATCATACATCTAATATAATACAGCATTATCTAAAACCGCCATTAAGACTACTTCTGAACAATTCACTTAAAATACATAACCGTGTAATAAACTAACACTATATTTGAAATTATACTCTGCTTCGCTGTAATATATTTAATATGTACTCTAAGCCACAATCAGCACAAAATATCTTTATTCATTATCATTAAATCACTTAAAAGAACGTAATCTTGTACCACTCACACTTCTCTTTGCATATATATATATATATAGCAAGACATGTAACTTCTTCAAAAAAGGGTTTATATGCCAAAGAGGCAAACATACATAACTCTATCAATTACTCTAACATTCTAGCACATCATCTGTAAGATCTCTACACGTATTTTCAAACTCTTGCCGAAACCTCGTGAAAAACCATCTACACCAAACAACAAGCCATATTAATATTTCCAAAGATGAATATTTCTTCCTAACTATGAGTGTCTGAAGTACATAGCGATTACTAACAACCCTATGTAATTTTACAATCTTCTCCTCTACATTTGATTTAGGAATATCCACGTATATGTTAGTATACTGAACTTGCCATACCCATTCAGGATCATTCAACCACAACTTGTACTTTACAAATTCATAAGGGTTTAAATCGCGAGACACACAATAGCTTGATTTTGGAACCGATTCTACACGTGAGAAATCACTATTTACTACAGCAGCTGAAACGACGGATCTTGAATATACCGCAACTGCATAAACGTCATCAAATACGTTACAAAATCAATATAAAGCAATATCCATATTGATGTCATTAATTTGAATCCAATGCTGCCTCGTGACTTGATGAAGAGCAGATAAGTCTTTTCTAAGTATAATCCATTCATCGCCAGTTACCTGTTCATTCCAAAATATTCTATCAGTCCAAATCCAATGCATATAGATTTCTATTACCTGACTATCAGGTTCACATCCACACTTCGAGTCATTCACGTAAATGCCATTCGGAAATTTACATGCTGTCTGCTCGTAATTCTTATTCTCATCTCTAGTTAACTGTCTACGACTTTTTATAGCTAATTGCAACGCTAAGAAAATGCTAACCTCGACTTGTAACATAAAAATCTCTGTGACTTCTTCATTATTGCTTAATATCCACAGATATTTGTTAGCATCATTACTCCCCACCTTGATTTGTCTACACATTTGTACAAGATGTATAAAATCAGCCACAAAAAACACTAAAGTCTTACACACTCTCAATAATATGTGATACAAATCAACCCGTAACCATGCTTTAATCAGCGGGTCGTTATTCGAAGACTTTATATATGTCCCTACACAAGTTACTTCTAACACTACATGAACCCTACTTACGGTTCTGTCCTTACACATGATGGCATGGCGCGGCATGTACACGCAATTTAATAGATTGGTCTTCTCTGCATAATCTATAATCTTCACGATGCCATCTACTAAATAAACATAAATTGCTCTGGTGTACACCTCCATCCCTCGCCAAAGAGAATTATTAAATGTCTTTTCTATATAATCTACACTCTGTAGAGCTACATCCTCTAAACTCCCATTCTGACATAGAGAACCTTCGTCCCGAAAGGGAAAACTGACAACATAGCGACTATCGCAATCCCTAGTTGTAGTGGATTTGACATAGTTTTCATACTTCTGCTTATCCTCTAATAAAATCTTACAAGGATGCTCACTCTCAATCTCACAAAAACTCTGAACTAATTTATTTATATTATTATTTACTATGTGCAAGCTTATAATGTTTTTAACATTATCTACTTCCGACTCTTCTACACGACCTGACAAAATCCATCCTAGTTCCGTATTTTGTGCACTAAGTGCGCCGGAAGGATGCTTAATCAAACCATTCGTCAAAATCTGCGCATATATTTCGGCACCGAGCAACAAATCAATCTTATTCGGAACACCAAAATGACTATCAGCTAGTGTCAAGTTTGACAGCTCTTGCCAATCATGAAACTCTACTCTCCTAGTTGGCAGATTTGATGACAAATGTTTTAACACATAAGCTTGTACATCACAACTAAATGATTTAGAACTAATGGACTGTATATTAAACTCTACTGAATACCTGATGGAAAGTGATTTCTCCCCTCCCAAGCCACTAACAGCTCCCTTCACTGAAGATTTACGGAGGCCCAACAATTGAGCACAGTGCTCCGTAATGAATGAGGCTTGAGACCCCTGGTCCAGTAACGCCCTTAGCATAAAACATTCACCTTTACTACCAAATACTTTAACAATAGCAGTAGCTAAGATTACATGACCAGGTACATAAAAATGGTTAGAAAACACTTGTTTTACCACTGTCGACGATTGTTCATCACTCTCACTCTTGTGTGACTCCGTTGGATTACAAACTTCATTAGGCGGAGTACTCACACTTCCTTCCGGATGTATTAACGAATGATGACGTCGACCACACCGATTACATTTTGTACTGCGTTTACACCGGTACACCCGGTGATTATCTCCAAAACAGTTGAAACACAATCTCTGTTTTAATACAAAATTGTAACGGTTCCCGTAGCTCTCCGTACTAAATTTCTTGCATTGGTGAAGTAAATGAATTCCAGAACAAAAGGGACAAGAAACAGTGGTGACGTTATATACTTTTTTTTCTACAACAATTCTCTCTTTTGATCTGTTATCTCTCTTATGAGGTTCTAAAAATTCTAAACTTCTATACTTCGACTCTAAAAACTGCTTGAAGTCATTAATTGTTGGAAAGTTATCTGTGTACTCACTGATTCTTTGTTCCCACTGCTTTCTTGTTTCTATATCTAGTTTTAGTGCTATTAAATGAATTACAATTATATCCCACGAAGACACGTCGATACCCAGGCTATTTAGCGCATTTAGACAATCACTAGTTGTATCCAAAATCAGCTTTATACCACTCGAAGATTCCGCTGACAGCGCCCTCTGTCCAAGCAATCTAGTAAGAGTACAATTAGCAATGTATCGTTTGTTGCTATACCTCTTCTTTAACAACAGCCAACACGACTCATAATTTGCATCAGTTACAGGAATGTGCCTTAACAGCTGTTCCGCTTCGCCTGTCAAATGGCATTTCAAAAAGTGTAACTTCTGTACATCTGCTAAAGTTGTATTCTTATGGATCAATGTCTCGAACAAATCATGAAAAGTTTGCCATTCCAAATACTGTCCTGAAAAACTAGGCAAAATGATCTTAGGCAACTTCAGCGGAGCATGATCTGCTTCTTTGGATATATTAGAACTCGTACTAGGATGTCCGATCTGCTTATATATAGACAGAGCTTCCTTCAAATCAATCTTGTATGACATATAAATCTCTTCCACACTTTCATAAATATTCTCCTTAAGATACGGAACATCACTATTCTCAGCCTTGCTCACGATGTTATAATGATTGGCTTCGAATTGTGTCCATTGCTTTTCTAGTTGATCTAATCTTGTCTCTAAATATGCTAATGTGACACGAGCCTTAGGTGACTTTTTGTAATTTGTGAATCCGCTACTAATCTTTCCTTGTAAATCATATTGTATTTTAATTGTACCTTCCATTATGTATTTTGAGAACTTGTACCAAAATTCAGTTGAATATTAGTGAGCACAATACAATAATTAACTTATGAAAAATCGACAAGAAAACTTCTAGTACATTTGCTCACTTTTGACAAAAATACACATATGCACCAAAACTTTTACTACACCACTGCCTATCCGGCTCCTAGGACCAAATGTTAAGGTGGATTCCTGGTCTAGGAGAGCTACTACTTGATAAAATAACTAAAAGAAAATTTGGATAAAATTAACTAATATATTGCAAAACCGAAACTTGACATAAGAGAGACATGTCTGTATAAAACTTATAAAACGAACTATATACTAAAGAGGATCGTTACAAACAATGGCCTTTATCTATGCAAGAATGGAAAAAGAATACAATTTATTGCGGCCCTGTGGCCTGCGTAAGAGGCAACAAAACAACCCACAGCCAGGTGGTAGGACATTTGCCCAAATGGATGGCTACCACCTCCGGTCTAGAGTATGTCGCCATAACAACCTTGAGCTGTGTTCCAGCATTAGTGACCAGGTTCCAGTCTCCTTTAAGAAAGCAGCAGCGCCTTTATGGCACCTCTGGTGTTGCAAATGTGCACAGGCGATGGTAACCGCTTTCCATTAAGTGGGCCGTCTGCCTGTCTGCTGAACTCCTGCAAAAAAAAAGAAATATATGAATTTCTGTCTGTGAACTGAATGTCTGTGAACAGGTATATGACCCACCTAGTAGTAGTGGTTACTGACACTTTTTTTATTGCATAAGTTCAGGAGACAGGCAGACGGCTAACCTGATGGAAAGTGGTTACCATTGCCTATGTACATTTCTAACATCAGTGGTGCTACCAATATGCTGCCTCTCTCTAAAGAGAGACTGGAATCTGGCCATTAATACCAGAACACAAATCAACACCAGTGCTGGTGGCCATCCAGACTATAGGCTGTTTTGTCCTCTCTTGTGGGAGTGTGCGGTGGTGTCCTCTTGCTCTTGGACAGGCAGCCCGGCACCCAGAAATTGTATTCTTTGTCCATTCCTGCATTGATAAAACACATAAACACTTATAGGAGGTTGTGATATCAGCCTTTAAGATGGGCTGGGATAGACCAATCACACAGGAGGAATTATAGGGGACATGTGAGCAATAGTAACTCTTGCTCATTGTATGAACTACATTTAGATTAAGGCTGTCTCATGCTAATATTTTGAAAGAGAATGTAGTAAGTGTGGTACATTTTACCAGCAATTATTGATTTCAGGGTAACTATATGCAAGTAGGGGACATAGTTTCAATGATTGATGTTGACGGAGGCACATATTATGCTCAGATTAGAGGATTCATGACGGACCAGTACTGTGAGAAAAGTGCGGTGGTCACGTGGCTGCTGCCCACCAAGGCCAGTCCTCCACCCGAGAACTGCTTTGATCCCGCCACTTATATCATAGGTAAGTGAAACATGCAAACATTTATTTTCTCTGGACAGAAATGTGATGTAATTTAGAAGTTTTGGAAAAACAAATACCCATAATGCATTAAATAGGTAACTTATATAACTATTAGCAATTAATTATTATTAGTTTACTAGTGGACCAGACAGACTTCTTTCTGTCAAAAAGATTTGGAATGTGGCAGTTTTTTGTTCCTACCTATTTTATAGCCGGGGCAAAAAATTCTCCTAAACAGAACTGTCACCCTGGTGATAGGGCGGTGCGTGGGGTTCAGCTCGGGTGACCAAAGTATCTTCGCTTGCACAAACTTTGGCCACCCTTCTGGGACCCACTAAAAAACCCGACTGGGATGTCTGCCAGAGGGCTTCAAACTAAGAGGCAAATTTAGGGTTCAAACCTGATTGGAAAATAATCTAAAGGGACAGTGGGAACCTAAAATTGACTCTACATTTTAGTTAGAAAATGTTTGTATGGAAAAAAGAAAAGAGCTGTTTTTAAGGTTTTCCTGGCGATTATTCGAATTTTTCTCACTTCACTTTAATGAACATTTGAAAAAAGAATTGGCCAACTTGGTCCAGGCGTTGTTGAGTTATGCGCTTACCAACACATTTTGCGATTCATTTTTATATATATAGATTATATTTTCATAGAGACTGTAATGCGTGTTATTTTAAGTTGAAATTAAATTGTATGCTTTAAAAATTGCAGGTCCTGAAGAAGAACTGCCGAGGAAGCTGGATGTGATGGAGTTTGTGATGCACGCCCCCTCGGACTACTACAAGGCCAGCAGCAGCCCTTACCCCCTCACCGACACTGAACTCAACAACTATAATGGATTTATATGGACATCTTTAGAACCTAAAGAAAGAACATAATAATAACAATTTTCAAAATAAGTCTTTTATTTCACCTGCACAAATACAATAATTATTTCAAAAGGCAGAAATGGAACCTATAGTAGTAGTAGTTGTAATCGCCACAAAGGCAGGCAAAGGAATCTAGTCCATACAGCCAATTCTGATGTTTAAGTCTTCGTATAATAGTCGCGCAGTTGTATTGTAGGCTACAACTCTTGTGAAAACTCAAAAGGCCACATTTGACTATACAGTTCACATTTCTCACAAAACACATAATTACTACTCAAAAACTATCAATATCCTACAACTATTGTTCATTTTAGAGAAATTTTACACATTTTTAGAAAATAAAACTGCACAGCACAACGTCTCCTTTCAGTTCCCGCCAAAAACTCATGGAACCTATAGGTTTGACTTGTGTCTATCTGTGTTGCCGCAACCATTTGTTTGTTGTACCACTAATGTGATAACTCATATGAAGATTATCCAAAAATTTGTAGTTGTATTTTTGTAGTAGTAGATGAATTTAATCAATTTGGTTGAAAGGCACACAAGTGAAAGAATACTACGGTATTCAATTATTAAAGTTTATGTTCATATTAATGACTGGTTAATTCATCCAGACAGAAATGAATTGTCGGATTATCAGCTTAAAGCCGGGCAACATTCATATTTTATGTAAATTAAAATTGTGTCCTGGCAATTTTCTTTTGCTCTGCAATGAAATACGGTAAAGTGTGATTTAAACTAAAATAAATATATTTAGAGAAAATACAAAACCTCGCTTCAATACTTCTTCCAATAAACCGAGAAAATAAAGCAAAGTAATGGGTAGTAAGATATAGGCACTGGTTATAAGGCATTAAAATTATTTGCTCTACAATATTATATTGCAATTCCCGGAGCTCAAGGTACCGCAGCATTTAAAAAAGGATATATTGTCTTAGTGTAAACTGGTTCGGATTAAGCTAATTTTTATGCACCTGAACCACTTCACTTCTTCCTTTATCCGTGCAGGAACTGAGAAAGAATACAATTTCCTGCGTTGGGGCGGCCTGTCGTAAGAGGCGACTTAACAACCCACAGCCAGGTGGTAGGGCATTTGCCCGACTGGATGACTACCACCCCTGGTCTAAAGTATGTCGCCATAACAACCTTGAGTTGTGTTCCGGCAGTAGTGGCCAGGTTCTAGTTTCCCTTAAGAGAGCAGCAGCTCATCTGTAGCACCTTTGGCGTTGCAAATGTCCATAGGCGATGGTAACCGCTTTCCATCAAGTGGGCCGTCTGCCTGTCTGCTGATCTCCTGCAATAAAAAAACTTCAAACCGCTCCCGAGAAAATTCCCGGGATAAAAAATAAGACACTTTATTATGTAAAATTATCGATCTATCGATTAGTAAAATGGTCACATTGGAATTCGATTTTTTTTAGTCTGGCCATTTTAAATAATTCCCATAAAAATTCCCACGGGATTCCCAGGATAAAAAGTAGTGCAGATTTTAAGTCTAAGAATTTGCTGTCGATCAGCGAAAACCGCATCGAAATCGGCCCAGTAGTTTTTACGTGAATTCCAAATACAGAGTCAAACATACAAGAATTTAAAAAAAATTGCATCGTGTTCTCCCTTGTTTATATCGACTATCCCAGTTGTTTTTTTTTACATAGCTTCAATATACGATATCAAGAAGCTTACACACAAGCTTACACGCTTGTGTGTAAGCTTCTTGTACGATATTCATATTACTTTTTATTAGTCTCACAAATGGGCAAAGGTCCCGATTTACTAAACTTAGTGTGTTTAGGGAGTTTAGTATAGAGCTGCAAGACCTGCTTCTCTTGCGGTGGGAAACTGTATCCCGAGATAATTATACCATTTTTCAGGATATAAATGATCTTGTGTTAATTGTTAAGTGAACGGGAACAAATTAAGGGCGATTTTGCCTAAATCTGAGATAAACCTGATTATTTTCGCGAAGAAACTAATAACTGTAAACATACTAACAAATTCATTGTACATTAATTAATAGAATTGTAGGTATGCAACAATACCAAGTCTGGCGACATAAATTGCACTCTCAGACAGGCATTAAATGTTAGACTAATAAATTAGAGCGGCGCGCAATAAATTGAGGCGCGCACCCTCTGACGGACGTTTGGACGCCTCGTGGGAAAACCACTGATTTATAACCCAAAGCTCATCGCCATTTTCCCGCGTAAATCTCGTCTTTTTATTATTATGAATTTTTTAAATTTACCTATAAGGCAAAAAATCCAAGAAGTTTATTTAGATCGTTCTCTACTACTTTTAGTTTGAGCCCATATATTAGTAACAATAAACTTTGAAAATTTAAAATCCCGTCTACAGAGTAGGGTGTTCGAAAAGTGTGAACTTTTCTAATTAAAAGTTCAGAGCGACTACAAACATAATTGGCAACGTCCACAGAATAATCGTGTTATTTAACTTTTAACGATCCTATGTCGCTTACACGCTGGGGAATATATTTCAGTTAGATCAGGGCCGTCTTTTCCCAGGGGTGCAAGAGGTCCCTGGCACCCGGGCGCAAGTACGGAGGGGGCGCAAACCGATTGATTTGAAACAAAAAATCAAAGAACGTCGATATTATTTTTCAAGATGCGACTAAAGATCTCCCACAGATCTATCGATTCAAATGGATGGCTGTCAGTCCGAATTTTCATTTATTTCACGATTGTACTACATCAATATGAAGGGTCAATTTTTAAACTACATTTTTCTTCAAAATTTTATCTATACCATACAATTTTTTTTAGAAAAAATACTTTTACATACATATAAAGTTTAAATAAAAATGCAGATGTACATAATGATTTCACAAAAACAGGTAATGACTGTGAAAAAGGGTCGGCTAAGACGCTGATTTTTACAACTCAGCGTCCAATATGCTTAAACAGCTCTGAGTTAGGTCGATGGCAGCCTCTCTTTTGGGCTTATGTTATAAAAAGTACACTCCATGATAATCATATCCATATTTAATAAACTCAATTAGATTATAATGTTCATAACGAATTGTATATCATGTGAGTTGGTATGTCCGTGTACTTTCAGTAATGAGTCTCTTTTTTTTTTTTTTTTTTTTGACGCGAGGGAAAATGCTTAACCGATTTACGCACAAACTGGGTCGTTGCTAGGGGAACGACACGCGTCGGTCGGGGGCGATAACACTGCAGCAATAGTATGCTCTTGGCAGTGCTCCGTCCGCAATCGACGTCACAGAATAGTGTGGAAGACTCCGAGCGTTACTACACGAGCGAGCGACCCCAATACCCACTAAAAACCCCCTCCTCCCTGACGACCCTGCGCTTTGTTTGTGTTGGAAAGGCTGAGATTTAGAACATAGTTACGCCCAGCCGATCCAGCGCAATAAAGTGCCTGGAGTGTGCCCTGGGAGAACACACCCCACTTCGTTGTGCGGGGGTAGAAGGTCCTTTGCTCTCCTAGCAAGCTAAAGGCCCCCCGCGGTAAACGGAACCTAACTCAGGGATGGAAGTAGTGCGCGTACCTGCCTCTCCGGGTGCCAGCTGAAGGCCGGCGACCTCGAGAAGACGCATTGGCACGCGCTGCAGGACTTCTCTCCCTGTCACGTTCTGCTTCAGTAATGAGTCCTTGTCCTATCCAGAGCCGTCTTTCCCCGCGGTGCAGAGGGTGCGTGGCACCCGGGCCCATGGCCTTGGGGGCGCAAACCGATTACCTTACTTATAGATTCACAGTCCTGCATTACGCGGTGGAATGCTAGGCGGCCTACAATGCAGGGCCGTGAACAGGCCCCGTTAGTCTTCCTAGCACTGACGTCGTATGTCTTGAAGGATTAAAACGGTTGAAATGAAAATGCACGTGATAAAGTAATGAATGGTTTATTAATCGCATACGGTGTACAAGTGAATAAGTTAATCGTACGCAACGGAATGCATTTCGATATCAGTTTGTTTATAACAAGTACTTATATTAACATTAATACAATAGTTACCTTATAATTTAATACTTTTAAAGCCGTTCGTTCTTACACTTAAATGCGTTACGGAATCCATTAATCAATACATACAAGGTTTATTTACAAACATTTTAATGCTGGTAGTTTTATAAATTGCACCTGTAACATCGCGGCGATCCGGTACACTACGTTACACCGAAGTCAAACGTGGTGGCTATATAATACAGATATATACATAGCTTGCTTTTAATATTGTTACCTATACAGCAAGGCCATCCTTTCTTCATATCTAATTCTGAGCAATTTCTAAGAACGCAGTTTTACTTTACGGTGGACAATTAAGTCAATCATTATTATTTAAAACTTCGAATTGGGTATTATTGTATCAAGTACATTTGTTTACAACTTACACCTATAGACGTTTGGGGACATAGTTTTGCCAAGGTTTGTTAGTTTGTAGAATGTAATGTCATGTTTCTTTGTACTATATCTAATTAAAAATATTTAAATTTGAAAGTTGAGTAATATTATTAAAAAGTTTAGCTCCATGAGTTCAAAGATAACTAAGATGAGTATTTTTATATTCTGAACTACGTTTGAAACAACGGTATTTATTACGGGGGCACACAGTTTACTCAGTAATTTACTAGAGAAAGATAGACAACGCAACGCTACGGCGAACGGATCTACCGCAATGGAGACGGATCGAAACGATGGTACAGTTGTGGACGCGGGTTTACAATTGTGTATTATACATAAAAACGTTTCAGAAGTTTTATTTGAAGGGCTTGTGCAACGTTCAATTCAACGTGTCACTTTCATTTCAAGATCTTGGTAAAAACATGAGTTAGAGTGTGGCCAGCGAGTGGTGGCACAACTAAATGGCGGCAAATTCAATATATATTCAACTGGCAACATTAAACATAACATGAAAAACCCGATTTGATACTTTTGTGTTTTTTATGTTAATGTAACGTATGATTTTAAACATTGTGCAGTGCGACTTTATACAATATACTTAATTATTAAAATCAACAGTAAAAGCTCTGCTGCCATTTAGTGAATTTTTCGCTAGATTAGACATATGTATTGACTAAACTGGCTCTCTTCCTCTCTCTTAAAATTCTCACATAGTTCTAAGATATTTTTTTTAAAGAACGTAAAAATTGTAGCGAGTTTTAATCCTATACACGAGACTAATCTAGCGACACAGCAATTAATTGGCAATGCCGGCTAAAACAACACGTGATTATTGTGAA
The DNA here is from genome assembly GCA_019925095.2 of Dendrolimus kikuchii. Classification (NCBI taxonomy): domain Eukaryota; kingdom Metazoa; phylum Arthropoda; class Insecta; order Lepidoptera; family Lasiocampidae; genus Dendrolimus; species Dendrolimus kikuchii. The sequence continues at coordinate 17,116,612 of CM034409.1, read as the reverse complement.
TTAATACAGGCTCGGATTTAGACGGTGCTGGAGGGGGCACTTCCGACCAATGAAATGAACTCAACTCACATCGATAGTCTTTTGCAGATTAAATCAAGACGTTTCATAATATGCATATTAGGAACGACAAATTGAATTCAAACCCCACCATTTGAATGAGATCCGAGCCACGACATCACACGATATGTATAATAATATGTAGAAGATAGTTCTTAAAGTTGTTATATCACAGAAAATCAAAAGGTTGTTAAGTTGAAGCAACAAGTGTCGCGTATGTCGCGCTCAGTTACAGACGTGGGTCTCGATGGTGTCGACGCAGGTGTCGCAGGTGACGCGGCAGCACCAGTGGAACTTGCACCGGCACTTGGTGCGCTGCACGCGCCGGCTCGTACTGTAGCCGCGGCCGCAGCATAGTGACTCGCAGCCGTCCTCGCCTGTGCACACAGGTAGAGCTATTCTTATAACCATTTAAATAGTGGATATTCAAAAATTAACCATGATTTCGTCATCCATCCACGCGATAGCTAAATTTATTATTATTAACATATCTACGGACTCAAGTTCCATATCTTTTTTTACAACTTAATTTCTATGAAAAATTTTAGAGTCCATACACGCTTATTGTTTATTTTTGTTACCGTGTGACATTAATTTAGTGATTTATATGTTACGGTGTACCTTAAGATTAACTTATTATATTGATTTATCCTATTTTTAATACTAAACTTATACTAATGTAGAGTGTATCTGTTACATGCTGGTGTTGTGAGGAAGTGCATGTGCAGTGTGGGCCTTATATCTATACTTATATATAGTCCTATCAAGTACCGTGTGTGTTGGTTAGTTGTTTTCTGTGTCTGGGTTATTAATTTTAAGGCTCTTTGTGTGTCTTGGTTTGTTTGTGGAGTGTGCGTGTAATGCAATGCGATGGTGGTGCGCGTAGGTTTAAGTATGTGTATAAGTTTTATTGTTAGTTATGTGTTTGTAACTTTGTGTGATGTCATAATTTATTGTTTAATTGTTGTATCGACTAGTTAGCTATCTGTTCTCGTCTGTATACAATAGTTAAGTTTATTTGCTACCTACACTATAAAAATCCTTATCAATATCAAATATAATATATAGCTCATGTTTCCTGGAAAATAAATCACGTTTTCTTTACCCGTGGAGGTCCTGTTGCAGTGCCTGCCGTGCGTGCCGTAGGCGCCGACGGCGGCGTCGGGCTCGCAGTACGACGGCGACGGCTCCAGGTATATCAGCTCAGACTTGCGCGGCTGCCGGCCCACGCCCGACGCCTGCTTCACCCTGACCACCAAATATGTAAACGAATCAAGATGAGGAAGGTCTTGTAAGCTACAGAGACGAACATTACGATCTGACAATGATGCTGTTTGGTTGCACCGAGGAACGCCTTGTAAATTCCGTCTCTTCCCACCTCGCCATTAAGAAAAAAATAAACTTTCAATCGAAGAATGCACTAGAACAAGAAAACTCTTACGTCGTGTGTCAGTTTTATTTCCAAAATATTGTTGGAACACGAATTAAAGAAAATCAATCAATAAAATTGTTACAATTACCACGTGCTAAAAACAGTGAAGGAAAACATCGTGCTGAAATCTGCACATCGAGATAAGCGATGTATCAAATCTGCCAAGCTGACTTGAACCAGCGTGGCGGTGTACTGTCCGTCCCTCTATAGCGGGTGGCCCGAGCCCAGTAGTGGGAGGTTCATAGGCTGTTATTATTATATAATTTAAATAATAAAAAAAATACAACACACAAAAGCTAAACCCTAGTGTGTGAAACCCCTGGAGGAGAAGGTGATGTGTGCTCTGGTGGCGAGGTAAGTATTTCTTCGCATACTTCCTTCCTTCACGTCCTTATAAATTCTCCCGGCCATCGCTTCGCATCCGCACTGTTTTCGTCGAAAAGGTTTCCGGCGCCCCCTCACGGCTCCCCAAGACGGTAGTCCTGCCCTAACGCCTTCCCTGTCAATCGTTTCATTAGGCACTATAAAGTTTGCTTTAAATAGGATGGTATGGCTGATACATCCATAAAACGGAATTTGTAGCGTTACCGTAAACATTTTTCCTGTTACTCTGTAATTTCTTCCATACCGTCCTATTTGAAATATACTGTTGTACCTTTTAATCACGAGTTGGGTGTGCGGCGTCGCCCGCACGCCGGGTCCCGCGGCAACAACCGACGTCGCGGGGTGGGGCACGACAAGCTTCGCGCGCGCGTACTTGTCCCGCAGCGCCGCGGCGGCCGCGCGGAATTGCGGCAGCGCGCGCCAGCAGGTGCGCACCGCGCACGACCCGGACACGCCGTGGCACTTGCACTCGCGCCGGACCAGGTCCTTCACTACCTGCAACCATGAGCATGCATTCACACACGCACCTATCATTCACCATCCGATATTGACATAACGAATCATCAATTACGAGTAAATATTCACACACGGATATGTATATATAATAATATTATACAATTCTAAACATGCCGTGTCTGTATATTTAAGCTATGTAAAAAAAAACTACTGTAATGTCCTATATAAACGTTGGAGAACACGATGCAATTTTTTTAGATTTCTTATTCGGAATTCACGTAAAAACTATTTAGTGGATTTTGAAGCGGTTTTCGCTGGTCGACAGCAAATTATCACGGTCGACAGCAAAATAATATCTCTCTGCTACTTTTTATCCTGGGAGTCCCGCGAGAATTTTTCTGGCAATTATTTAAAATGTCCAGATTAATAAAAATCGAATTCCAGTGTGATTTTTCACTGATCGATAGCAAATTTTATGTAATGTTATACCTCTGTGATATTTTTTATCCCGGGAATCTCGCAGGAATTTTCCCGGTAGCGGTTTGTAGTTGTTCGGGTGCTAAAAATTAGTTTATTCAGACATAGTTTTCATTAAAACGATCTAAGAAAGAGAATGTAAGATACATTCTTTTTTAAATGCTGTAGTACTTTGTGTCCCGGGAATATCACGAGAATTTCAAGTCAAGCGTGGACGAAGGCGCAAGCATATACCAGTGTATAATATTATAACAATATAAAAACGATTTGCTGATGTGTAACGAGCCCTAATAAGGGACGTAAGTCGATTGACTACAATAATAAGAACATAGTGAAGGTTTGTCAAGATATCGCCAACGATACTTTACAGAGAAAAAAAACCAACTCGGAGTTAAATGTAGTACGCCAATATGTACTGCCATATACATATTGTGTTTCCAATATAAACTCAGTAGTTTCTGAGAGAAATGATGGACACATACAAAAACAGTCGGACAGACAGACGGATATAACGATTGCATAAGGGTTCCATTTTTGCTATAATAGCCAGGGAAACTTAAAAAAGAAACATACAAATAAATTACTATTTTTTTTATTGTTGGTAAGGGGGGCGCAAATTGATGTCTGCACCCGACGCTGAATATAATGAAGCCGGCCCTGGCTGCAGTATGCCAATAACAAAACCCCGTGAAGTTCTTATTCCTGGGAAACGGACGAACTAACTAACAATAGCCACAAAATAACTAACGGCCGGTTTCTATATATTACCGACCGTTCATTAGCCTCACTGTCGGTTAAAATTTGACATAAGCTCCATACATGTGATTTTTTTTTTAACAACTCTACGGACTCGAGTTCCGTACCCTTTTTCATAACTTAATTTCTATGAAAGTTTTTAGAGTCCATACACGCTTATTGTTTATTCTTGTTACTGTGTGTGACATTAATTTAGTGATTCTTATGTTGTGGTGTACCTTAAGAATAAGTTATTATATTAATTTATCCTATTTTTAATACTAAACTTATACTAATGTAGAGTGTATCTGTTACATGCTGGTGTTGTGAGGAAGTGCATGTGCAGCGTTGGCGGGATATGCCGGTGGAAATAATACACCAGTCACTCTTACGGTTCACGTCGTTTATTTGAACGCTACTGAGTTGTATTTACAATCAAATAACCATTGGCTATATTAAAGCCGTAATCGGTACACTCGTACGTTAACTAAGTTGTATAGACTGCGATGACTAGTACTTTTTATACACTCCAGCTAATACTCTAACACCCTGACTGTTACTTTTGTGTTTGTGACCCGCTCTGTAGTTACTGATTATACATTTCTTAATTTACACTGTTAGACACAGTAAAAAATTCTCAGTTGGTGTTGGTGACGATGGATGGTTTAAGAGGGGGATTGCAATGGCCCTCCATTAGACACAGTACCACCGCTCTCTGTTACTGATTATACGTACTCTGGTACCACTATTAGATACAGTAACCCGCTCTTTATGTGACTGATAAAACACACACTGGTAATACACTATTAGACACAGTAACCCGCTCTCTAGTTACTGATTATACACACACTGGTATTACACTCTTAATACAGTAACCCGCTCTCTAGTTACTGATTATACACACTCTGGTCATACACTCTCTCGTAATACACTGACTTGTCTTGGCGGATCACTCACTACTTATACGAACGAATTTATTAAAAAAACTAACATTTTGCGGCAGCTTCCCACGATTTCTCCGGCCTGGACCCAACCCTTCTGGGAAGATGCGACCCCTGTCCATTAACTAATAAATTGTTCCCTCACTAAATTAAAACAAAGCATGCAGTTAAATTACACAACTATTTTCTAAAATATGTACATACAATGGCAATGGCAGATGTCAGGATCATCTTTCTTTGACTCAAATGGTCTTACAAAGGACGTTATTTTAAACTATTACCGAAATTCTCGAAAATATAAAACAATGGAGGACATTACGGGGGACGTCATAAATTATTCCATATCCCAGCATCTGCATTGCCTTCGTGGGAAACAACTTTCTAAAAACTATCTACAAACTATTTTGGCATCGTTAACACTGGTGTTGTGAGGAAGTGCATGTGCAGTGTTGGCCTTATATCTATACTTATATATAGTCGTATCTAGTGCCATGTGTGTTGTTTTTTTCTTTTCTGTGCCTGGATTATTAATTTTTAGGCTCTGTGTGTGTCTTGGTTTGTTTGTGAAGTGTGCGTGTAATGCAATGCGATGGTAGTGCGTGTTGGTGTGAGTATGTGTGTAAGTTTTGTTGTTAGTTGTGTGTTTGTGGCTTTGTGTGGCGTTATAATTTATTGTTTAATTGTTGTGACATGAAAAATTCTCAGTTGGTGTTGGTGACGATGGATGGTTTAAGAGGGGGATTGTTGGCCCTCCATTAGACGTTGGACCACCGTCTTGTCTCCCATGCGTATCGCCATTTTTATATTGTAATCCCTATACATGTGATGTTAAAATTCAACCGATGGTACGACAAGTAGATGAATAGTAAGATATGGGAAAGGAGCATAAAACTGTTTAAGCTTACTGCTATTCATCTGAAACACATTATTACAATATCCCCACCATTGATCTACAACAAGCATTACCTGCCAACTTGGCAATTTGTCAACAAAGCATGAAAGAACAAACATAAGCATTATAACAACCGCATATACAACTGGAGTACCTCCCATGGACTTAGAGTCAATCCCAATAAAACTCAGGCCATCATCATTGGTAGCTCGCGAGCCATAGCTAAAATAGATTTTTCACAGCTTCCCGATGTGATCTTTCATGATACGCCTATTCCTATCAGTGATCAAGTCAAGAATCTTGGCGTAATAATGGATAAGGAATTGTGTTGGCGACCCCACATTACTGAATTAAGCCGCAAGATTTTTGCATCCTATGCATCGCTTAGGAGACTGAAAAATTTCCTTCCGACTGCCACCAGGATTTCGCTTGCTCAATCAATTCTACTACCCATCCTCGACTATGCTGATGCTTGCTATCTTAATCTCACTCAAGAGCAACTTATTAAGCTCGAGCGTCTTCAAAATGTTTGCATAAGGTTCATATTTGGTTTAAAAAAATATGACCACGTTTCTGAATATCGCAAAAAGCTCGAGTGGTTGCCTATCTCACTTCGCCGGAATGCTCATCTTCTCAACTTACTATATCGTATACTGTTTATACCTTATACCCCTCCTTATCTTAAGGAATGTTTCAACTTCCTTCATACATCACATACACTCAATTTGCGCTCCACTAATAATCTCCTGTTAATGGCACCTGCACACTCTTCAACATTTTATTCCAACTCCTTCGCCATGCAGGCTGTCTTACTTTGGAACTCTTTGCCCACTGATGTCAGAAAAGCTAAATCCTTTGCCATATTTAAAAATTCACTTAGGAATCATTATGTAAGTCTTACGCAATAATGTATGTGCTAGTTTACAATAGACTGTAATCTGCTGTCCATGTATGTCATATTTTTTCTTTTTTCCTTTTCTTTGTTGCATAATAATTACAGATAATTTAAGAATTTCCTTTGAGTCAGGTTGCCTGGAAGAGATCGCTTTTAGCGATAAGGCCGCCTTTTGTTTTACCAAGTAACTATTGTCTTGTTGTACATTTTTTTTTGTAATTTTTGTTTTGGTGAACTAAAGTATGTCGCCATAACAACCTTGAGTTGTGTTCCGGCATTACTGAGTCTCCCTTAAGAGAGCAGCAATTACTGACCAGGTTCCAGTCTCCCTTAAGAGAGCAGCAGCGCATTTAACCTTTAGTGTTGCAAATGTCCATAGGCGATGGTAACCGCTTTACATAAAGTGTTGTCTATGTCTATGTGCACCATTCAATACTTGTAGCGCCATCTGTTGTCATCACATTTTAAACTTAAAATAGTAAATTATACCTGTTTAGATTATTTTTATACAAATGATGTCGTTCTTAATTGATACTGATGCTGATGGTGGTATGGATAGATAGATATGGAGTGAAACTAGAATTGTTTGGCACTTGAGTTGTGCGACATTTGGCTCGTCACCTTGCACTCGATGTACCTATTTGATTGTTACTTGTATACTTTTTAGCGAAACATATGTTTAAAATATTGGACGTTTAAAAGTACTAAAAGAGCACACGAAATGACGAAATGACGGTGTAGCTCGCAACGTGCCGCGGCGTGCTCTGTAATAACCGCCGCATCACGCAATAACCGGCCATTTGGTACAATACCCTAATTGACGCTGCAGGCATTTCTAGAAATGTCCATGGGAACATTAAGAATGCGTTTATTCTGATTGCTATGCGCCTGCACTGTATAATCTGTCGACAGTTCTATGTTTATTACATCATTTCATTTTAGTTTTATCCCGGTCAAGCGCTCATGTTCATAATAATAACATGCTTCTGTTCAGTTGATCATAGATAAAACAGTTGCATCCTGTACGAATGTTCATTGACATTGAATGAATCAAGTTTATGCCAATTTGGTGCATTCATCCAAATTCAAAGACAGAAGTAAATCGTCTAATATTGGCTTAAGCTAAGCTGCATTCTGATAACTACGACTGAAGGGAAGATAGAAACAGACGTTCCTAATGAAGTATGGAATTGAATATTAGGCAGCGTTCATCTGTAAGGCGGTGGCCTGCTACAGACGCCATAGGCTGCGTACGGCGCGGTCGTGACCAAAGTCGTGTCCAAAGCGACTTACTTATAGCGTTAAAAACGCCTTTAATGATTAACTGCATTACTTTACTGTCACGAGTTATTTGCCAACGTTTAACGTCATTAATAGTGTCGCTCTCAAACACCGCATTAAGCCCTCGATTATATCTGCATCTTACTATAGAGGACTATGACAGACATTCGTCAGTGGAAGCCTGCGGCGCTGGTGACAGGTCGCCGCCCAAGAGAAGCAGGTGCAGGCCCAAAAGTGAAACGGTGGTGCGTGTACCTCGCTCACCTTCCGGCCGACGCGGTTGTTGTGCAGGTTCATGAGGCTGCGCGCGTCGCGCTCGAGCTCGCGCGCGTCCAGGAAGCGCCGCGCGAGTCGCGCGCCCCACGCGCCCGACCCGCACCCGCCCCACTGGAACTGCTCCACCGCGTTCACTACGCGCCTCCTGCGACCAGTTATTTCGAGAATACAGTGCCACTATACCGGCGCTTACTCTTGACTCTTGTAGTCTTCGGATCTGTACATGCTAGAAACTATGCCATCAATAATTAGTTCATCCCACACATATACCAATTTTGTGATAATCGGAATTCCGACGGCACGACATGAAGATGGAGTAAACGGCCATCAAGGGTAACAAAATTCCCACAGGATAAATCCATCAATTTGAAAGAAGGTAAAGCGCTACAGCTCGACCAATTTATCTGTGAAATGGTAAAAATTGAACTACAAACACTATATTGAAATTTCATATCAATTAGAGCTGTCAGTTTAAACAAGTTTTTTATTCGTTATCGGTGTTATTTTTAAAACTATATATAAGACGTATTTGACCACAGTCAATAACTATAACACTATCCCAGATGGAGTTAATATGATATATTCAAATGTTTTTGATGAGTATTCATAGATTGACAAAAACGGAGCGAAGGCAGCGACGCTTTTCATTTCACAAATAAATTGGGAGCACTGTATATTGAAATTCTTTAGATATAGGATCTGATTTCAAACTTTTTTTTAAATCCAAAAGATGACAGTTTAGTCGCGATACGGTTTTAAAATGGACGTAAGCGAAGTCTTGAGAAGAGCTCTAACATAAACGCGGGTTGGTGTGTATCGTTATACCTGTTAGCAGTGCACCCGCAGGCTGGAAGGTCTCCCCTCGCACACGCCGCACTCAAAGCGTGCGTAACTCCTGCTGAAGTTATTGCGTATGTGAACGCTGCTTCGCGAGTGGCTACAAGAAAATATAAAATAAATTATCCGGCAGACAAACACGCACATTGTATATCCCCAAGCTAAGTAGGTTACACTTGCATTATGAATATGTTATGTTCTATTTTAGTACAACGGACCACTCTGGGGCCATTCCCAAAAACCCAGACCGTATTAAATAAGGGTAAGTTCGTTTATAAAATTTATAATATCAGAAATTGAATCTGGATCCTGTGCGGTGCAGTGTGGTAGACCGGCAAAAACATAGCCCACTCTCACAGACACCGTCAATTTTAGTTAATGTCGAAATAAAAACTAAATATAATTAATCTATGTCAACAAGGTAGATTTACATAGCACATCATGCATACGATTATCTGTTCGGCGCCAATCGTAAACTTTCTTATATCTGTGGTTTTTTTGTGATCAGGTTGGCATTATTGTCTGTCACATCAAGTTGTCAAATGTCGTAGCTATCTTCATTGTCAATTGTACATCGTCCTTGAACTATTAATAACCATTTACTATTTTGTTTTCGCGAAATTTTTGCTTCTTGAAAATTCTACGCAGTTATTTCGCAATCTTATCTTAAATTTTATTTTCAGCGCTCGTATTTGCTTAAATCGCGTGACTGATGACTCATATTACTAATAACCAACAATATTGTGTTATTGTTTACTGCTGCAAAGAACTTAAAGCGTAGTAGACATTTTTGGGTTTGTCAACAAACAGTATTTCATTTAATTTCACATGGTTCCATTGAGAGTAGTAATGATAATTATTTGCAAAGAAATAAAATAAAGTAATATATCTGCGCTCTAGTGTTCAATTAAGTATAGGCTGTACTTACTTCCAGTCCCAACTTAAGTGGTTATTTTAGTTGGTTATTATAGCATTGTAAATGAACTTTTATAAATGGGTACTAAATATAATGTAATTGCGTAATAATATGCGAGCAAGTTCTTGGCTGGAAGTTTATTAAAGCGTGCCTATACATCCAATCCTTGTACTTAGTTTTTTGTACTAAATTACATTGAGTATTTTCTTATTATTATCCGTATGTCTTTCAAGACCACGGGCCATAAAAATAGACCCGGACTTTTGGAGGGCTTTTAATGTAAATGTGGCGTGACACTGACCGGCGATTATCGCTGTCCACACCATATAGTAATGCACCCAAGGACAAGCCCCGGCCAGTGTAGGACTATTGTAGGAAATGAGAACAAAAAGTACCGAGCTATTGGGGTGAACTGCTAGGGGTCTGGGAATATGGGGACTATGGCTTCTGCCCGTCGCAATGTTCAGGGAACATGGAAAACGTCACCAAAAAATGTAGTTACAAGGTCTTGCAATGACGCCGGCGACGACATGCCAAAATGGTTACAAAACTTTAATAAACCATTTTTTTTTAATACAAGATTTAATTGTGTTGATAAGCGTATTGTAAAGACACAAAGTCCGCTTTCAATACGAAACAGACAACATAATTTAAGAAGCAATTTATGGTTGTTGTAATACAAGACATCGATTCGTCAGACAACCGAGACATTTTGATTTGATAGCAATAAATTCAGCTGCATTGCTCTATTGGCAGTTAAATTATTTTAAGCTCCAGACGCTTTATTGGGACTATTGACTAATTAACACGTTGCCCAATAAACCTTAAAAGAAACATTGATTTACTTAATTGGCGTGAAATACTGCAATGGCCGCGTGTGGACACAACGTCATTTACTACCTTGGGGCTCATTTTCTTTTTAAAAATCGGCTCGCGTACTCTCCACCACGTATTCAAATAGAAATATTGTTGCGTCACTCGTGTCCCAAACCCAATAGGTAAGAATTCGAATCGCCGGGAGCATGCACATCTTATGGCCGGTTCCTATATCTTAGTATTCATGCACTTGCCTTACCATCAGTTGATTTTTTATATTCTTTGCATGGAGTGTATATCAAATTTTAATCGATAGTAAGACAAATGAACGGTTGCTAAGATGTAGGAACGGACTGTTAGACAGTTTCCTGATACAATTACCACGTGCTTACTGTGAATGAAACATTATGATGAAACCTGTACATCGAGATTTATTTATTTAATTTGTTTGGGAAACATACAATAATTAATATTCTTAAATATAAAACACAAAATTAATACATATATCAATCAAGTTTCCACTAAAAAATAATTTATATAATAAAAATAAAAAATTGGCTCAAATAGTTAATTACAAAAAAAAATGTACAATTATCAAAAATTACATAAATAAAATGTCAATTTAATTTAGATTAGGTCAATATTGAATAAAATTGAGGAAAAAAATGTCACAATAATTACTAACAAAATAGAGATTAAAAAAAAAGTTTATGTCATTATTCTAAAAGTCATTGGGTCATTCTAAATGACAACATTTTTTAATTTGGGTCTTAAATTGATGTAAGTTACCTATGAAAGGATCAATACTAGTAAATAGTGCATTGTATTGCTGACAAGTCCGGTAATCGGGAGATAACCGATGTGTCACACCCGCAAATCCACCTCGGGCAAGTGTGACGGGTATACAGTGAAATGGGTGGCCCGAGCCCAGCATTTGAGGTTTATCCGTTGTTATGATTATATTGCTTTATGCGGATGATGCCGTGCTTTTAGCCGAATCGCCATCAGAACTGCAAACACTAGTCACAATGATGAAAGATGACTGTCAGGCGAGAGGTTTACATTTGAATGCGAAGAAAACAAAGTCTATGGTGTTTGAAAGAGAAGAAACCAGAACGAATGCAAGGATAATGGTCGTGATGTTATGCTAGAGCAAGTGAATGAGTTTGTATATCTTGGATGTGCTTTTAGCAGGGATGGAAGGTACACCGCTGATATAGAAAGAAGAGTGAATTTGGGGAATAGTGTGAATGGAGCGTTAGGTAAACTTCTAGGCGCTACGTAATACCGAAGTAAAAAAGAAAGTTGGTCTGAAAGAGAGTGTCGGGATGAAGGTAAGGAAAGGAATGCTCCGGTGGTTCGGGCATGTGGAAAGAATGCATGATGAAAGAATGACTAAACAGATATACAATGCAAAAGTGGATGGATGCAGAGGTCGTGGAAGGCCACGGCACACCTTCCATGATCAAATTGATCGTGTACTAGCAGAAGGTGATGTCAGGAGCCTTAAGAACAGACGAGCGTGCATGACAAGAGTTATGAATGTCAAAGAGGCAAGTGAGGTGTGTAAGAATAAGTCTATATGGCACTCTGTTATTCGTGCCTACCCCGCAAGGGAACTGGCGTGAAGTTATGTATGTATGATTATATTGCACTCACCGAGTGGCATAACATGGCCGAAATGGTTCCCATCGCCAACACCTGTACAGTTCCACCTCCTCCCGCTCAACTGCGCTCGGCACTCTGCGTACGCCATTCTGTGATAATACAAAACTTTTAAAGCTATAAGCACTTCGACGTGCTAGAAATCGCTGCGAGAGTGCCGTAACAGCGGCCGGTGATAGTCGGAGCTGACCCGATGGTTTTTATAGTACCGAACGCTCATTTAACTTAATATCGGTTAAAATTTGACATATTTATACAAGTAATGTCAAAATTCGACAGATGGTAAGGAAAGTGAATAGAATAAGCAAAAGTTCATAATTGATGATATAATATTAGATTTCGCATTTACTTTCGTTTAGAAATGTATTATGCAGTAAGACTTAATATTCTTATTGTCTTATTTGAGTTGGCAACTAAGTCATTGCGGTTTAAATAAGAATAAAAAAGTTAAAAATGATTTAAAAATATATTTTTTTAATGCATGCATACGATACACTGTCTGTATGTATGTTACAGACTGTCTTCTCAGAAACTGCCGATACTACGTGGATGAAATTTGAGAAATAATATAATACTTTTAGCGATATAACATTATACAGTAAAATTATGATAAAAGTATATGTACATATAACAAAGGGTTGCAGAATTTAGCCGTGCAGAAACGGAGAAAGAATACAATTTCTTGCGGCCAGGCGGCCTGTCGTAAAAGGCGACAAAAACACCCCACAGCCTGATGGTAGGCTACCATCCCTGGTCTAGAGGTCTTGAGTTGTGTTCCGGCATTAGTGGCCAGGTTCCAGTTTCCCTTTAGAGAGCAGCAGCGCATTTGTAACACCTTTGGTGTTGCAAATATCCATAGGCGATGGTAACCTATTTCCATCAGATGGGCCGTCTGCCTGTCTGCTGAACTCATGTAATAAAAAAAATGATTTATAGTGTACATAGTCGAGTCGGATATCGGCCAACCTGAGTCCGTCGCCGATGGCGGCGATGGCGGGTGGGGAGGCGCGGCACATGGCGCGCTGCTTGTCGGTGAGGCCGGGCGCCTTCGCGCACACCAGGTGCGCGCCCAGCGGCACGCCGCCGCCCCAACCGCCTCTGCAACCGAACGAGCTTCACTCTTCAATAATAAATAAACCATAACAGTCAGATACGCGCCTCCCAATTTCTTAGAGGAACACTCGCCACGCTTGTCCAAGGCGGCTTGGTGGGTTCGAAACATCGGTTATCTCGATGGGCAGGTTTCGTCACGATGTTTTCTTTCACCGTTAGCACGTGATCATTGTAACAATAATGAAGAAGTACTTAGTTTTCGAATAAGGTCGCTCAACTCGCGTATAATACGAGATAAATAATATCCTACGGGCAAAAATCCTTGCAGACGAAATAAACTCCTTTTTCACATCATGGCTGCCGTGTAGTTTCATATCCTTCGCTAGCCTTGAATAGACATATAAGGTAGATAAGATAGCATTAACCAATAAGAATCTGTAGAGAGAGGGCTATCAACTCAAACCAACATACTTCTTCTTCTTCAGCCACTCTCAGTCCACTGCTGGACGTAGGCCTTCCCAAGTACGCGCCACATATCCCGGTCTCCCGTCTACCTCATCCAGCCCCTGCCGGCGATCTTGCGGCGACCAACATACTAATACATTTAAATTGTAAAAGAGGAATAGTAGAATGAGTGGTTATCGTGTTTTGGTCAAAAATTTAGTACAACATGTGCCACGTAGTCTAGGCTAGGCTCTGGGCTGATGCATCATTACGTATAGTAGTACTGTACTTGGACAATGAATATGTTGTCATCCAAACTTAATTACACGTAGTTGCGCCTGATGTAATTACAATGCTACTATTTGTAGTAGCATAAATGCTATTAATATTATTTTAGGCGTTAGATAATTAGCAATAAAATATAGACTACGGATTCCTTATGGCTCCGTTTGCTGACAATCCGGGGTTATATCCTGCAAATCTCGTTTAATACCAAAAACTGTTTAAGCCCAAGATCATCACTAAGGAACAAGTAAATTTACTTTCATTTCAATGTTTTTTTCTTAGGCTTATGTTTTAATTAAGACTATTTTAAACAAGAGAATTGTAGAATAATGAACGCTGCCGAAGACTAGACGAAATCAAAGAGAACAGGTAGAAATCTTAACCTCAAGTTCCAGAGCGAAAAATGAAGATACAGTCGGTATTCAGCGTTAAGACGATGATAATAGTTGTAACTATAAAGAACCGTGGTTACTTTCGTACATACATACATACACACATAACTTTACGCCAGTTCCCTTGCGGGGTAGGCACGAACAACAGAGCGCCATTTAGGCTTATTCTTACACACCTCACTTGCTTCTTTGACATTCATAACTCTTGTCATGCACGCTCGTCTGTTCTTAAGGCTCCTAACATCACCTTCTGCTAGTACACGATCAATTTGATCATGGAAAGTGTGTCGTGGCCTTCCACGACTTCTGCATCCATCCACTTTTGCATTGTATATCTGTTTAGTAATTCTTTCATCATGCATTCTTTCTACATGCCCGAACCACCGGAGCATTCCTTTCCTTACCTTCACCCCGACACTCTCTTTCAGACCAACTGTCTGTTACTTTCGTAATGCTCAAAATACTAATTTTAATACAGTTTCTGTCGCAAAGTTCCCATGGAAATGCGTAAAGGCAACAAATAACGCAGCGGAACTACGGTCAGGCGACAAAGAACCGTTCGTGTGAAGCGGACCGCGGTGCGCCGTCATCGCGTTCGACGCAATACAAGTAGTTTCGCACTCGTAATTAGCGTGATTCTGACGAGTGACTCATTCGCGAATCGACTGTCATTTAATGACTTGATATGCCGCAAATATGCCTGCTTTGGAAATGGTTTTTTTTATTGCAGCAGATCAGCAGACCGGCAGACGGCCCATTTGATGGAAAGCGATTACCATCGCCTATGGACATTTGCAACACCAAAGTTGCTACAAATGCGCTGCTGCTCTCTTAAGGGAGACTGGAATCTGGTCACTAATGCCGGAACACAACTTAAGTCGGACAAACGCCCTACCACCTGGCTGTGGGTTGTTTTGTCGCCTCTTACGACAGGCCGCCCCAACGGAGGAAATTGTATTCTTTCTCCGTTCCTGCACGGATAAATGGATGGTTACACATTTGAGGCATTTGGGGTGGAAACTCTGGGTCCGTGGGGTTTAAACGCTCTAAAGGTATACCGTGATGTCGCCAAACGTTTAGCAGACATCACAAGCGACCAGAAGGCTGGGGGGTCTATTTTGCTCAAAGATTAAGCATTGCTATACAACGTGGCAACGCCGCCAGCCTTTTGGGAACGTTCCCGGTAAGTGACAGTGCTTTGGGACCAATAACTTATCTTTAGGTATTTTCCTTTTTTTATTTAGTATAGTTTGTAGTTTATTTTTATTATAGTTTTATGTATTTTTCTTCGATGAAATGATGAAGTCATAACTTATTGATATCTATATAAACATCAGTGTACAATACATTAATTTCTTATAACATGACTAGCGGCCCGGCGCGGTTTCATCCGCACTCTGTCCCGCTCCCGTGGTATATAGCGTCATTTTATATAGCCTATGGCACTCCCTGTTAACGTAGCTTTCCAACAGTAAAAGAATTTTTAAAATCGGTTTAGTAGATCCAGAGATTACCTCCTACAACGTCACAAACTTTACCTGTTTATAATATTAGTATAGGTGTATCACAAAACTATACTATACCATTGGCTGATTTCGAACCAAATGTCAGTTAACTATACGTATTGGATAACAAAATCCGAAACGTAATCTGTTAGAACTTCAATAATCAGTCAAGTGCGTATCAGTTTACAGGAAAGAGTTCCGTAGCGGCTACAAGCTTCCCCTGTGGAGAAATTTCTGTTAGGTACCCAGGTGCCGTGGCTACAAGCTTAAATTTACATTCCCCTGTTTTTGACCGACTTGAAAAAAGGTGGAGGTTCTGAATTTTTTATGTATGTATAGCATTTTTAGCATTGTAGATGATTTTTTGCTTTAGATTCAATAAAGCTTCAAAATAGTTCGATATAAATATTATTGCTTTTGGACTTAGCTTTCCAAAGATATAACAGAAAAATAATTAAAATTTGTAATTTTGGCAGTTTTTCAGCATTAACTTTTTTGTTTCTGAACTGATTTTGATCATTCTTATTGCTTTGGATTCAGTACAGCTTCAGGGTACATTCATACAAGTTTAATTGTTATTGAATATCATGTACGTAACTTAAAAGTGAAAAATAAAAACTTCAAGTGCAACTAAAAAGCAAAACATACATATCTCTACATCTTGTATTCGGTACCAAGTAAAAAACAAAAACTGTAAAATGAAAAATGTAGTAATTTTTTATGTTTTACATCACATTGACTTCAAGATGTTTTAGAAATATTTATTTTTTACTCTTTACTTACTCTTGAAGTCGGTTTCTTTTTTATAACTTTTAAGATTTGTTCTGGAAATCTCAATTCATCAAATCGGACAAATAGTTTAAGGGCTACGGCACACCGCAGCCCTTCCGTGTGTCACAACATACGCAACTATAAACTTATACTGTTTGTATGGACGGAGAAAGAATACAATTTCACAGTCAGGTATTAGTGTAATACTTGCAACAACTCAGAAGGGTTTATGGTAATAAAAGAACAGCAGCTGGTCACATAGTTATAACCACAGAACTTTACGGTTTTAATACATCTATTACACTAACTGTTCACACTCTACAAGCATTTTTAGAACACCTCCCCATCCCTCCAACAATTTTACAGTATAACAAACTTAGCAAATGGGCACAGCCGATAGTGGACTGAAGTCATTGATTAACTATTTTAATTCAAGGTTAATGAATGAAAAGAATCTAATACATTATCGTTTGGAAATTTTAGATAACATTTTATACAAGATATTATATACTTATTTACATGTGATAAAAGAAACTGAACACAGTATAAATCTATCGCGTCTGCCAACATGAAAATAAAATGTAATGAATACCGTCTATATACAATTGAGAGACTTTGAATTATAATCTACACATACATACATACATACATAACTTCACGCCAGTTCCCTTGCGGGGTAGGCACGAACAACAGAGTGCCATTTAGGCTTATTCTTACACACCTCACTTGCCTCTTTGACATTCATAACTCTTGTCATGCAAGCTCGTCTGTTCTTAAGGCTCCTGACATCACCTTCTGCTAGTACACGATCAATTTGATCATGGAAGGTGTGTCGTGGCCTTCCACGACTTCTGCATCCATCCACTTTTGCATTGTATATCTGTTTAGTCATTCTTTCATCATGCCCGAACCACCGGAGCATTCCTTTCCTTACCTTCACCCCGACACTCTCTTTCAGACCAACTCTCTTTCTTACTTAATATACACAATGACATCATATTAGAGATAACACTGTTATATAAAAGTACAGTAAATTATGCACAACTAACTACTCTATACAAAACAGGCGTTAATCACGGAATAAATAAAAATATAACATTATTATTCAATTAAGGAAATGGCCGATTGTATCGTTTAGAAATAAAGAGGGTACATAACAAAATTAATTATTAACTTTAAACGGAAACATGTGAAGAACAACTATGCTACTAAATAACTAGGTTATTTTCCCGATTGGATGGCTACCACCTGGTCTAGAGTATGCCGCCATAACAGCCTTGAGTTGTGCTCCGGCATTAGTGACCAGGTTCCAGTCTCCTTTAAGAGAGCAGCAGAGCATTTGTAGCACCTTTGGTGATGCAAATGTCCGCTTTTCATTAAACGGGCCGTCTGTCTGTCTGCTGAACTCATGCAATAAAAAAATCCATAAGATAGTAGAAGAAAAAAATAGGTCAGTCGTTTAGCCAGGTGGTAGGGCATTTGCCCGACTGGATGGCCACCACCCCTGGTCTAAAATATGTCGCCATAACAACTTTGAGTTGTGTTCCGGCATTAGTGACCAGGTTCCAGTTTCTTATCAGGTTCCAGTTTCTCTTAAGAGAGCAGCAGCGCATTTGTAGCAACTTTAGTGTTGCAAATGTCCATAGGCGATGGTAACCGCTTTCCATCAAGTGGGCCATCTGCCGGTCTGCTGATCTCCTGCAATAAAAAAAAAATAAAAAAAAAATGGCCAGGTTAACACAATGAAACAGTGCCGCCATCCCATATTCGCTGCCTCTCTCATTATCACTTACTTTCACGTGCGCTATAATTGTCGTCGTGGATTTCAGCGAGGCGTACGTCCGTGGGCGCGGTGTCAATTGTCGGTCTGTCTGTCTGTCTGTCACAGGTGCCTGTTAATTGCCGGTGTTACCACATTCGTATTAATGAACCGGACGACGAGTAAAACAAGTCTTTACTTCGTTACGAGTTCTTTTTTGCCGAGAGAATGTACTGCGCCATGTTGGCTGTTGTTGCATTGAAGGAAAACATGCATTTTAAATTATTATTTATTTAGGTTTATGGCTTGGCAGCTAGGCCTTTAAGCCAGATCTTAGTTTACAATATCAGTAATCAGCTAGTGCCATTCAATGGAGTTTTTGTGACAACTCAAAAGGCCACATTTGACTATACAGTTCACATTTCTCACAAAACACATAATCGCTACTCAAAAACTGGCAATATCCTTTTATCCGTGCAGGAACGGAGAAAGAATACAATTTCCTGCGTTGGGGCGGCCTGTCGTAAGAGGCGACGAAACAACCCACAGCCAGGTGGTAGGGCATTTGCCCGACTGGATGGCTATCACCCCTGGTCTAGAGTATGTCGCCATAACAACCTTGATTTGTGTTCCAGGTTCCAGTCTCCCTTAAGAGAGCAGCAGCGCATTTGTAGCACCTTTGGTGTTGCAAATGTATATAGGCGATAGTAACCGCTTATCATCGAGAGGAACCGTCTGCCTGTCTGCTGTACTCATGCAATAAAAAAAAATCCTACAACTATTGTTCATTTTAGAGTAATTTTAAATATTTTTAGAAAATAAAACTGCACAGCACATCTCCTTTCAGTGCCCGCTAAAAACTCCCATGCATTTTAAAGGTAATTTATACGCCATAGAGTTGTAAACACCTGTCACCATAAAATGGTCGATGGATTGTCTTCCCTAATGATAATTACTGTAGTGGAGATCGCAAGAGTTAAGACTGAAGCTCTAGGGGTGGAAATTATAAATGGCCTAACGTCGGAAGTAGCTTCGGAGAACTCATAGCTTATAAAACTAGATAAAGAGAATTCTGTTACCATGATAAAATACTATTGTTGCGTACTTTTTTTCTCCGCAACTTTTTAAATACATTTTTGGAACGAAGTTCCTTATCGCGCGTTGTGAAAGGGGGCTAGACGGAAAAAATTCCTACGAAAAGTTGTCACGACACTTTTTGCTATAGTAAGCTATTGTAAGCTGTGCGGCGTCGCATGTTTCTCTGTCTGTCTGTCTGTCTCTCTCTCTCAATTCCAATTACAATTCCTTCACTAATTAATCGAAAGGAACTTCGTTCCATCCGGGTGTCCCTTGACACCTCTCAAGTTTTTTATTATTTAAAGTTTGCTTGACATTAAATTAAGCTCTCTGTCTGCCACAAAATAAAAAATTACATGTATTTACCATTTTATCATTAAATACATTAATTAGTCTCGATTTGACGGCCTCTGTGGTTGAGCGGGCTAAGCCTTTGCCGGCGTACCTCACTGCAACGCAGAGGCTCCGGGTTCGATTCCTGGTATGGTAAATTTCGGAAACGAATTTTCTCCGTTATTTACTATGGTCTGGGTGTCTGGGATCGGCCCCAGAGTGGTCCGTTGTATATTACCTATAACACAAGCGTAACTTGCTTAATTTGGGGATATTTTTTTATATTTTTTTATTGCTGGAGTACAGCAGACAGGCAGACGGCCCACTGGATGGGAAGCGGTTACCATCGCCTATGGACATTTGCAACACCAAAGGTGCTACAAATGCGCTGCTGCTCTCTTAAGTGAGTCTGGAACCTGGTCACTAATGCCGGAACACAACACAAGGTTGTTATGGCGGCATGCTCTAGACCAGGGGTGGTAGCCATCCAGTCGGGCAAATGCCCTACCACCTGGCAAATATATACACAAAGTGGATATACACAAAGTTTATCATTTCACGGGTTATCTCCGCAACAAATATTTGTTGCTTACAATTCAGGAAGTCTGTTAAATGTATTTATACAAGCATACATGCTTTTACAATTTATAAATAAGTGTTAGAGCGGAGCAAATAGAAACGTGGGCGTGTTTCCGTGTTTGACGACACGTCGATTTGCATGTTGCAACAAACAAACAAATTCCTTAATGATTAGTAATAATGTTAATTACACTTGATTTGTTATTGGTTTGCTTTCTCCACTCCGCAACGACGCGAGCTGTGACTTTGTATGTGGGAGGCTGACGGGCCCCGCGCTTTCGTATTAACGCAGTTCCCTCGCTTCACAATGGCAACTATCTATCTATGTTACCTACAATTAATCTATGTTATTGGAAGGGTCGGATATCTATTGTGAATTAATAAAAAAAAATCTAGCAAAAAGGAAACTTACTTCAAGAATAACTAAAAAAATATATTTTCTGCAATATCTTTAAGTTGCTTTTTAGTTACTGAAGTCATTTTTTTTTTCATAGAATATATGTGGTATCCAATAGCAATGAAATTTATAAGAAACTTTCTCGAAGCTGTACTGAATTGAACGCAAAACGAGTCACCAAAATCAGCACAGAAAAAAAACTTCAACGGACAAGTGGAAAACGAATGGCAACAAAATTTTAACTTGAAGTTTAACGGGCAGATTGTTAATGTGTACTTGTCCAATTTGAAAACCAGGGTAGGTTAGGTACTTTTTAATAAATGCATTTTTTATTTAAACACTAGCTGACCCGGCAAATTTCGTACCGCCTCAGAATCAATAAATAAAAAACGTTGATTTCTAACCAACGGGAGGAACATTAAATGTTTGACAGGTAAGAATAGTTTCTAAGAGAAAGCGAAATTGTTGTTTTTTTTATATTCCAAGTATTGTTTTCATATTTACTAACATTTTAAACCTTCCCCGGACTTCCACAAATAATTCAAAACCAAAATTAGCCAAATTAGTCCAGCTGTTCTCGAGTTTTAGCGAGACTAACGAACAGCAATTGATTTTTATATATATAGATATTTTATTTTATCAACCAAAAAAACTGAATTCGATCCGGAAGCAAAAAACGCATCCACAGTATACTCTAAAAATATGCCGCCTCTCACCACGTCTAGTCTTTTATGCCGCTCCTCTATGCGGCCGTAACGCTTTTTCGTGACAGAAAAATCCTAAGGCCCCCCGTTTATATAGAAGTTTCACTTCAAAAATACCTTGTAGCATAGGTGGACCGATGAGCTGTGTAAGGCCATGGAGCACGGGCAGCGACTTAATCGTTGCTTTGGCGTCAGTGTGAAACACTGAATATATATCAGAGCGGTATATTAGTTTAATTCCCGTTTAGATATGACGAGCGTATATAGCTAATAACGAGCGACGCCCGCGGCGGGCCCCCATTCTACTAATATTACACTTTCTAAACCTTTTACATTTTATCTGAAACTAATGTGCATATCATTACACATGTGTCGATCAATAACGCCACTCCCCGATTACAATTATGCCAATGATTTATTAATGGACTCCGCAGCTCGGATCCATCATATAATTATCCCATTTTCCGAGTGAAGTTCATCGCTGCTATTAAACTTATTAATATGACTACTGGTCGCGCAGTGGACGAAATTCTACCATTTTTTTTTAATGTTTAAGGCTTGGCAACTAGGCCTTTAAGCCAGGAGCCGTTGTATTGTAGGCTACAACCGACGTCATTCAACGGAGTTCTTGTACATACATACATACATACATATACATACATAACTTCACGCCAGTTCCCTTGCGGGGTAGGCACGAACAACAGAGTGCCATTTAGGCTTATTCTTACACACCTCACTTGCCTCTTTGACATTCATAACTCTTGTCATGCAAGCTCGTCTGTTCTTAAGGCTCCTGACATCACCTTCTGCTAGTACATGATCAATTTGATCATGGAAGGTGTGTCGTGGCCTTCTATGACTTCTGCATCCATCCACTTTTGCATTGTATATCTGTTTAGTCATTCTTTCATCATGCATTCTTTCCACATGCCCGAACCACCGGAGCATTCCTTTCCTTACCTTCACCCCGACACTCTCTTTCAGACCAACTCTCTTTCTTACTTCGGTATTAGGAACGCGGTCCGCGAGCGTCACTCCGCAGATTTTGCGCAGTGCTCGCATCTCGACCGCGTTCATGCTCTCTCTTCCATACCCAACTCTCGCATACATACGTGAGCGTAGGTACCAGCACCGCGTTGTGTACGGCGAGCTGGGCCTTCTGGCTGAGGTTCTTGTGACAACTCAAAAGGCCACATTTGGCTATATAGTTCACATTTCTAACCTAAACACATAATTACTACTCAAAAACTATCAATATCCTACAACTATTGTTCATTTTAGAGTAATTTTACACATTTTTAGAAAATAAATACTGCACAGCACAGCGTCTCTTTTCACTTCCCGTCAAAAACTCCGAAATTCGACCATAGTAATTAATGTCACAGACTATACTTCTATAATCACAGATTTCGCCAAGGCTACACTGTTCATTTGATTGGAACAATAAACAAAAGAGTACATATGCGTGTGTGTCTCAAATACATGGTAGTGTGTGTAATGTTTCTCTTTATTGATTTAATGTATTTTTTTTGCATAATTTTAAGAAAATTTTAGTATTCGTTGCTTCTTCTCTATATAAACAATAAGTGTGCGAAATTTCATACTCCTTCTACCACGCAATTTTCGTAAAAAAGGGGTACAAAGTTTTTGCTTCACGTATTAATATAATGATTACTTTACCGCAAGAGCTTTTTGATAACGACGATGTGATATCACGTGCCGATGGTCAACAACAGCCCATAATGACCGGATCCTGTATCTTACTATTCCTTCACTTGCCTTACCATCGGTTGAATTTTGACATTACTTGTATGGAGTGGATAGTAAGGCAATTTTATTTGCGGTCGGTAGATATAGGAACTGGCCAAAAGTTCTACTAGATGGATGAAATTATGACACCACACAAAGTCACAAACACATAACTAACAATAAAACTTACACACATACTCAAACCAACGCGCACTACCATCGCATTGCATTACACGCACACTCACAAACAAACCAAGACACACAAAGAGCCTAAAAATTAATAACCCAGACACAGAAAAGAAAAAACCAACACACACGGCACTAGATAGGACTATATATAAGTATAGATATAAGGCCAACACTGCACATGCACTTCCTCACAACACCAGCATGTAACAGATACACTCTACATTAGTATAAGTTTAGTATTCAAACTAGAATAAATTAATATAATAAGTTAATCTTAAGGTACACCATAACATATAAATCACTAAATTAATGTCACATACAGTAACAAAAATAAACAATAAGCGTGTATGGACTCTAAAATATTTCATAGAAATTAAGTAGTAAAAAAGGGCACGGAACTCGAGTCCGTAGATATGTTAATAATAATAAAAAAATAAAATAAAAAAAACTACTGGATTCAAGCCCAGTTGCTACCGTCTAAGGCGGTTTGGGGGTTTGACCCGTCAGTTACATTGCCTCGTAATTTGAGACGCAAGTGAGCAAACTACTAAGCTACCACAGGATGACCTACAATACAAAATTCATAATCCCGAGTGTTTTGATAATATATTAAATTTAAAGTCTGTTTTGATTCCAGTATGTCTGTTTTATGATTTCACAACTATTTATGTATTTATAAGTCGTGGTAGCGTAATGGCTAGCGCACTCGTCCCAGACTCAGAGGGCGCGGGTTCGATTCTGGCCGGAACGCATGCACCTCTTAGTCAGTTTTCTGATCTAATGTGCATATTATCACAATTACCATGTGCTAACAACGGTGAAGGACAACATCGTGATGCAACCTGCACATCAAGATAACCGATGTGTCAAACCTGCCAAGCCGCCTTGGACAAGCGTGGCGGGTATACTGTCTGTTCCCCCTATAATGGGAGGCCCGAGCTCAGCAGTGGGACATTAATGGGCTGATATTATTATATATGTATTTAGATTTTATATAGAAATGATTAGGTATTGATGTTTAGACGTATGCAAGGCGAGTGACATGTGTGATTCATAATAATATTACGTAGTAATGAAATGAGGTTGTAATCAATGAAAAAGTTCTGTTAATCGCAGACACCGAGTCAGTTAAATAGTAGCTTACTTTCTAAAAGGTATTCAGTAATTCAAGGAAGACCCCGAGAAACCGCTTAGTGACAATCTAAGCGAATATGTGTTTCTTTAATTTAGAGCAGAGATATAAATTACCTACTATTAAAAAGAGAGAGCATGAAAGTAGAGTAAACGCGGTCGAGATGCGAGCACTGCGCAAAATCTGCGGAGTGACGCTCGCGGACCGCGTTCCTAATACCGAAGTAAGAAAGAGAGTTGGTCTGAAAGAGAGTGTCGGGGTGAAGGTAAGGAGAGGAATGCTCCGGTGGTTCGGGCATGTGGAAAGAATGACTAAACAGATATACAACGCAAAAATGGATGGATGCAGAAGTCGTGGAAGGCCACGACACACCTTCCATGATCAAATTGATCGTGTACTAGCAAAAGATGATGTCAGAAGCGTTAAGAACAGACGAGTGTGCACGACAAGAGTTATGAATGTCAAAGAAGCAAGTGAGGTGTGTAAGAATGGGTCTAAATGGCGCTCTGTTGTTCGTGCCTACCCCGCAAGGGAACTGGCGTGAAGTTATGTATGTATGTATGTATGTACTATTAAAAACAATCCAGAGTTTTTTTATTGCAGGAGGTCAGCAGACAGGTAAACGGGCCACTTGATAGAAAGCGGTTACCATCGCCTATGGACATTTGCAACACCAAAGGTGCTACAAATGCGCTGCTGCTCTCTTAAGGGAGACTGAAACCTGGCCACTAATGCCGGAACACAACTTAAGGTTGTTATGGCGACATACTTTAGACCACCTGGCTGTGGGTTGTTAAGTCGCCTCTTACGACAGGCCGCCCCAACGCAGGAAATTGTATTCTTTCTCCGTTCCTGCACGGATTAAAATCAATATCAATATCGCCAGATTAACAAGACAGTAATTTTGCAAGGATAGATGTGATAGGTCAGAATGATAGTGGTACTGCACAATGATTTAGAATTATTGGTATCTGATATGACTCGTTTTGTATCTGAAATTGAATCTTGTTTCCTCGTCGACGTCGTGTCGGGGAATATGATTTCTCGGGGCCATTGACAGTTAGCCAGTGCTCACGAGTACGCTTAACGGATCTACACTATTCGAAGTTGTTTCTGTTAAGAAACTAGAACAGCCCCCGGGTTTGTTGGAGGGACTGT
Organism: Dendrolimus kikuchii; assembly: GCA_019925095.2. Lineage (NCBI taxonomy): Eukaryota > Metazoa > Arthropoda > Insecta > Lepidoptera > Lasiocampidae > Dendrolimus > Dendrolimus kikuchii. The sequence continues at coordinate 17,091,025 of CM034409.1, read as the reverse complement.
TCTACTTCCAACGAAACATCTACTAATGAACGATCAAATAAGACACAGTCTGTTGTTGTTTGTAATAGTAATTTTAATTTTCTTCGTGCAGAAACGGAGAAAGAATACAATTTCCTGCGGCCGGACAGCCTGTCGTAAGAGGCGACAAAACAACGTATTTGTCCGTCTGGATGACTACCACCCATGGTCTAGACTAGTCTAGAGTATGCCGCCATAAAACCTTGAGTTAGGATCCAGTCTCCCTTAAGAGAGCAGCAGCGCACCTTTGGTGTTGCAAATGTTTATAGGCGATGGTAACCGCTTTCCATCAAGTATTTGGCTGGAAGGATCTATATGAAATCTCACGACGGCAAAGAACCGAGAGTAACACAATTATAATCTGAAACATTGTAATCAAAGTTTATTACACTAGAATTATTACAATTAATTACATACATACATACATAACTTCACGCCAGTTCCCTTGCGGGGTAGGCACGGACAACAGAACGCCATTCAGGCTTATTCTTACACACCTCACTTGCTTCTTTGACATTCATAACTCTTGTCATGCATGCTCGTCTGTTCTTAAGGCTCCTGACATCAACTTCTGCTAGTACACGATCAATTTGATCATGGAAGGTGTGTCGTGGCCTTCCACGACTCCTGCATCCATCCACTTTTGCATTGTATATCTGTTTAGTCATTCTTTCATCATGCATTCTTTCCACATGCCCGAACCACCGGAGCATTCCTTTCCATACCTTACCCCGACACTCTCTTTCAGACCAACTCTCTTTATTATTAATTAATCAATTAATTACAATATTAAAAATAGGATATTAATACACAAAAATATCAGGACAACTCCAAGGGTTCCATCCACGCCTGTCAGGTGTCGAGCAGCAATTGCCCTCCAAGAATACTGCGACTATCAAGCAGATTTATTCTTGTGACTGTGGCAGACTGTCAGTCGAAGACTACCCGTGTAGACTGCTCATGTAGACTGCTGGATGTAGTAATGTAACCCAATAATCAAGATGTGATCACGTCATAAAAAATAACTAAGCAAATTCTGTCAAATGATAGGCCCAATTTGTGAAATGATGTACGACAGCGGCACTCGTATGCTATAAATAAGCGCGTCGTGTTTGTGGAAGCGGACAAACAAACAAAGCCTTCCGCGATGGGAGAGGGGATAAATCACTAATTAATTGGTGCCGCGGGGAACGCGTGGGACTCCACGTTGAATTATTGTAGGCAAATATTTATGTATAAACATATTTATTACGAAATAAAACTACGTTTTAACGGTTTTAAGCGCGGTAATTTATTTGATTTTGGTTTTCCCGACGTTTTGCCCACTTTTCAGTGGCCGTGATCACGGAAGACAAAGATGTCAAGTGTCAACGAGTATTGTTAAAGTTTTATTTAGCCTACCGCCAACTTGTTCATTTTAATTTTGTTTATGGTTATTATTTACTCTATGGGAGCCTAATCTAATTTACTACCTATATTTATTACAAATCTGCGGAGTGACGCTCGCGGACCGCGTTCGTAATACCGAAGTAAGAAAGAAAGTTGGTCTGAAAGAGAGTGTCGGGGTGAAGGTAAGGAGAGGAATGCTCCGGTGGTTCGGGCATGTGGAAAGAATGACTAAACAGATATGCAATGCAAAAGTGGATGGATGCAGAAGTCGTGGAAGGCCACGACTCACCTTCCATGATCAAATTGATCGTGTACTAGCAGAAGGTGATGTCAGGAGCCTTAAGAACAGACGAGCGTGCATGACAAGAGTTATGAATGTCAAAGAGGCAAGTGAGGTGTGTAAGAATAAGCCTAAATGGCACTCTGTTGTTCGTGCCTACCCCGCAAGGGAACTGGCGTGAAGTTATGTATGTATGTATTTATTACAATACAAAGAAGAACACTTTTAACTAATATTAGTTGTAATTATTGAAATCATCAATCCCGGATGCGTTCGTTCCAACGCCCAGGGTCTGCTTTCCTACTTTTTCTTCTATACTTCGCGCGGTCTTCAGCATTCCTCGATTTGAGACCACTGGTACGCATGTTATCCTTCACAATGTCAAGCCAGCATTTCTTGGCCCTTCCGCTTGGACTAGGACCTGGCGGAGGAGGCAAGGCTAGACATTTGTTCTCCACATAATTAGCCGGTGTACATAAAACGTGGCTGCATCAGCGTAAGCGACTCTCTTGCAGTTTGTCTGCATGTCACGAACATGAAGACTGCTGCGGGAATTCCTGCCGTGGTCTTTCCGCGTGACTCTGCACGTCCATCGCAATATATACATTTTTTTTTTATTGCAGGTGATCAGCAGACAGGCAGACGGCCCACTTGATGGAAAGCGATTACCATCGCCTATGGACATTTGCAACAGCAAAGTTGTTACAAATGCGCTGCTGCTCTCTTAAGGGAAACTGGAACCTGGTCACTAATGCCGGAACACAACTCAAGGTTGTTATGGCGACATACTTTAGAACAGGGGTGGTAGCCATCTAGTCGGGCAAATGCCCTACCACCTGGCTGTGGGTTGTTTAGTCGCCTCTTACGACAGGCCGCCCCAACGCAGGAAATTGTATTCTTCCTCCGTTCCTGCACGGATACGATTCCTCTCCGTGACACGCAGCTCTTGTTTGTGTAGTAATTATAATTATTGTATCTTATCTATAATCCCCTCTATGAATTAAGCTGCGTTATCAATACCATACAGAATAGGTTGTACCTAAAGGTCATTGGCGGTGTGCCTCATCGGTAGGCAAAGCTTTATTATGAGTAGGTGTTGTAGGTTTTTATGATTTCATACGTAAATATAAAACGTCGGGCACATGTGTAGTAGTCTACGAATTGCGAAGGTTTCCGTAAAGCAAGAAATTATAATAAAAAACTTAAAGTAATTTTTAATTATGGGAACATAAGTCGATATTTTCTTATCCGAAGTATGAAGTATATGATGAAAATGTACTGTTGCAAGCCAACACAAATCTTTTGCAGGTGTCTTATTTATCCCTTTGAATTTGAGTGATCTATTGTTCGCGCTAATTCGTTCACGCCGTCGTAAGGCGTCTGTTGGCAACACCAACATAATTTTTTTTATATTGGCAACATTGTAGTTGTATTTTTTTTCCTCTTCCGTTTGGGTTGTAGCCGAGGGCAGACGCTCTAATATGTAAAGTTTACTATTACAAGTGTTCACCATCTAACAGTGTTTAACTTCCACGACCACATCAACCTGGGTATCCTAGAACCACCACCATCAGCGTGCACCACAAATATATATATTACAGGCGCGACGAGCTGCGCGCAGCGTCTTCTTTCCTCTGTTGGTATTCATGCGATTTCTTAGAAGCCATTAAGCTGACCATTTAACAATTTCAAGAACCAGTGGGGCATATTGCTAGGAGGCCATATCTAATTTACTAATGGATGAGGGTCGGGCAATCGGGAAATGCGCCAGTCGTGTTCTGATTGCGAACGAGGCGTTACCTAGTGCACTTTCGGAGCGAGTATCTTATAACGACGAACTTTGCGCGATTATGTGACAACGATTTTCTGCCCTAAGGTTTGATTTTGTTGTATTCGGCTATGCTTGTAAGAACTGTAAATTACGCGTGTGTACTTCTAATAAACTTTGTGATAATTTCAACGGCATTTTCGAATTTACATCCTATAAACCCTCTACAAATTCGTAACAGTACAATAGTTCCTATATCTATGAAATATTTGTTATTTTAATTGATATATATATAAATCAAAGAAAAAATATGTGACCTACAAAATTCCAAAGCAGATATGATTAGTTGTATTACAATTATGAGGCACAAGCAGCGGGGTGGCCGGCGACCTCGATTCGCCAAAGGGCCTTGATCTTCAGAGAAAGCTGACCTTCACTCCGAACGAGGTGCTACAATTAATCAAACGTGTACATATCGTTTATTTTCATCGTTCGGCTTGTCATCTTCGGCGTCGAGTACCGACGGCCACTCGTGGGCCCCCTCGTAAACTAACACTTAGCAAATCAAGATATGGATTTGATAATCAAAGCAAAATGGTAACGGGTTCCAATATCTTCATATGCCTCCAGTACCTACTGGTTCAAATTGGTATGAACTTCGTACATAGTAATGTCAATTTTCAATCTATACTAATATTATAAAGCTGAAGAGTTTGTTTGTTTGTTTGAACGCGCTAATCTCAGGAAGCGCTGGTCCGATTTGAAAAATTCTTTCAGTGTTGAATAGTAAATTTATAGAGGAAGGCTATAGGCTATATTGTATTTTCAAAAAAATTAGGGATCTTTACTAAAAGTCCAATAAAGTAACCCAAGGTGTAAGAAAATGACCCGAAAAAATCCTTACACGGCGTGCGCTGCGAAAACTATTGATTATAGAACAAAACAATATACTACCACTTTGCAGAACATATAATTGTCTACAAAAAATATAGCGTAACCATATGTCTAACAATTGTAGTTATCTCACAATAAGTGTTTTCTTTTATTTCTTAAATAATTAAAATGCCGTCGCTTCAAAAACTCTTTATTTTGTACCTTGGTATTAATCCTTATCAAAATAAATTACTCCATATTCAAGACGAATTCAATACCTTTCTAGAACTTTTTGAATTATTCAATTCGGACGTTTCATTCAAAAAATATCGCGATAATTAAAATGTAAGTATTAGAGTTGTAGCCAAATATACTAATATTGTTTGGTTGAACGCGCTAATCTCGGGAACTACTGGTCTGATTTGAAAAATTCTTTTAGTGTTGGATAGCCTATTTATCGAGGAAGGCTATAGGCTATATCATCACGCTAAGACCAATAGGAGCGGAGCACCAATGAAGAATGTTTTTTGAAAGCAAATTCCACGTGGACGACGTCGCGGGCACATCTAGTCAATAATAAACTAAAGAGATGGACGAACGATCAAGTCAATTCAGACACTTTTAAACCGACTTGAAAATGGAAGAGATTATGAATTTGATTGTATTTTTGTTGTTTGTTGTCCGATTTCTCCGTCAATTGTATATCGATTTCCAATTTTTTATTATTCGATAGGTATACTCCTGAGGTGGTATTATTGTTACCAGGTCAGGATTTCGTAGCTAGATCTTAGGAAAATTGAGAGCAACCTTTGAATACTATAGCAATATATGTCGTGTTGCAACAATTTTTTTATCTAAATGTAATTTGTTGTTTTTCAATTTTTTGTTGTTGTTTTTAATACGCTTTTATTAGCTTCATACGTATGTTAGTATGTAACGGAATCTTTCAAGTTAAATTTGATCGACTTCCCGGTTTCCGATTGAGCTGAAATTTTGCACGTATGTGTATATCGCGTGACAATGCAATAATATGGTACCATGGAGCTGATCTGATGATGGAGTCGGAAGGTGGCCATAGGAACTCCTGTACTAAACAAGATAGACCCGTCGTGTTTGGGCTCGTTTTACTTGTCTTGGCTAGCACTCTGCTGCTACATGATATGCAGGATCTCAAAAGCTTGTATTTAAAAACCTTTTTAAAAAAGCTTATTTTTACATAACGTTCCATTTTATCATAAGAGTGTATTTAATTCTTTTTTCAAAGTTTCCACGGAGAAGGGAATTAAATCACTAAATAATCACTAAAAAATGAAAAATAAATAATAGTTAAAAAAAAAACTAAAAAAATACGCTTTTATAGAAAATCCAACTAAAAAATAGAAAATAAATTTTAATAAATTTGAATTAAAAATAGTGTAAGAAAAAATGATTTTATTGTAAAAAAAGCGTGGGGTGCATGGTATCAATAGTTATAAATATTTTATGATAGAAGGGTTATTTTGATAATATCCTGAAAAGCACCCCACTATTTTTTTTTTACAATAAAATGATTTTTTCTTACACTATTTTTAATTCAAATTTATTTTTTTGTTGGATTTTCTATAAAAGCGTATTTTTTAAAGTTTTTTTTAAATATTAATTTTTATGTTTTTCTTTCAATGTATTGTAGAAAATATTTATTTTTTTGCCTTTTAGTTACTTTTGAATTTTGTTTTGTTTTTTGTTATTTTTTTCTGTAATTATCTAAACGCCAAAGCTTCTTAGATTTTATACGAGAATAGTAAGTTATGATGTCATACGTCAGAAGAAATCTTAAGTTAGTTGTATTGTATTCTACCTATAATCCCTTAAGACTATAACTAGAATACTGAGTCTACGTCATCGAAGTCAATGGGTAAGGTTTCTAGAAGGCTTCGCTGTTCGAGGTAAGCACCAGTTCTCTGATCACTGAAGGAGTCAATGAGTCCTTTTGATAGGTCGTTGTAGAGGCTCGTGGCCTCAGAACCACACGGTCCAAGTTTCAACAGCAAACGGCATAAATATATAACTCTCACTGAGGGTTGCATATTTGCGTCGCTTCAGCGATTCAGCTGTTTCCTCGCCTTACTGGCTGATTTAGACGTTGTAGGCGACGCACACATATGATACATTGTGTATTTGCTTGTATGTATTTTATTAACTTTAATAAAACTATTATGTTACTTATTATTTTTATGTTACTTTATAATTAAAATAAGGGCCACACGGTGCTATTGGCCAATTTGAAGAGTCAGTGTCACGCGAGTCACCGCTCGAAGCAAGCGCAACGGCCGTAATTTTGTTCTTCCAACGCCGTGTACACACCCCCGAAGCCTGGCAGCCATATTTCGCGGTGTTTTTATTTAAATATTACCAGCATCCCCTACAGACGTGTTTGGCAAATGGGACGCGACAATAATTAAAGGAACTAAAGGAAACAATAAACCTTTTCACACACACACACACACACACACACATACATACACACACATACACACACACACACGCACACACACACACACGCGAACACACACACACACAATACCACACGCACTCATAGTTTTAGGTTAATTAATTAATAAATCAATTATATTTAAGTTTCTATAATAAAATTGTGTTGGGTGCCGCGATACAGACCTAGAGTCTAGTGCAGCAACCGCCGCCAAAAATAATTTGTAGCCTTAATTTTAACTACTATATAAGTTTTAGATGTAATTATATAAGGCCTAGAAATAAGTTTATAAAATAAATGAATTTGAATTTGAATTTGAATTTGAACTTTATTATATTGAGCGTTAATGATATTTTATGAGTAATAATAATTAAGTATCCAAAATGCTTTGTATTATCAACAAATAAACATATGTTTATTGCGAGCACACGTCCCGCCGTCGGACACTTTCAGATATCTTTAATTTACCATTAAACTCAACAAATGGGGAGGTCTTAAGGCTTCGTCATGTGACACACGGATCTCGCGACTGGGGGATTGTCAGTGAATTCACACATTTGCCGCCTCTACCGAGCTTAACAATTCAATACCCTCACGTTCACAATCACAGTTATTACAATTTTTTACTTGTCAAGGAAATTGTAGCGTTTTGACTTGTGCGTTAATCGTCCCAATTACATTAACTTTCACCAATAAATAGTATAATTGTTGCGACTACATCAATTGTAGAAAAAATTATCTATTGCATGGGGCCCTTCGTATACAATAAGCTTCCGAAATCTCTTAGAGAACTGCCATGTACATAATTAAAAAAAAAATTGCTACTGACCACTAAATGCTATTATAATATAAACACCTGTTCGTGCCTACCCCGCAAGGGAACTGGCGTGAAGTTATGTATGTATAATATAAACATGTTTATGGACGATGAAACACTATGAACTGACATAAATATATTTGACATTCTTTAATAGTAGACATTTTATTATTTAGATTAATTATAAATTTTTGACGGCCTCTGTGGTTGAGCGGGCTAAGCCTTTGCCGGCCTACCTCACTTCAACGCAGAGGCTCCGGGTTCGATTCCTGGTATAGTAAATTTCGGAAACGTATTTTCTCCGTTATTTACTATGGTCTGGGTGTCTGGGATCGGCCCCAGAGTAGTCCGTTGTATATTACCCATAACACAAGCGTAACTTGCTTAATTTGGGGATATACAATGTGTGTGTTTGTCTGCCGATTATTATTATTATTATTAAATTATTATTATATTGTATGTCTTTGATTATTATTATTAATTTTTAATTTTAATTGCATTGATTCATTGTTTGTAAAAATATGTTTATAAATCAATGTTGTAATTTTAATTTTGCACGCCCAATTATGGGCCGAATGCATTGATACTGTAAAAACCGTAACATCTATGTACATGCATTACGCAATAAATATATTCTATTCTATTCTAAAGCGCGCATTCATAGAGCACGGTGTGGGGCTTGCTGCGGCTGCGCGCGAGACGTACTGCGGCCATTTTTGTTTTGCCCTTTTTCTCTCTGAATTCATTGCGCGCGCCATCATCCACACTCACATCTTAATTAACGCATTGAATCAAAAACCAGCACAAACTGACACCCACATAAGTGGTGAAATACGTATACGTTGAATTGTTTGTGTGAAGCTAATAATAATTGGTAAATCCGCCACCAGGCATTATATTAAGATAAATAAAACAATGTATATTGTTCCGGTATCAGCGGTTAGGTTCGAGTTATCGTGAAGGCCGGCAATGCGTTAGCAACGCCTCTGGCGTTGCAAACTTTCATAAGCAACGGTAATTATCGTTTGTCAGGTCGACCGTCTGCCGGTTTGTCTTCTTAAATCAATAAAATAAGGTAACAGTGAGTTTTTTTAGACGTATAACTGATTCAATTTGCACAATTTTGGGAGTTTATCGATTATCAGGAAATTATAAAAGACACTATTATTAGGGTCTGAAATTCAATGCATGCACCATTTAGTTAGCTTTCTGACCTAATGTGCATATTGTTACAATTACTACGTGCGAACAATGGTGAAGGAAAACATCGTGATGCAACCTGCACAACGAGATAGTCGATGTGTCAAACGTGCCAAGCCGCCTTGGACAACCGTAGCCTGTATACTGTCCGTTCCCACTATAATGGGAGGCTCGAGTCCAACAGTGGGACATTTATGGGCCGATATTATTATTTATATTTATATAAGTACACTAGAGATTTCCGAGTCAGCCCTTTATTTTATTTACATAAAAATTTTATTAGGTTTTTTATAGCTATATACATACATAACTTCACGCCAGTTCCCTTGCGGGGTAGGCACGAACAACATAGCGCCATTCAGGCTTATTCTTACACACCTCACTTGCTTCTTTGACATTCATAACTCTTGTCACGCACGCTCGTCTGTTCTTAAGGCTCCTGACATCACCTTCTGCTAGTAAACGATCAATTTGATAATGGAAGGTGTGTCGTGGCCTTCCACGACTTCTGCATCCATCCACTTTTGCATGTAAAGATGATGAAGAAAATTGTACCATGCGTGATGTACCGAATTGTGGTCGGGTTTAGTGAGCCGTGTGTGTCGTTAATTGATGATGTTCAATAAAACAAATGGTGCGCTTTGGTTTCGGGCGGCCGCGGGGGGGCAGCACCGTTACTCCTTTGAGTCTACCGACATGACATACAGACAGACCGCAGGACAGCTTAAACACCGTGTCCAACACATTTTTAGTGTATGTAATACATACATACAAATTTAATTAGAAAAAATATTTTAACTTGAACTTTATATGTCATTTCTTTTCAGGTCGTCGTACGACAGCTTAGAGGTGAAAGAAGGAAGAAAAACAAACGCAGTATAAATTAAAAACGACTTGAGCATGAATCTTTAATATACTAAGCCAAAACTAGATGGCGCTGTACCGTTTTGGAACGCACTAGGTTTTAAAGAATTGTGTAATCCGAATGTTATGTAATTTTTAATAATCTACTAGGCTCGATTCTAGTAACGAATACATATATTTTTGAGTATCTGTTACGTTTGTTTAATTTCGCTAAGCGATTCGCTTTTTGGTAGTGTTGTGCAGGACATTATTTTAAAATGAGTTTGTAAGAGTAACATGACATTTTGTACTGAACCAGTGCAATGTATCACTTCAAATGAGGCGAGGACATTTGTACGCTTTGTAACGCGGCGGTACATTTGAAGCGTTGAGGCTGCTGAGGCGGTAAGCGTCATTCCCTCATTTGTCTCGTTCTAAGCTTCTAGTTCGGAAATGTTAGTTAACCCTTCAGTTCACTTAGCACATATGTGTCCGCGATGACAGTGCTGATCTGCGTCTATGCACCTGATCGTTTTTGTATTGTTGTCTCACTCTGTTTATATAGGATTTGTATGAAATGGGTATATTTTCTTGGTATATTACGAGATAGTGATAGTGTTAGTCTTGCGGCTTTTGGAAGAGCTGAAGGGTTAAGAATCGGATGAGATTCACTTCGGCCACCTTATTTTACTAGCAGTCGTACTATAACATTGTCATGTTGTCCCTCTTTGTCATGTTAATATCCGTAGAGGCGTTATTATATCGTTGTAACACAAGCCTCCCAGTCCCAGCACCGCGTTGTGTATGGCAAGCTGGGCCTTCTGGCTGAGGTTCTTAGCGCCTAGAAGTTTACCTAACGCTCCATTCACACTATTCCCCAAATTCACTCTTCTTTCTATATCAGCGGTGTACCTTCCATCCCTGCTAAAAGCACATCCAAGATATACAAACTCATTCACTTGCTCCAGCATAACGTCATCGACCATTACCCTTGCATTCGTTCTGGTTTCTTCTCTTTCAAACACCATAACCTTTGTCTTTATTTCTAATCAGAAACAGGTACATAAAATTTTATGATGCTTACTTTAAAAATGACGCATTTTCATTAAAACTTTCGCCACTTTTTCACCCCTTAAGGGACCTTTCTTACTGTACACCTACAATACAGAAGGAACTGGCATGCAAATTTTATACATATACTAGCTGTCCCGGCAGACGTTGTTCTGCCCTGAAGAAATAAAATTTAGAACCCGATTTCAGCGCCACCTACCGGGTCCAAATGTAAGCTATCCTATCTTTCAAGTCGGATCAAACTGCACACGGTGTGCAAATTTGATTAAAATCGGTCAAGTAGTTTCGGAGTCCATCGCGGACAAACAACGTGACACGTAATTTATATATATATTATTAAGATAAGATATGGCAGTCAGTCAGTGAGGCCTAGCAATTACATATGTGTAGATGTATGTACCAGTTGTTGTCCGTGGCGTCGCTCGCGTTGAAAAAGGATGTTTATATCACGAGGTGGATATGTTATTGTTTAAAAGTCTATTTCACGAACTTTTTTTTTTATTTTATTGCAGGAGATCAGCAGACAGGCAGACGGCACACTCGATGGAAATCGGTTACCATCGCCTATGGACATTTGCAACAGCAAAGGTGCTACAAATGCGCTGCTGCTCTCTTAAGGGAGACTGGAACCTGGTCACTAATGCCGGAACACAACTCAAGGTTGTTATGGCGACATACTTTAGACCAGGGGTGGTAGCCATCCAGTCGGGCAAATGCCCTACAACCTGGACAAACTTAACGAAACGAGTTTTAAATACACGACTCCTGTGGAATGCAATCGCCATGCTTTCCCATAGGAACCGTGCATTTTTCCGGGTTAAGAAGTAGCCTATAACATAGTCTGACTCCTAAACTACCACTGTGCAAAAATCCTGCCGATTCCTTGCTCTGTGAAAAACAAAAACAAATCTATACCACGGGAAATACGTTTTTCTGTGATAAAAAGTAGCCTATGTGCTACTCCAGAGTATTATCTATCTCTGTGCCGAATTTCATTCTGACTCGTTCCGTCGTTCTGGCGTGATTAACCAACAAACTTCCATCCAAACTTTGGCATTTATAATAATACATATATATATATATATATATATATATATATATATATATATATATATATATATATATATATATATATATATATATATATTACCTTTGTACCCCTTTTTACGATAATTGCGCGGACGGAGGAGTATGAAATTTCGTACACTTATCTTATCTTAATATATATAAATTACGTGTCACGTTGTTTGTTCGCGATGGACTCCTAAACTACTTGACCGATTTTAATCAAATTTGCACACCGTGTGCAGTTTGATCCGACTTGAAAGATAGGATAGCTTACATTTGGACCCGGTAGGTGACGCTGGAATCGGGTTCTAAATTTTATTTCTTCAGGGCAGAACAACGTCTGCCGGGATAGCTAGTACTAATACATAAAGCTAAAGAGTTTGTTTGTTTGAACGCGCTAATCTCAGGAACTGCTGGTCTGATTTATAAAATTCTTTCAGTGTTAGATAGCCCATTTATCGAGGAGGGCTATAGGCTATATATCATCACGCTGAGACCAATAGGAGCAGAACATCAATGAAGAATGTTTCAAAATCGGGGTTTTTTTTTAACTATTCCACGCGGACGAAGACGCGGGCAGAAGCTAGTAGTTTATATAGAGAAGAATCGACGAAGGCTAATATTTTTTTCTAATTATGTGTAAAAAATACATGAAATCAATAAAAAAAAACATTACACACACTACCATGTATTTGACACACACACACGCATATATACTCTTTTGTTTATTGTTAAATCTGTGATTATAGATGTATTAGTCTATGACAACAAATTATTATGGTGAAATTTCGACCACGGGCGACCACTAGTAGTATATAAATAATAAACATCGACGCTGCCTGCCAACATCGTCTACCGGTCGGATAAATTCAGTTTCCCGATAAATCAGGAAGCAACAAAAATGTCCTAAAAGACCTAATGAGACAATAGATTAGGCGGAAGGCAGCGCCGCCCCGCGGTGGTCTCCGGCCCAAATGAAAACATCCCGAAGGGAATTCCTGTGAGGATGTTGCGCAACGCCGCTCTCGCTCCACGCGGGGACCAAATATATTATCATCGGACGTATATATTTCGGGTAATCTGGGATCATTAAAATGCCTGCGAGAGATTTATTCGTCCGAAGCAACGGAGCGCCGTGTTTCCAATAATCTACTACAAATTATTAAACGTATGTATGTAATGACCTCAGATGGACAAACTAGGTAGACCGAACCCCGCAGTCTGAGAGTGAAGCCGGCGACAGGAAGCCGATCGCGCCGCAGTGCGTAACGAGAACTTAGTGTTAAATACTCGAATTAGTACGGATAGGCTCAGACGCATGGCTGACGTTTATTCCTTATGTACGATTGTCTTTGAATATGATGCTGCGGCCGAATAAGAGCGGTTACAAGCCATTCTAATTTCAAAAGATCGTATCTTACAGTGATGCATATTACTTTAGACGTTATATTATTGCAGTAAAGTTCAAAATTGTATAATAACAAAATGTAACACTATTGGATTAACACTTGTATTATTGCACTCCTCATAAAATTTCTCTTAAAAAATCATACTTCATAAATATTCTTATACGACAATCAAATATTTATCATTCATACAATATCAAAATATATAACTAATACACATATTAGCTAAGTTTCCACTAAAAATAATACATATTAGACATTAAACAACTATAAGAAAATTATAAAATATTTGATAAAATATTGGAGAATTAGACAATAAATACAAGATCACACTAAAAACAAAAACAAAATTATTTGTGTGTGCAATTCACACACGGTAGAAGTGAGACTTCAGAAAAGTAGTCTACGAGAGAATGAGATCAATATAGAGTATCAGGAGTATTATGATAATTATAAGGTTTATTATTTTTAGTAAGCTCAAAAATTAATTTATATTTTAATGTAAAATATTAAATTTCATATATTACACATATTATTCGGATTCCAAGTTTTCACTTTGAACAAATGACACGAGAGGCTTATCATAACTAAAATAGGGAACAAATTCAATTTGATTCGTGAACTTCAAAACTTCTAAATATTTCCAACTCATCTTTATGAGCATAGGGTTTAAATTATTATATATCACTAGCTGTGCCCGCGACGTCGTTCGCGTGGAATTTGTTTTAACGACCCTCCGATTTTGAAACATTCTTCATTGGTGCTCCGCTCCTATTACTCTTAGCGTGATGATATATAGCCTATAGCCTTCCTCGATAAATGGGCTATCCAACACTGAAAGAATTTTTCAAATCAGACCAGTAGTTCCTGAGATTAGCGCGTTCGAACAAACAAACTCTTCAGCTTTATATATTAGTATAAGATATATCTCTTTTTGTGTCGCTTTATTTTAGTTTCATTGAGTTTCAAATCACAACGATTCTAAAGAAGTTTCACTTCAAAATACATACATACATACATAACTTCACGCCAGTTCCCTTGTGGGGTAGGCACGAACAACAGAGTGCCATTTAGGCTTATTCTTACACACCTCACTTGCCTCTTTGACATGCATAACTCTTGTCATGCAAGCTCGTCTGTTCTTAAGGCGGTTCACTTCAAAATGCTCTATATATTTTTTATTTAACTATCTCATTGTTAAGTCATAAAAACATGATAAATAGGAGTAAACTCCGACATGCGTCACTTTATTTGACGCCTTTTTAAGTAGACTCCGTCTATAGTCTTATGCGTCTGCGGTCCGAAGCAACGCAGCGTCGTTTCCAATAATCTACTACAAATTATTAAATGTATGTGAGTATGTATGTAATGACGTGATAATTTAGAGATTCCAATCTCGTAACGCCGTGTAATGCCTTCGATTACTGGCCGTCGCTGGGCTCGTGTTGTGGCCATCTCGAGCCATGGCGCAATGTTCATTGTCTGTTTCATTGTGGCGTTGCTTTATGCCGCTTTTAACTGCTCTTACACAATAAATAATAATAATAACATCAGCCCATTAATGTCCCACTGCTGAGCTCGGGCCTCCCATTATAGGGGGAACAGACAGTATACCCGCCACGCTTGTCCAAGGCGGCTTGGCAGGTTTGACACATCGGTTATCTCGATGTGCAGGTTGCATCACGATGTTTTCCTTCACCGTTGTTAGCACATGGTAATTGTAACAATATGCACATTAGATTAGAAAACTGCCTAAGAGGTGCATGCGTTCCGGCCAGGATCGAACCCGCGCCCTCTGAGTCTGGGACGCGTGCGCTAGCCATTACGCTACCACGACTTACAACAAACTAAAAATAAATTATGTTTTTGAAAAATATCTCAATCCTTTAGTTCTGTTATTGACCAGAGGGCGCCATGTATAAATGTTGCCAAGTGGTAGCTTTCTGACCATATTGAAAGGTTTCGTAATGACAATTGTTTTTATCATTTGTTTTCGAAATCAAGCATTTTTTTGCCTGCAGCAGGCATACTGGCAGATGGCCCATTTGATGGAAGATCTTTACCGTCGCCTACGAAGGTTTGCAACACCGGGGGTGTAGCCAACGCGTTGCTGGCATCTAAGAAATTTTATAACGGCCTTCTTAAACGACCCCATGTCGTAGCGCAGAGGGAAAACCTCGTTCCCTCCAGATCATTGTTGTACGCGTAACAATCGTTCTAGACAACCGTCGCGTAGTTGAGCGTGGGAGCTCCAGGAAATGGGGGTGAACAAACCGTAGATTTAAATAAAAAGTTAGGTAAAACTGAGGTATATGTCAAAAACTACTCAACGGATCTTATTAAACGCTCCTTTATATTATATACTAGAGATTACCGCGCGGTTGCGCCGTTTTTTTTTTTTTTTTTTGTTTTGAGGCGAGGGAAAATGCTTAACCGATTTACGCACAAACTGGGTCGTTGCTAGGGGAACGACACGCGTCGGTCGGGGGCGATAACACTGCAGCAATAGTATGCTCTTGGCAGTGCTCCGTCCGCGATCGACGTCACAGAATAGTGTGGAAGACTCCGAGCGTTGCTACACGAGCGAGCAACCCCAATACCCACTAAAAACCCCTGACGACCCTGCGCTTTGTATGTGTTGGAAAGGCTGAGATTTAGAACATAGTTACGCCCAGCCGATCACGCGGCTGCGCCTTGAGTCAACCTCTAGTGCGTGCCTCTGGTTTAAACAGGTTACAACACAGGTTACATTGTATAAAATTTTTATGTTTCTGCTATTTGCCCAGGAAGATTTACTTTATTTTATATCGCAAACTATCCCATCTCCTAGATGAAAAGTATCTATGCCAGTTTTTGGTATTAAAACTACATATGTACACCAAAAGGACCAAATCGACCACATCGACCATATTGACCGAAATGACCAAATTAACCAAAATGACGAAAATGGCAAATCACAAAAATAAAAGAACAACTAATATATGTTATAAATTTAAATATTATTCGTGGAGAGCACGAAATAACTTTTATCTGTGCAAGAGGCGACAAAACAACCCACAGCCAGGTGGTAGGGCATTTGCCCGACTGAATGGCTACCACCCCTGGTCTAGAGTATGCCGCCATAACAACCTTTAGTTGTGTTCCGGCATTAGTGACCAGGTTCCAGTCTCCCTTAAGAGAGCAGCAGCGCATTTGTAGCACCTTTGGTGTTGCAAATGTCTATAGGCGATGGTAACCGCTTCCCATCAAGTCTGCCTGTCTGCTGTACTCCTGGAATAAAAAAAAAACAACGTCACTGGCTATATCTTCCGGAAATCTATAGGAAAACATCTTCCGGATTTTTTATTTTTTACGTAGCTTTACTGTCCTATAGACTACATCTTCTTATCAAAATTCATCCATATATACTCTTTACTTTCTGACTTACATAAGCAAACGATCAGGCATGACGATTTCACAAGTTTTTGCCCAAATTCCTGCGGAGGCTTCAAATTTTCCACCAGCCTACTTAACTGAATAGAGGAACAACTCCGAAATAGGTGTCAGTAATTCGAGTATTAAACAACTAAAGCTGGAAGCAGCAGAGCAAAATGGGCTCGTAACAGTATATTGAGTATAGCATTACAGCGACGCGTCACGGTCTGACGGCGGCGGACGACAATGCGCCACGGTCTGCGGCCTGCAGCCTATTTGCCTATTGTCAGATTGCTCTCATAATGATACGAGACTCAATCGGATGACATTTTCATTCATGACTCGCGAGTATTGTCCAAATTGATGATGCAGTTGAGTATCGGTGCGTGTCAAATCGGTGGCACCAGATGCGTATGTTTTATCTACGACTTATTTATTAACTGTTGCTCATCAGACGGGCTAGTTTCGAGAACAATTAAAGCATCATTTGATTGTTCATACGATACTAATATATACATAAATTGGAGGTAACACAATGATGATAACTTGTTATACTTCACTCAACGGTCATTGGGATTCAGTGGGTTAAGCTTTTACCGGCCTAGCTTACTGCAATGCAAACGCTTCAAGTTTGATTCCTAAATGAACTTCGGTTATTTGCTATGGTCTGGTTGTATCTTACCCATAACATAAGCGTAATTTGCTTAGCTTGGGGATATAAATTGGGTCTGTTTGTCTGCTGATTATTTATTATATAGGTATATTAGTGATTCCAGCAGACGTCCTGCCCCGAAAAAAAATATTTAGGACCCGATCCCAGCGATACCTGCCAGTTCCAATTGTGAATCTAAACCATTAAGGGACCCACTCAAACACGCATAAAAAATTTCACCAGAATCGGTGTACTCGTTCTCGAATTATGCGCGTACATATAATTCTGCGATTAAATTTATTTATATAGATTACATACATACATACATAGTTCCATTGCGGGCTAGGCACGAACAACAGAGCGCCATTCAGGCTTATTCTTACACACCTCACTTGCTTCTTTGACATTCATAACTCTTGTCATGCACGCTCGTCTGTTCTTAAGGCTCCTGACATCACCTTCTGCTAGTACACGATCAATTTGATCATGGAAGGTGTGTCGTGGCCTTCCAAGACTTCTGCATCCATCCACTTTTGCATTGTATATCTGTTTAGTTATTCTTTCATCATGCATTCTTTCCACATGCCCGAACCACCGGAGCATTCCTTCCCTTACCTTCACCCCGACACTCTCTTTCAGACCAACCCTCTTTCTTACTTCGGTATTAGGAACGCGGTCCGCGAGCGTCACTCCGCAGATTTTGCGCAGTGCTCGCATTTCGACCGCGTTTACTCTACTTTCGTACTCTCTCTTCCATACGTGAGCGTAGGTACCAGCACTGCGTTGTGTATGGCGAGCTGGGCCTTCTGGCTGAGGTTCTTAGCGCCTAGAAGTTTCCCTAACGCTCCATTCACACTATTCCCCAAATTTACTCTTCTTTCTATATCAGCGGTGTACATTCCATCCGTGCTATATTTTAACATGCAGTTGCATAATGCTTACGACTTGAACCTTGCTCGAGGAAATAACATTTACTCAAAGGACAATCGTCATTACCTACACAGAGTATTAATAACATATCAATAAAAATAATAGTTTAAAGTGCATTAAGCTCAGTGATACAGGTAGATATTATGTTGAAGTAAACGGCGTGCCCGCTGAGCAAAATGGCCGCTAATGTATTGAATCCATTATCGCATCATAAAGACAATCGATTATCGTCGTTCCACTCAATTTATTGGATAGTAATTGCATTATTTTATGTGTTATGCTCCTGCTCCACCTGCGTTATTGTTATATCCCTGTTACAACTGGGATAGTCAACGTTAGTGACTACATACAACCTGACCATAATGTTTGGGAAATTATCTTTTTTTTTTAAATTATATACACTTTATTGTTCACCATAACTTAAACCTAGAAATTAACATACTCAAACCTACGCGCACTACCATCGCATTGCATTACACGCACATTCCACAAACAAACCAAGACACACAAAGAACCTAAAAATTAATAACCCAGGCACAGAAAAGAAAAAAACCAACACACATGGCACTAGATAGGACTATATATATAAGTATAGATATAAGGCCAACACTGCACATGCACTTCCTCACAACACCAGCATGTAACAGATACACTCTACATTAGTATAAGTTTAGTATTAAAATTAGAATGAATTAATATAATAAGTTATTCTTAAGGTACACCAGAACATATAAATCACTAAATTAATATCACACACAGTAACAAAAATAAACAATAAGCGTGTATGGAGTCTAAAATTTTTCATAGAAATTAAGTAGTAAAAAAGGGTACGGAACTCGAGTCCGTAGAGATATTAATAATAATAATAAAAAAACAGAAATTTAATATAAATACATATCTAATTTAATAGAAATACAATTAAAATTAAATAGTAATAATATAAAAAAATAACTATACAATATAAAAACTAAAACTAAATAAAAAAAGGGAAAATATCTAAAGATAAGTTATTAGTCCCAAACCACTGTCACTTACCGGGAACGTTCCCAGAAGGCTGGCGGCGTTGCCACGTTGTATAGCAACGCTTAATCTTTGAGCGAAATAGACGCCAGTCTTCTGGTCGCGTGTGACGTCTACTAAGCGTTTGGCGACGTCACGGTAGACCTTCAGAGCGTTAGGACCCCAAGGGCCCAGAGTTTCCACCCCAAATGCCGCAAATGTGTAGCCACATATTTGCGGCGCTTGAGGGCCTCCTGTTCGGCTGCAGCAGAACCGGCGGTAGTGCACGTACTTGAAAGACGGGAGTGTCAACGCAAGTAGCATCCCACACTAAGGGGCGGCCCATCTTCCAGGGAATCAGCGTCATCCCATCCGGTCTCCTGCCATCGTCGCGGCACCATCCGTTTGGTTCCAATATCGAAGGTACCCCGGCGGATTATATACAGATTACAATTGATTGTAATCTATATATAATATATAATTGTTTTCGGGCATGTGGAAAGAATACATGATGAAAGAATGTCTAAACAGATATACAATGCAAAAGTGGATGGATGCAGAAGTCGTGGAAAGCCACGACACACCTTCCATGATCAAATTGATCGTGTACTAGCAGAAGGTGATGTCAGGAGCCTTAAGAACAGACGAGCGTGCATAACAAGAGCTATGAATGTCAAAGAAGCAAGTGAGGTGTGTAAGAATAAGCCTAAATGGCGCTCTGTTGGTCGTGCCTACCCCGCAAGGGAACTGGCGTGAAGTTATGTATGTATGTACAATTGATTGTAATATTTGTTTTATGTGATACCAGTTCCTTGAAAAATGACAACAATTTACACGAACAGACGGACAGATGGTCATGACGATTCCATTTTCGCCAAAATGGCTGCTGATTCCTATAAAGTTGGAAGCTTAATACGTCGCAGCGACGGCGATGAGGCAAATGCGAAGTTAACGATTGGACAAATCACATTTAAGGAGGTGGGCCATTTGCAATAAAAGCTGTTAATAACCTTAAAAGCATTTAATTTATGACTCAATGCGTCGTTAAATCGCACGACGCGTACATAAATACAACACTGCTTTGAGATGAGTTTAAAATCTATAATATTATAAAATTCTAAACTTGCAGTGTCTGTAAATTGATGCCATTAAAAATAAAAAACTTCGTTTAAAAAAACCGACTTCAAAAACTAAAAAGTATAAAATAACTTATTTCTAAAGCTATTATTATCAATATTTTTTTTTTTTTTTTTTTATTGCAGGAGTTCAGCAGACAGGCAGATGGCCCACTTGATGGCAAGCGGTTACCATCGCCTATGGACATTTGCAACACCAAAGGTGCTACAAATGCGCTGCTGCTCTCTTAATGGAGACTGGAACCTGGTCACTAATGCCGGAACACAACACAAGGTTGTTATGGCGGCATACTCTAGACCAGGGGTGGTCGCCATCCAGTCGAGCAAATACCCTACCACCTGGCGAATTATTATATTATTACGAACTATATTATCTAAAACATGTTAAAGTCGGTGCTTAGTACTTTTCAAAATATAGTAATTTTTATGTTTTACTCTGCACCGACTTCAAGATGTTTTAGATAATATATATTAATAATAATAGCTTAAGTTATTTTATATTTTTTAGTTTTTGAAGTCGGTTTTTTTAAACGAAGTTTTTTTTATTTTATTTGTTACTTTTTAGTGTCTACCTATATATGGGTAGACCTACGAAAGGTGCCGCAATCCTTAAAAAATATAGCTCCCAAGAAACGGGAACAAAAAAATATTCGTAAAATGAAAACTACTGGGCCAAACTATATCAAATTTTTAGGGGACCAAATGGAAGCTATTCCGCGTCGAAAAAAAAAAGAATCACGTAAATCGGATCATAAATCTCGGAGTAATCGATGAACATACATAAAAAAAAAACAAAAAAAAGATCCCGACGAATTGAGAACCTCCTCCTTTTTTGAAGTCGGTTAAAAAAAACCCTACTAGAATACACTATATAAACGATCCCGTTGCATTTTTTAAAATTTCTTGTCTTTGTGTCTCGGAAGACGAAGTCACTGGCATATCCTAGTAACATTTAGGATAGAAGGTGATCATTCATAACCTCCCATGAACTCTAAAATCAAATCCAACTGAATTTTTCACATTTTCCTACTTCATAGTTTAAAACAAGTCCTTTAACGTGTAACGTGTTTTGCCAGGTGGTAGGGTATTTGCCCGACGGGATGGCTACCACCCCTGGTCTAACGTATGTCGCCATGACAACCTTGAGTTGTATTCCGGCATTAGTGACCAGGTTCCAGTCTCCCTTAAGAGAGCAGCAGCGCATTTGTAGCACCTTTGGTGTCGCAAATGTCCATAGGCGATGGTAACCGTTTTCCATCAAGTGGACCGTCTGCCTGTCTGCTGATCTCCTGCAATAAAAAAAAATAGCGACTCGTACTTGGCTGATTTTTGAATTCAAACAAAACGTCAGCATTGCTCAAGAATACGGTCCTTAGATATTGAATTGATTTATATCTCCCCGAAGACAAGTTCGCACGCAAACTTATATTCATTATCATAATCTTGTAACACTAATGTAAACAGAAAGAGCACTAATTAATGTTTTGCGAAGGTGCCGTATCTCTCTTTTCTTTCACCATATCCCAATTACTTGGGGTCGGCACAATATGTCTTTTCCTTCCACACTCTTCTATCCTGACATACCTCTTCTGTCACACCGCATATCATCATGTCATCCTTCACACAATCCATCCATCTCTTTTTTGGTCTACCTTTAAATTTGTACCCATCGATCTTGTAGTATAACATTCTTTTTGTCACGTGTCTTTCATCCCTCCTCATTATATGTTCATACCAACTTAATCTTCTTCCTCTCAATATTTCTGTCACAGGTGCAACTTTCAAAGATCCCCTTATGTACTCATTTCTCACCTTAGGTGCCGTATGTAAGGACATTATTTAAATAAGATGCACGATTTTGCCAAGTCATTTGTTTTGCTCTTTTCAAAGCTTATTGCCAGTCATTTTACTCGTATGCCACCATGCTCCGGTGGTTCGGACATGTAGAAAGAATGCATGATGAAAGAATGAATAAACAGATATACAATGCAAAAGTGGATGGATGCAGAAGTCGTGGAAGGCCACGACACACCTTTCATGATCAAATTGATCGTGTACTAGCAGAAGGTGATGTTAGGAGCCTTAAGAACAGATGAGCGTGCATGACAAGAGTTATGAATGTCAAAGAAGCAAGTGAGGTGTGTAAGAATAACCCTAAATGGCGCTCTGTTGTTTGTGCCTACCCCGCAAGGGAACTGGCGTGAAGTTATGTATGTATGTATTTTACTCGTGCGGCCTGTGCGTGGACTATACGCAACGAGCCATTAACGCCCTACATGTACAATATAATAATGTTTTCAGAATGCTGTTGGGGTTGCCGCGGCACTGTAGTGCGTCTGGGATGTTTGCGGAGGCCCGCACAGATGGTTTTAAGGCGATTATCCGGAAAAAATCCGCTTCGCTGATGCAACGCTTGCGCGGCAGCACCAACAGCCTTCTGAAGGCTATTGCGGTGAGATTTGACTGCCCCTTCCAAGAACATTGGATAGGGGTAGTCATCGGCTTAAAATAAGTGGCTTAAAAAAATGTCTTAAATACTCGTAGAATAAATATACTAACATTAATCTAAAAGATAGTTGTAACTAACACACTAACTAAATATGGACCCCGGTCTGAAATAAAGTTTATATTATTATTACATACATACATAACTTCACGCCAGTTCCCTTGCGGGGTAGGCACGAACAACAGAGTGCCATTTAGGCTTATTCTTACACACCTCACTTGCCTCTTTGACATTCATAACTCTTGTCATGCACACTCGTCTGTTCTTAAGGCTCCTGACATCACCTTCTGCTAGTACACGATCAATTTGATCATGGAAGGTGTGTCGTGGCCTTCCACGACTTCTGCATCCATCCACTTTTGCATTGTATATCTGTTTAGTCATTCTTTCATCATGCATTCTTTCCACATGCCCGAACCACCGGAGCATTCCTTTCCTTACCTTCACCCCGACACTCTCTTTCAGACCAACTCTCTTTCTTACTTCGGTATTACGAACGCGGTCCGCGAGCGTCACTCCGCAGATTTTGCGCAGTGCTCGCATCTCGACCGCGTTTACTCTACTTTCATGCTCTCTCTTCCATTATTATTTTATTATTATTATTATTATTTAAACAGGTTTATTACAAGTATAATATATAAGTATAATCGAATACACTAAAAAAACCGACTTCAAAAACTAAAAAGTATAAAATAACTTATTTCTAAAGCTATTTTTAATTTGGGGAATAGTTTGAAAGGAGCGTTAGGTAAACTTCTAGGCGCTAAGAACCTCAGCCAGAAGGCCCAGCTCGCCATACACAACGCGGTGCTGGTACCTACGCTCACGTATGGAAGCGAGAGTTGGGTATGGAAGAGAGAGCATGAAAGCAGAGTAAACGCGGTCGAGATGCGAGCACTGCGCAAAATCTGCGGAGTGACGCTCGCGGACAGCGTTCGTAATACCGAAGAAAGAAAGAGAGTTGGTCTGAAAGAGAGTGTCGGGGTGAAGGTAAGGAAAGGAATGCTCCGGTGGTTCGGGCATGTGGAAAGAATGCATGATGAAAGAATGAATAAACAGATATACAATGCAAAAGTGGATGGATGCAGAAGTCGTGGAAGGCCACGACACACCTTCCATGATCAAATTGATCGTGTACTAGCAGAAGGTGATGTCAGGAGCCTTAAGAACAGACGAGCGTGCATGACAAGAGTTATGAATGTCAAAGAAGCAAGTGAGGTGTGTAAGAATAAGCCTAAATGGCACTCTGTTGTTCGTGCCCGCAAGGGAACTGGCGTGAAGTTATGTATGTATGTATTTTTAATTATAACATCTTATTTTTTATATATTAGGTTGGGGAAAAAGTTTCTTCGCATTTTACACAAAAATTCAAAAGGTTTTTTTATAAAGTTTATTTACATTTAACTAAAGTATGTAGGTGCCATTTTGTTGGATAACTTTTTGCCATCTTGTAGGTAGGGACGTGATCCCATTGCTATAAAATTTTGGGGCTTCTGATTAAAAAACTGCGACAAGTGGTTTTGGCAGTCCTCTCGTGATGTTAACCTGACACTGCCTAAGGAATTCTGCAGAGACCGAAACAGGTGAAAATCTGAAGGTGCACGGCAGGACTATACGGCGGATGCATTAAGACCTCCCAGCCAAACTCTGGTAATTTTTGCTGAGTGGCTAAAGATGTGTGAGGTCTAGCGTTATCATGATGAAAAACCACACCCCTTCTGTTGATTAATTCCGGCCGCTTTCTCTCAACTTTTTGCTTTAATCTCATCAATTGTCCGCATTACAGTTCAGAATCGATGGTCCTGCCTGGCGGTAACAGCTCATAATGAATAATGCCCTTCCAATCCCACCATACATACAGCATCACCTTGTTGCGAGTTAACCCGGGTTTCGCCACAGTCTATGAAGCCTGACCGGCCTTTGACCACGATCTTTTTCGCACGTTCTTGTCGTACGTGATCCACTTTTCATCACCAGTTATCAGATTCTTCAAAAATGGTTCGGTTTCATTACGTCGTAATAAAGAATCACAAATGAGTACACGGTTCATTAGGTTTCTTTCAGTGAGCGCATGAGGCACCCAAATATAGAGCTTTTTTGTGTACCCAGCTTTTTTCAAATACGCCAAACCCGTTTTGTGGTCAATTCCCAGTTCTCCAGCTACATCGTAACTACTAATATGCCGATTTGTTCCACTTTTTCAAAAATGGCATCAATTTTGTCCGTAACAGGGCGACCAGAGCGACGTGCATCTTTGATATCAATATTTCCGGATTGAAAACGCTTAAACCAAATTTGCGCTACTCTCACAGATACTGCATTAGGTCCATAAACATCACAAATTTTTTCGCGGCTTGTGTTGCATTTTTACCTTTTTTGTAGTAAAATTTTAAAATGTATCGAATTTCTTCATTAGATTCACTCATTTTAACAATAAGAGAAACAAATGAAAATCACACATTGTCCTAATTTGAATTTGGAATTGTCTTCTTTCAAATTAAATCTTTTTAATGATACCAAAACAAGCCAGATACAAATGGTATAGCCAAAGAGATCTTATTACAAGTTCATACATACTATATGCGAAAAGACTTTTTCCCCAACCTATTATATTAATAATAATAGCTTTAGAAATAAGTTATTTTATACTTTTTAGTTTTTGAAGTCGGTTATTTTAAACGAAGTTTTTTTATTTTTAGCAAGATACTTTTTAATTTGGTTTTAAATTTAGTGAAGTGTGAAGGTTGGCAACGCGTTGGTTTCGCCTCTGGTGTTGCAAACATCTGTATGCGACGGCAACTACTTTCCATTAGATGGGCCTTTTACCTGTTTGCCAACTACGCAATATAAAAAAATCAAAAACCCGAATACCAAAAAAATAATTTAAAAGTAATGCACTGAAAAGACCAATTCAACATTGGGAATAGAAAGCAACATTAAAATAAAGTATAACTGGGGTTCTTTAAAAAGGGTGTCATAAAATTTCTTCAAGGCCGGCAGTCGGTAGGCGACGGTAACCACTTTCCATCAGGTGGGTCGTCTGCCTGTCTGCTGTACTCCAGCTATAGAAAAAAGCAAAGAAAACTCTACTTCAGTTTAACAGACTATATTATGAGCTGAAAGTTAAATACCGACATTAAGTTTAGTAGCAAGCGGAATTCATTAATTTTCTTTCGGTTTGCAATTTGCAATTGGGTCCCGCCTGCTACTAAACTTAATGCGGTTATTTAACGGCTTTCAGCTCATAATTTTATAGTAATATATAAAGCTGAACAGTTTGTTTGTTTGTTTAAACGAGCTAATCTCAGGAACTACTGGTCTGATTTTAAAAATTCTTTCAGTGTTGAATAGCCCATTTATCGAGGAAGGCTATAGGCTATATATCATCACGCTAAGACCAATAGGAGCGAAGCAATAATGAAAATTTTCAAAATCGGGGGGGCTTTGAAAACAAATTCCACGCGGACGGCTTCGCGGGCACAACTAGTATACTATGTTACTGCGAGTAGAATTTACTGTTTATATAATATTTTCTTAAGTTTTCGCGACTTGTCATCATCATCATCATCCGAGCGTTAAATCCCGGTTGCGTTCGGAGCGATCACTTCGACGCCCAGGGTCCGCTTTCCTACTCTTTTTTCTCCACTTCGCGCGATCTTCGGCATCCCTTGTATTGAGACCATTGGTACGTATGTCATCCCTCACAACGTCAAGCCAGCATTTCTTGGGCCTACCCCTTCGACCGGGACCTGGCGGAGGCGGCATGGCTAGACATTTGTTCCCCACGTAACTAGCCGGTTTCCGTAAAACGTGGCCATACCAGCGTAAGCGACTCTCCTGCAGTTTGTTTGCTATGTCACGGACGTGAAGGCTGCCGCGGATGCGGGAGTTCCGGACGCCGATCCTTTCGCGTGACTCCACACATCCACCGAAGCATATTCATTTCCGTGACACGCAGCTCCTGCTTGTGTCGCTCCAGTACAGGCCACGCTTCATTGCCATATAAAAGAACAGGTCTAATAATGGATTTGTAGACCTGTCCTTTTAACTTAACCGGCATTTTGGGATCGCAAATGACACCTGTCACCTCACGCCACTTGGCCCAAGCTGCTGATATTCGGGCCTTGACGTCATGGTCGATGTCCCCGGACGCGCTTAGTACAGATCCCAGGTACTTAAACTGGTCCGTGCGCTCGGCCGTGTCTTCGCCTATGCGCACGGATGTGGGATCTGTAATGTTGCAAGCCAAGTACTCCGTCTTTGCCACACTTAGTTTGAGACCGCCGTTCTCAAGCGACTCCTTCCACGCATTCACACGTCGCACCAGGCGCGCCCTGTCCGCATCTGCCAGCGCGATGTCATCCGCATACATGAGCGCGGTAATTTTATTTCATTTTGGTTTTTCCGACGTTTCGGCCACTTTTCAGTGGCCGTGATCACGGAAGACAAAGATGTCAAGTGTCAACGAGTATTGTTAAAGTTTTATTTAGCCTACCGCCAACTTGTAAATTTTAATTTTGTTTATGGTTATTATTTACTCTATGGGAGCCTAATCTAATTTACTAATTTACTGTTTATAGTTTATTTTAATTCTTTTCCATTCTCAATCTTGCTTCCAGCTTTTCAGTGCATTACATTAAAAAAAATTTTTTTGGTTTTTTAAAATGATTTATTTTATTTTTTGACTTTTTAGTGTCTCGGCAGACTCTTATGAACAAAAACTTTTTAAACGAATTTATTATTCTAATTAAATTGATAATATAGCTTGTATATAGTATATTTAACTACACACCTTCCATGATCAAATTGATCGCGTACTAGCAGAAGGTGATGTCAGGAGCCTTAAGAACAGACGAGCGTGCATGACAAGAGTTATTAATGTCAAAGAAGCAAGTGAGGTGTGTAAGAATACTGAATGGCGCTCTGTTGTACGTCCCCACCCCGCAAGGGAACTGGCGTGAAGTTATGTATGTACAGTATATTTAGTAATCCCCTTTAAATTTCCTTTATTTTGATACATTACTCAATAGTTTTTTTTAAATTAAAGTATTAATATTTCGCGCCAAAAACCTATCTAAGGATACTCGTGCTTTTAAGGCTAATATAACGATACCTTAACTGTCGAAATCCATCGAGCTATTTGGAAGGTACGAGGTAATAAAGGTTACAAATATACAAGATACACGCAAGAAACATAAGCAGCAAACTTCCTTGGCAGTCGAGTAATAAGAACACAGCAATTTTGTATTAAATAAGCATACATACATACATAACTTCACGCCAGTTCCCTTGCGGGGTAGGCACGAACAACAGAGTGCCATTTAGGCTTATTCTTACACACCTCACTTGCCTCTTTGACATACCTAACTCTTGTCATGCAAGCTCGTCTGTTCTTAAGGCTCCTGACATCACCTTCTGCTAGTACACGATCAATTTGATCATGGAAGGTGTGTCGTGGCCTTCCACGACTTCTGCATCCATCCACTTTTGCATTGTATATCTGTTTAGTCATTCTTTCATCATACCCGAACCACCGGAGCATTCCTTTCCTTACCTTCACCCCGACACTCTCTTTCAGACCATTATTATTGAATAAGCAATACGTTGTTAATTCGTTTCTAAATATATGTTAGTAGTTCTAGGAAGGCTTGTTTTGATTTGGAAAGAATACTGTTTGCATCCAATTATAGGAATTCGGCCTGGTCTGTGTGCTCTTCTATTTTGTTTCAAAACTATTTGGCATTCTTTCCTCCCAATCATACTTGTTATAACATTTTACAACTGATTAGTAACCAGCTATAAATTATTAGTTTGGTATGCGTTTAGCAAAAAATGTTTCTTATGAAAGTTAACTATGCCTGATATACATAAGTATATATATGTGCTTTTAGGGGCTAGCCATGCGAAATTTAAAATTGCTATGTGTTTTCGCTTAAACAAAACATGATTAGTAAAGCTGCACATTGCGATTAGTAAAGTATGAAATCCATTAATCGGCCTTAAACACACGTGGTCAGTATGCGCGTTCTCTTAGCGATGGGACGACTTTGAGCTTATTAATATCGTTAAAATAGTATTATACAATGACGAATTACCTGCGCTGGGGCGGCCTGTTGTAAGAGGCGGTTTTTTTTTTTTTGAGGCGAGGGAAAATGCTTAACCGATTTACGCACAAACTGGGCCGTTGCTAGGGGAACGACACGCGTCGGTCGGGGGCGATAACACTGCAGCAATAGTATGCTCTTGGCAGTGCTCCGTCTGCGATCGACGTCACAGAATAGTGTGGAAGACTTCGAGCATTGCTACACGAGCGAGCAATCCCAATACCCACTAAAAACCCCCTCCTCCCTGTCGACCCTGCGCTTTTGTTTGTGTTGGAAAGGCTGAGACTTAGAACATAGGTTGTAAGAGGCGATAAAACAACCCAGAGCAAGGTGGTAGGGTTTTAGCCAGTCTGGATGGCTACCACTTCTAATCTAGAGTATGCCGCCCAAACAACCTTGAGTTGTGTTCCGGCATCAGTGGCCAGGTTCCAGTCTCCCTTTGGCGAGCGGCAGAGCATTGGTATTAAGTTTGTTGTTACAAATGTCCATAGGCGATGAGGTCTACTGAACTCATGCAATAAAAAGAATGTGATATATTGTATTCTACCTATAAGGCTATAGGATACTGAGCGTAGATCATCGAAGTCATTGGGTAAGGTTCTCAGAAGGCTGGCTACGTTCCCTCGCTGTTAGATAACCAGAAGTAAAACTTCAAACAAGATTTGGAAAACAAAACAAACAAGAATTTACAATGTGATGCTTTGAAATTTAGGATTTAAATGTATGAATAAATTACACCTATAAACCTTCAGAGATAAAGGCATGCAAATTAGCCGAAATTGGCTTCTGTGGCCAAATTGCTTTGCCAATATTGAACCAATGACTGGCCAATTTAGTTATTATATCAAATTACCCCCACAAAAACTACTAAAATTCATCCTCCAATATTACGATACAAATGACGTGCAAATTGTTGAAATCATCCACCATGATGCCTTCTTAGGGGTCCGCAATCATTTTGATATTCAAATTCAAAAGTTTTTATTCAAAATAAGTTCCACTGGAGAACACTTTTAGTAGGTCATACATGTAAGTTAAAATTTAATTTTTACTTCCTATTCTATGTACATCGCTTCGCAACGTGTTGATGCTGTAAAGGAGAAGAAGCGGCAAGAAACTCCCCAGCAACACGTCTAGCTAAATAATGTTTTTCTTTATATTTCATACATATATACTTCACGCCAGTTCCCTTGCGGGGTAGGCACGAACAACAGAGCGCCATTTAGGCTTATTCTTACACACCTCACTTGCTTCTTTCACATTCATAACTCTTGTCATGCACACTCGTCTGTTCTTAAGGTTCCTGACATCACCCTCCGCTAGTACACGATCAATTTGATCATGGAAGGTGTGTCGTGGCCTTCCACGACTTCTGCATCCATCCACTTTTGCATTGTATATCTGTTTAGTCATTCTTTCCACATGCCCGAACCACCGGAGCATTCCTTTCCTTACCTTCACCCCGACACTCTATTTCAGACCAACTCTCTTTCTTACTTCGGTATTACGAACGCGGTCCGCGAGCGTCACTTTATATTTCATATTCTATTTATATCTCAAATTCTTTTTTTTATAAGTTTTGTACAGAAGTATGATACAGAATTACTTTTTGAAGAATTAACGGAGTTGTAGCAAACAATGCAAACTCAATAAGGCCAAGACAATAAAAGGAAAGAAAAATAATATTATAGTTATAATAATATGAAAACATAATAATGAAAACCGTTTTTACATGTCATTCCTTTGTCTCTGAAACTGCTGGGTCTACATATATGAGAGAGGAAGGCGTAGTAGATATGGCTTCACCATGGTGTAGTAAGCCATGAAATAATTAAAATTAGGAGTGCTTGCCATAAATGTAATGGAGATTTGAAAAATTAACATTTTCATTTAATCGAATACAATGCAAGAAAACTTAACTTATTTCTCTCAAGACTATAAGTAGAATACTGAGCCTAAATCACCGTCTTCTATGAGTAAGGTGTCCAGAAGGCTACGTTTCCTCGCTGGATGGCCATACTGATCCGTTGGCCGAGGTAAGCACCAGCCCTCTGATCACCCGAAGAGTCAATGAGTCGTTTCGACATTTTCATACATACATACATACATACATAACTTCACGCCAGTTCCCTTGCGGGGTAGGCACGAACAACAGAGTGCCATTTAGGCTTATTCTTACACACCTCACTTGCTTCTTTCACATTCATAACTCTTGTCATGCACGCTCGTCTGTTCTTAAGGCTCCTGACATCACCTTCTGCTAGTACACGATCGATTTGATCATGGAAGGTCTGTCGTGGCCTTCCACGACTTCTGCATCCATCCACTTTTGCATTGTATATCTGTTTAGTCATTCTTTCATCATGCATTCTTTCCACATGCATTTTCAAAATATAATAATATCGATGCTTCTTTTTTTGATTCAGTCAATGTGTCTGGTGGAGAGATGTTGGAATCGTAAAAATTGTGCTCCATAATCAACCATAATACCTTTATCTCTGGGGAGATAAGGAAGGAGTTAGTTTAACATTAGTTTTTGGGGTTTTTGTTGTAAAATAATTTAAATGTTTTACATCAGGAGTTTTCTTGACTTGTTGACTGAATGGCTACCAGCGCTGGCATCTACAAGTTTTTATTGATTAATTTCTGTTTCCCATGGGGGTAGACAGAGACTATGGATTTCCACTTGCGACGACCCGGACAAACAACTTTCGCTTCACCTACTTCCATTAATCTCTTCATTCATGCACGTTTATGTGAGATGCTTTTTACCTTTTTTTTTTATTGCAGGAGATCAGCAGACAGGCACACGGCCCACTTGATGGAAAGCGGTTACCATCGCCTATGGACATTTGCAACAGCAAAGTTGCTACAAATGCGCTTCTGCTCTCTTAAGGGAGACTGGAACCTGGTCACTAATGCCGGAACACAACTCAAGGTTGTTATGGCGACATACTTTAGACCAAGGGTGGTAGCCATCCAGTCGGGCAAATGCCCTACCATCTGGCTGTGGGTTGTTTTGTCGCCTCTTACGACAGGCCGCCCCAACGCAGGAAATTGTATTCTTTCTCCGTTCTTGCACGGATAAAAAAAATTAAAAAATTACCTGATCTCTCTTTAACACTTCTGATATTATATTATTAAATATATTATTTATAACAATTAATTAATATTATATATTAATTACATACATACATACATACATAACTTCACGCTAGTTTCCTTGCGGGGTAGGCACGAACAACAGAGTGCCATTTAGGCTTATTCTTACACACCTCACTTGCCTCTTTGACATTCATAACTCTTGTCATGCAAGCTCGTCTGTTCTTAAGGCTCCTGACATCACCTTCTGCTAGTACACGATCAATTTGATCATGGAAGGTGTGTCGTGGCCTTCCACGACTTCTGCATCCATCCACTTTTGCATTGTATATCTGTTTAGTCATTCTTTCATCGTGCATTCTTTCCACATGCCCGAACCACCGGAGCATTCCTTTCCTTACCTTCACCCCGACACTCTCTTCCAGACAACCCGTAATATATATATATATATATATATATAGTATAAACTTTATATAAAAGATGTTCCATTCGAAAAGAGTTTATAAAGCGGAACGTTTGAAGAATTTGAGGCTATATAACTTCAAAAATATTTTCAAAGAGAACTGGTTTGAATATGATCGATTAGCAGTTTTTGGGATGTGGGATATTTACGATTAAGCTTATTTGTAGCTCCTTAGCAAAAAAAATAAAATAAAAATGTGTGTGTGTGTGTGTGTGTGTGTGAGCAGTTCGCACGCAGTAGAAGTGAAACAAAGTGTGACAAGGGGTGGGAGGGATTCTAAATTTCATGACGTCACATTTCACATATTATACTCTTATACTAATATATAAAGCTGAACAGTTTGTTTGTTTAAACGCGCAAATCTCAGGAACTACTAGTCTGATTTGAAAAATTCTTTCAGTGTTGGATAGCCCATTTATCGAGGAAGGCTATAGGCTATATATCATCACGCTAAGACCAATAGGAGCGG
Source organism: Dendrolimus kikuchii (assembly GCA_019925095.2). NCBI lineage: Eukaryota > Metazoa > Arthropoda > Insecta > Lepidoptera > Lasiocampidae > Dendrolimus > Dendrolimus kikuchii. The sequence continues at coordinate 17,058,047 of CM034409.1, read as the reverse complement.
AGCACCAATGAAGAATGTTTCAAAATCGGGGGCTTTGAAAACAAATTCCACGCAGACGGCGTCGCGGGCACACCTAGTATTATATATAAGCTTTAAAACACGTAATTTGAAATATTAACGAAAAATTTCAAAACATTTCCAACTCTTTTTGTATGAGCATAGTGTTTAAATTATTAAATATAAGAATAAAGTAATAATAATAATAATCGGCAGACAAACACACATATTGTATATCCCCAAATTAAGCAAGTTACGCTTGTGTTATGGGTAATATACAACAGACTACACTGGAGCCGATCCCAGACACCCAGACCATAGTAAATAACGGAGAAAATACGTTTCCAAAATTTACTATACCAGGCATCGAACCCGGATAATATATTCCTAGTCCTATAGATTTATGTGTTTATATCTTTTTAGTATCGAGTTTCAAATCACAATGATTTTAAAGAAGTTTCACTCATCTCTACGGAATACTTCATAGTTCGTGGATGGTCACACGCTTGCCCGAATTGCAAAGCATCGATGGAAGATTGGCGTAAAAAACATCAAAAGATTGAAGGGAAATCAAGCAAAATAACACAGCACCCTGTAATTAGAGTTAATAAATCCGAGCACTGAACCTGCGACGAACAAAACCGACTTTTTAATAAAGCAAAGGAAAAAACAAACTCGATGGTAGTCTGTGCGTCAAGAAGTCTTCGTAATGACAGCTGAAGTTACGCATCCGTCGGCGCATTAGCATCGGAGTCGTCATAACGCGGACGCGTGGGTTACACTGTAATTGCGTACGGCGTCTGAGGTAGCTCACGCTTAGGGTTGCCAGATCAAATTAAAAAAAATACAAATATTTCACGAATGTTATAGAAGTTTTGCAAAGCATATTCGAGTTCTGATTAGGGAGTGCTCCGAGGAACTGTCATTTACCCTAATTTCCATGAGCTACCATTTTTTTTATTAGACAAGGGAAATCCGTTTGAGGTCCTAAGCCGCGACAGCCACAGAAGCCTGGGGGGATAATTCGCGACCCGTGTGTGGGATTTGCGAGATCGGGAGTGGCACTAGCATGCCCAGTCAGAACTGTGTCATACTATTGCCACTCTCCAGTTAGGGATATCCGCTAAACCCTGGGTGTTCCGTCCTTCGCCTTATACCAGGATTACGAGTATATGACCTAGCTTCTCGCACCTCTCGGCCTCGCGGACAGACCTCTTCGATTGCCGGAGGACTTCTTTTGTCCCCCGGCATCGCCTGTTCTTGGCTACCAAGCTCGACTACACAACTTATGCAATCATAAGTACTACAAATGGCTTGTAATCAACACTACAAAATTATTGTATGCCTGTCAAAGGTGAAACATATAACTATAGTCTGTATGTACCACAGAATAACATCTGCAAAAATGTCCATGTTTCAAACAAATAATTTACTTTGACTTTTAATGGTTTTCTAGAACGTTTGTCCTGCGTACGATAATTATTTGCCGGGAAGTTCCCGCCGCGATTCTCCATTTCCACTACAACATAAGGTCATTTAAGAAGGGCGTTATAAAACTTCGAGCCGGTAAAGTGTTGGCAGGACTCCTAGTGTTCCAAATGTTTGCAGGCAGTGGTGACCACTTTCCATCAGGTGAGCTGTATTTGTTGATAGTCATATTTACAGATTATATGGGATTCTTGAAAAAGAGTATTCTCTTTTATAATAGATACTTAAATTCCGGACGAGGTCGGCAAAAAATCGACTCTATTCAAGTTTATTCTTCATCGTTGTTTTTCGTTGGCGAATCGTCTGAAAGGTGAGTCATCTAGCCGTTTCCTTACAGACAAGTACAATTACGTGTATTGTCTGCGAGAGTGAATATATATATATATATGTATACACCTATATAATATTGATAACGAATCCCGGGTTTCGAAGCGGATGCTGCAACTGCAACCGGGATTTAACGATAGAATGAATGATGATTAATAACCATTTATTTAGCTCAATAGGTGGAAGGAAATTATTTCCCTGTAACATTTGAAATATGAGGCAAAATTTTTGCAATATGTTTACGAAATTTCAACGAAAATTGTTTGCGATAAGATTGTTTAGTTTTTGAGAAGTTGTGTATTTTCGTTTGAATACTTTTTATGACTCCGTAGCCAAGTATCCGTATGTAGTCTTTTCATCCGTAAGAATACTTTCCACGTATGTTCGGGAAATAGCGGACGCCTGGCAGCACTGCTCGCAGCGGGCCAATTACGGTATTTCGAGGATATAATAGGTGCTTGTTAAATTGGTCCGTTTGTATAAATGTGTAGTTTGTTAGCTTTTTATTGTTGACAGTCAGAAGTATGACGCGGGTGCAACTGTACTTTAAATTAGACTTCACATTATTCATTCATGAAACTTGTTTGTACGATAGATGAAATAATGAAAACATTTTTCATTCTTTCTTTTAGCCTCTCTGGTTGAGTGTTCCGGGTTCGATCCCTGGGCTGGTAAATGTCATACACGAACTATCCGTTATTTACTACGGTCTGGGTGTATAGATCGACAGCAGTGATCCGTTGTATATTACCCATAACGCGCGTGTAAATTAGCGTGTAATTAGCTTGGGGATATGAAATCTGTGTTTTTATTTTAATATCTCCAAACCACTAGTCTCTGGCATTCAACGGCCATGTTTTTCGAAGCCTGTTAGTATTATAATTATATACATGAAAAAATATTTTTTAACCTTTAATTACGTATACTAGTGGTCGTCCATTAGTCGAAATTCGACCATTTATAACTTTGACACTGTCAAAGACTATACTTCTATGATCACAGATTTCACTAAGGCTACACTGTTCATTTGACTTGAACAATAAACAAAAGAGTATATATGCGTGTGTGTGTCAAATACATGGTAGTGTGTGTAATGTTTTTTTATTGATTTAATATATTTTTTATTCATAATTTTAAAATAATATTAGCATACGTCGCATCTTCTTTATATAAACTATAAGTGTGCGAAATTTCATACTCCTTGGTCGTGCAATTTTCGTAAAAAGTGATACAAAGTTTTTGCTTCACGTATTAATATAATGATAGCGTATCACATATATGTGGGGTGGCCACCCCATTAACATGGTAGAGTCAAGCTGAAATCATCATCTTGATATACAGCTTTTACCTCCGGCTTGAGAGTGTCGGGCTGAAGGTAAGGAAAGGAATGCTCCGGTGGTTCGGACATGTGGAAAGAATGCATGATGAAAGAATGACTAAACAGATATACAATGCAAAAGTGGATGGATGCAGAAGTCGTGGAAGGCCACGACACACCTTCCATGATCAAATTGATCGTGTACTAGCGGAGGGTGATGTCAGGAGCCTTAAGAACAGACGAGCATGCATGACAAGAGCTATGAATGTCAAAGAAGCAAGTGAGGTGTGTAAGAATAAGCCTGAATGGCGCTCTGTTGTTCGTGCCTACCCCGCAAGGGAACTGGCGTGAAGTTATGTATGCATGTATGTATGTATCTCCGGCTTGACCGGTGTGATCACAGAAAACCGACATGAAATGATTAGCCTTCAGCTAATTGTATTTCATACGATGAGTGAGGGTCCTGATGGCCCACTTCTTCTATACTGTCATGCTTGACGCACACTCTATTCCATTTCTTTCATTTTTCATCTATAGGCGACGGCAACGTCTCCACTCGGCTAAGATGAGAATGTTGAGTGGATGTGTGGTGTACCAAGAATGGATAAGGTGAGAAATGAGTACATAAGGGGATCTTTAAATGTTGAACGGAGAAAGAATACAATTTCCTGCGGCCGGGCGGCCTGTCGTAAGAGGCGACTTAACAACCCACAGCCAGGTGGTAGGGCACTTGCCCGACTGGATGGCTACCGCCCCTGGTCTAAAGTATGTCGCCATAACAACCTTGAGTTGTATTCCGGCATTAGTGACCAGGTTCCAGTCTCCCTTAAGAGAGCAGCAGCGCATTTGTAGCACTTTGGTGTTGCAAATGTCCATAGGCGATGGTAACCGATTTCCATCGAGTGTGCCGTCTGTCTGTCTGCTGATCTCCTGCAATAAAAAAAAATGAACAGGGATGAAAGTCACAAGACAAAAAGAATGTTAAACTACAAGATGGATAGGAACAAATGTAAAGGTAGACCAATAAAGAGATAGATGGATTGTGTGAAGGATGATGTGCTGATTTGTGGTGTGACAGAAGATGTATGTCAGAATAGAAGAGTATGGAAGGGAAAGACATATTGTGCCGACCCCAATTAATTGGGAGAAGGGGGAAAAAAGAAAGATCTATAGACGACGGTAACCACTTTCCATATGGGCCGTCTGGCTGTTTGCCAAAAAACTTATTTTTAAGATGTGTAGAATACACATTCCTGCTAACGTAGTTAAACTTTGAGAGTCAGGCTTTCCATGATTGTAATGGTCATCCTATTAAGTTCTCATCGTTCTGGTGATTTCGGAACGTAACCTATCATTACCGACAATCCTTAAGCGGACACTTTACAAGGGACAGTGTACAATCTCTTAACGCATGCCTCTGTGCAAATATCAACCTTGTTGAGGTTCTTTTAGAGTCATATTGCGTTGGCGAGGAGCAGGATTATGACAGTCAATCAATTTGGAGCTCGTATTTAACAGCTCCGCCCCTCGCCCACAGTTTTACATATACGCCTTTTATTCAATTGATACGAAACAAAAGGTCTGCTTTGGTGTTTGTATATTGCTTGTGTAGTACCTAATATTCTTTGATAATTATTTTTAACAAAATCAAAATTTTATCCCGTGCAGGAACGAAGAAAGAATACAATTTCCTAAGGCCGGGCGGTCTGTCGTAAGAGGCGACAAAACAACCCACAGCCAGGTGGTAGGGTATTTGCCCGACTGGATGGCTACCACCCCTAGTCTAGAGTATGCCGCCATAACAACCTTGAGTTGTGTTCCGGCATTAGGGACCAGGTTCCAGTCTCCCTTAAGAGAGTAGCAGCGCATTTGTAACAACTTTGGTGGTGCAAATGTCTATAGGCGATGGTAACCGCTTTCCATCAAGTGGGCCGTTTGCCTGACTGCTGATCTCCTTCCATTAAATAGAAAAAAAAAATACAATATACAAATTTGCCTTTCGATAAGTGTCCACTAATGCACTCATCAGATCCTGATTTGGTGACGCTGAGACCACTTAAGGAGTACACTCTTTCGAATAAAGAAAATCGGTCCACAATTGACGGAGAAATCGCGTAGCAAACATAAAAAAAAAACATATAGACAAATTACGAATTTCCTCCTTCCTCGAGTCGGTTAAAAAGAGCTTTCAGAACAGATCAAATATGGCGATTTAAAAACTTGTTCTTACATCTTTGAAAATGAAGTTTTTGTGATAAAAGGTATAACGAGCGGTACTTTGTGTAGTCGGCGGAGTTGCGGTGATTGGTGCTGTCAGTCATGGCGGCGTTCTCGCGTGTGAACAGCCGAATCTGCTTACTCACGACCCGAGGAACATTACACTTACGCAACGAAACACTATTTGCTTTGATTGTTAGTACACAAGTATATATACAATGTGTGTATACTGGGTACACACCTTCCATGATCAAATTGATCGTGTACTAGCAGAAGGTGATGTCAGGAGCCTTAAGAACAGACGAGTGTGCATGACAAGAGTTATGAATGTCAAAGAGGCAAGTGAGGTGTGTAAGAATAAGCCTAAATGGCACTCTGTTGTTCGTGCCTACCCCGCAAGGGAACTGGCGTGAAGTTATGTATGTATGTATGTATGTGTATACTGGGTATATTGGCTGAACAATGTTCTCACAGTTAGGATTAGAACTACCCGTACCTTCATAATAATTCTTACTTTATATACTCTTTTTTTTTTGAGGCGAGGGAAAATGCATACATACATACATACATATATAACTTCACGCCAGTTCCCTTGCGGGGTAGGCACGAACAACAGAGCGCCATTTAGGCCCATTCTTACACACCTCACTTGCTTCTTTGACATTCATAACTCTTGTCATGCACACTCGTCTGTTCTTAAGGCTCCTGACATCACCCTCCGCTAGTACACGATCAATTTGATCATGGAAGGTGTGTCGTGGCCTTCCACGACTTCTGCATCCATCCACTTTTGCATTGTATATCTGTTTAGTCATTCTTTCATCATGCATTCTTTCCACATGCCCAAACCACATGAGCATTCATTTCCTTACCTTCACCCCGACACTCTCTTTCAGACCAACTCTCTTTCTTACTTCGGTATTACGAACGCGGTCCGCGAGCGTCACTCCGCAGATTTTGCGCAGTGCTCGCATCTCAACCGCGTTTACTCTACTTTCATGCTCTCTCTTCCATACCCAACTCTCGCTTCCATACGTGAGCGTAGGTACCAGCACCGCGTTGTGTATGGCGAGCTGGGCCTTCTGGCTGAGGTTCTTAGCGCCTAGAAGTTTACCTAACGCTCCATTCAAACTATTCCCCAAAAAAAGGGAAAATGCTTAACCGATTTACGCACAAACTGGGACGTTGCTAGGGGAACGACACGCGTCGGTCGGGGGCGATAACACTGCAGCAGCAGTGCTCGGTCCGCGATCGACGTCACAGAATAGTGTGGAAGACTCCGAGCGTTGCTACACGAGCGAGCAACCCCAATACCCACTAAAAACCCCCTCCTCCCTGACGACCCTGCGCTTTTGTTTGTGTTGGAAAGGCTGAGATTTAGAACATAGTTACGCCCAGCCGATCCAGCGCAATAAAGTGCCTGGAGTGTGCCCTGGGAGAACACACCCCACTTCGTTGTGCGGGGGTAGAAGGTCCTTTGCTCTCCTAGCAAGCTAAAGGCCCCCCGCGGTAAACGGAACCTAACTCAGGGAGGGAAGTAGTGCGCGTACCTGCCTCTCCGGGTGCCAGCTGAAGGCCGGCGACCTCGAGAAGACGCATTGGCACGCGCTGCAGGACTTCTCTCCCTGTCACGTTCTGCGGCCTCCTTGAGTGACATTACTGTCTCGCAAAAAGTTACTTTATATACTCGCGTTAACATCTGTCTACACAAGCTTATATGGCAGTATTTTGTAACACTTCTACCCACATATGAATATAAGTGAAATATTCAAATTATGCATTATACTTATATATAGGGAGGAACTAACACCTACAGTACAGGCTTTGCCTAGTTTAGATGTTAGTATTCACTAATTTTATTAATTAATTTTAGTTTTCCCTAATTATTAATTAGATTTAGCCTATTTTATTGTAATAGAACCTTATAGCACCTTCTGTTATCGTTGTAACAATGCTCTGGTACCTAATAAGCTAATTTATTATTATTATCTATACTAATATTATAAAGCTGAAGGGTTTGTTTGTTTGTTTGTTTAAACGCGCTAATCTCAAGAACCGCTGGTCCGATTTGAAAAATTCTTTCAGTGTTGAATAGTAAATTTATCGAGGCAGGCTATAGGCTATATTATATTTAAAAAAAAATTGGGGCTTCTTACTAAAAGTCCAATAATGTAACCCAAAAAATCCTTACACGGCATGCACTGCGAAAACTATCGATTATAGAACAAAACAATGTACTACCACTTTGCAGAACATATAATTGTCTACAAAAAATATTGTGCAATCATATGTCTAACTATTGTAGTTATCTCACAATAAGTGTTTTCTTTTATTTTTTTAAATAATTAAAATGCCGTCGCTTCAAAAACTCTTTATTTTGTACCTTGGCATTAATCTTATCAAAATAAATTACTCCATATTCAAGACGAATTCAATACCTTTCTAGAACTTTTTGAATTATTCAATTCGGACGTTTCATTCAAAAGATATCGCAATATTTAAAATGTAAGTATTAGTGTTCTGGCCAAATATACTAATATTGTTTGATTAAACGCGCTAATCTCAGCCCATTTATCGAGGAAGGCTATAGGCTATATATCATCACGCTAAGACCAATAGGAGCGGAGCACCAATGTTTCAAAATCGGAGGGTTTTGAAAGCAAATTCCACGCGGACGACGTCGCGGGCACAGCTAGTTAATTATAATTTGCTATTTAATATGTACATAGCCAAAGCAATAAACAATTAAAGTATAATTATGATATTTATGACGACTTTATCTCTGTCTATATTTGTCAAATAAAATGTACATAACTTTTAAACAATTGGTCAGTGAAGGAATAGGTTCGCCGCAAACCTTGTCTTTGAAATGACTTGCCTTAGCCACTATTCACCATGACTCACCTCTAACTCGCGTTTCAAATGTCCTGGATTCGAATACCGGCATGAAGCATGCACTATTTAATTTAATTTGTAGGCTTAAGATGCGTATTGTTACAAATACCGCGAGCTGACTGTGAAGGAATTAATATTCTGATGAATTTGAAATGGAATTTACAAAAGTTGCCTTACATAAGCCTGAAACTATTATATTTCCCTAACAAATGCCCAAACCCAGTAGTGGGACTTTTATGAATTGTGTAAATAAATTTGCAACTGATATTATTTATTTTGGTAAATTTAATCATTATATTAATACGCTTGCGGACCGCGTTCGTATTACCGAAGTAAAAAAGAGAGTTGCTCTGAAAGAGAGTGTCGGGGTGAAGGTAAGGAAAGGAATGCTCCGGTGGTTCGGGCACGTGGAAAGAATGCATGACGATAGAATGACTAAACAGATATACAATGCAAAATTGGATGGATGCAGAAGTCGTGGGAGGCCACGACACACCTTCCATGATCAAATTGATCGTGTATTAGCAGAAGGTGATGTCAGGAGCCTTAAGAACAGACGAGCGTGAATGTCAAAGAAGCAAGTGAGGTGTGTAAGAATAAGCCTAAATGGCGCTCTGTTGTTTGTGCCTACCCCGCAAGGGAACTGGCGTGAAGTTATGTATGTATTAATACATGAAGCAAAAACTTTGTACCCCTTTTTACGAAAAGTGCGCGGACGGAGGAGTATGAAATTTCGCACGCTTATAGTTTATATAGTGAAGGAGTGCAGGATGCTAATATTTAAAAAAAAATATGCATAAAATACATTAAATCAATAAAAAAAACATTAAACACACTACCATGTATTTGACACACACACGCATATATACTCTTTTGTTTATTATTCAAGTCAAATTAACAGTGTAGCCTTGGAGAAATCTGTGATTATAGAAGTACATTCTTTGATAACAGAACCTTAATAATGTTCAAAGTTATAATTTCAATTAATTATTATAAATAAAACTATACTATAAATAATTCCCTAACAAATATATAAACTAAAAAGTAAAGAAAACACTATAAAGTACAATCGGCCCAGCCCGAGCAGACTGGTGTCGCTGGGCAGTGCCTAGGAGGCTGGCAGCATTACCTCGCAGAATACAGAGGCTAGTTCTTTGAGCGAGGTAAGCTCCAGCCTTCCGGTCGCTGGAAGTAATTGAATTTTTAATTAAAATTAAAAACAACTGTGATAGTCACATGCTGTTCTTGTAAAATTTAATTTAAGGTCCTATTTTCTTATATTGAACAGCTGTCAAATAGGCAGACAGTCCAGTTCCTGGGAGGTGCTTCATTTCCAACAATTCCAGCAGGAGCAAAGCCAACGATTTGCCAGCCTTTTGGATGGGATATTTTTTTTATTGCAGGAGTTCAGCAGACAGGCAGACGGCCCACTTGATGGAAAGCGGTTACCATCGCCTATGGACATTTGCACCAAAGGTGCTACAAATGCGTTGCTGCTCTCTTAAGGGAGACTGGAATCTGGTCACTAATGCCGGAACACAACTCGAGGTTGTTATAGCGACAAGCTTTAGACTAGGGCTGGTAGCCATCCAGTCGGGAAAATGCCCTAGCACCTGGCTGTGGGTTGTTTTGTCGCCTCTTACGACAGGCCGCCCGGCCGTGGACCATTCCAGCTCAAGGCTAAGCTAACCGTTTCACTTGAATATCCTGTGAACGCGTGGTATCACACCGATCGAGCTGACGCAAAAAGCTATAATTAAGATAGTGATTCCAGCATGGCTTCACCGTGTACAATGTGCCACGACACAAATTGTTATTATTATATTATACTGTTACAAAACTGCCTGTAGCTTTAAAGCATTCGATACCTTGTTGTACAGAAAAGACAAAAAAAATCATGCAACGAATGAATACAGACATACATATTGATACAACAAGTGCGACAAGCAGTCGTCTGTATATGTAGCGACCGCCATTACAAGTGATGTCTCGAGTCGACGAAAAAGTGCGCGGAATAATGAGACGAGGAATTGATTACCAAGTGCTTGGTAGTCCGTACAGAGCTAAGGGTTCTGTAGAACCATTTTCGTTATTTGGCTACGGAACTATATAAAAATATTTGATCAAAAATACTCCATAATTACCTCCCAAATTGGTTGAAAACTTGACGGTTTCTTGTTAGAACAACCAACGAATCCAGTAAATCTGTAGATAGTCTAGCATGTGTAATTGCGAATTTAGTTAAATTAGTTCAGAATTCAGTCCTTTTCTGAGTTTATCTTATTCATTTTTCCCTGTTATCTTTGAAGCCTCATAGATAGCTTGTCGTTACTTATCTTTATAAACTACCAATCATTTCACCTGTCTGATTCTCCTATACTACAATAATAAAGATTAGTAACGTGTTGGCTTCGTCTTTCAGGTTGCAAACGTCTACAGTCACTTTCCATCAAATTAACCATTTCCCAAATTGCCTACAAGCAAACATAAAATTTTCTAGCAAAAAAGAAACCGACTTCCATAGAAATTTGAAATATTAAAATTCATTAAAAACTATATTTAATCAAACGCAAAAAGAATGATAGAAATCGGGCTAGAAACAAAAAAGACAAAAAAGAAAGCTTTGCATCTGAGCGTGACGTTCACGCCATCCCAAGAGTGCCCGACGTGGCTAAAGAAGAGAGCGCAGACGGGGCTCACCTGAGACAGAGCAGCAGGAGCGCCCCCAGCAGCAGCCCCCTGCAGCCGGTGCGGTGGCAGCGCGGCGCGTCGTGAGTTCGCGCGCCTCGCACGCATCCCACCATCCTTTCACATCCTAAACATTTGTTTGCGTGTTTATCTCCTCAAACATGACCAGCACTGCGTCCACTGGTTCCCGTCCGATGCCCCCGCACAATGCCCCCCGTTAATCACCGCTTCGTGTCGGATGTCAGGCTGCGTTTCTGTGTCATTTTGATTCTGACCCGGTTGCGGTGGTTCGTCTAACTGTGGTGTACCTGTAACAATGGTTCTAATTAAATAACAAGCTGTGAATAGATGACGTGATGGTTGTCAAACTTTTCTAACCTCGAATTAATTCTTGATACTAGTGGTCGAAATTTAACCATAATAATTAATGTCGTGATGACAGATCGATCGAATGGTGTACAAATTGATCGTGTACTAGCAGAAGGTGATGTCAGAAGCCTTAAGAACAGACGAGCTTGTATGACAAGAGTTATGAATGTCAAAGAGGCAAGTGAGGTGTGTAAGAATAAGCCTGAATGGCACTCTGTTGTTCGTGCCTACCCCGCAAGGGAACTGGCGTGAAGTTATGTATGTATGTATGTATGTATAATTAATGTCAAAGACTTTTACTTCTACAATGACAGATTTCGCCAAGTCTACCTATATACTGTTAATTTGACATTAGCAATAAACAAAAGAGGTATATATGCGTGTGTGTGTCAAATATAATGCGATTTAAATGAGATTAGGATCGACTTTGCGCCATATTGTGACTTTAAATGACTTTAAATAATTAAATATTATATTAAGATAATTTACTACTAATTTAACCTTTTTTATTATTATATATATCTCTACGGACTCGAGTTCCGTACCCTTTTTTAATACTTAATTTCTATGAATTAACTATTTCTATTGTTTGTTTTTGTTAGTGTATGTGACATTATATGTAGTAATTTTTCTGTTTTGGTGTACCTTAAGAATAACTTATTATATTAATTTATTCTAATTTTAATACTAAACTTATACTAATGTAGAGTGTATCTGTTACATGCTGGGTAACTATTTATTATTGATATGCAAATAAGTTTTTTTGCAAACCGCACTTTTCAAGTGACATTTGACTGATAGAGGTTATTGACATTCCTATTTTTATTTGGATCGCAAAGTACATGGTAGTGTGTGTAATTTTTTTTATGCATAATTAAAACAATATATTGTATATTAGCATTTGTCGCTTCTTCTCTATATAAAGAGAATGTCATCTTAACCCATTATACCCTATCGGGTCAGGTGTTGCCGATGACTAGCGAAATCCGTGATCTAGGTGTGTACCACGATAGTAAGCTAACATTTGACGTTCATATCAATAAAATAATCAATAAAGCCTCCAAGTCCCTTGGTTTCATATTTCGAATATCAAACTGCTTTAATGAGATAAAAACACTAAAAATTTTATACTGTACCTATGTTAGAAGTCACTTGGAATATGCATCTCATATATGGAACCCACGCTATCATAAATATATAGACCGCATTGAAAGTGTGCAAAAGCGTTTTATTCGTCATTTATGTTACAGGAAAAAGATCCAGTACTCTAGTGATTCATACTTTGATCTTTGCAAAAAGTTTCACCTCTTGCCACTTAAAGACCGACGAGATATTGCTGGCTTTCTACTTCTTCTAAAAATTATCACCTCTGATATCGATTGTCCAGATCTCCTAAGTGAGGTCCACTTTAATATTCCAGCGAAGTCTATACGATTTAATCAACCCATAAATGTACCTTTAAGTTTTACTAATTACAGACAAAACTCATTTCTAGTGCGAGCAAGCAATTATTTAAATAATGTAAGTAAATACGATGACATCGACCCATTTGCAATCAATATTTCAGGACCCAAGCGGTGTCTAAGCCTTAAATATTTCAACAGTGACTGACTAGTCATCTCGGTGCCTTTTCTACGTTTGCATGTTACTTTTAAGCAATAGCTTATCCGTGAAAACCTGTCATTGGCTTTCTTGTATTAACTATAGTTATCTAATCAAATGTATTTAGCTGTAAGTTTTCCAAAAAATAAATAAATAAATAAACTATATGATATCCAGCGCCATCTATCAGGTCCATTTGTGAATCAAAACCATACCGGGACCCACGCAAATACACACAAAAGATTTCATCAAAATCGGTTAAACAGTTTAGGAGGAGTTCAATGATATACAAATCAACAGAAGAATTTTATATATAAAAATAATGAAGAGATATGAGATAGTAAAGAATGAGATAGAGAAGAAGAGAAACCATACAATTCATAATTAGTTGAAGGCCAACCGTTTCACGCCATTATGTCTTTTCTACTTTAAATATTTTTATTATTATTATTATACTGAATGTCTTTCAAGACCACGGGCCATAAAAATGGCCCGGACTTTTGGGGGGCTTGCGTGGGGCCATGGGAAGGCCAACACGTAGAGGCCCCTTGACAAATTTAATGTAAATGTGGCGTGACACTGACCGGCGATTATCGCTGTCCACACCATATAGTAATGCAGCCAAGGACAAGCCCCGGCCAGTGTAGGACTATTGTGGGAAGTGAGGACTTATTATTATTATTATTAACACCTCTACGGACTCGAGTTCCGTACCCTTTTTTACAACTTAATTTCTAGATTTAATTTTTTGAATTTAACACGCTTATTAGTTATTTTGGTTCTTGTGTGTGACATTAATTTATTGATTTTTGTGTTGAGGTGTATGTATCTGACGAATAACTTATTATATTAATTTGTTCTAGTTTTAATACTAAACTTATACTAATGTAGAGTGTATCTGTTACATGCTGGTGTTGTGAGGAAGTGTATGTGCAGTGTGGGCCTTATATCTATACTTATATACTTCAAATCTTAATATTATGCATTTCTTTTAAGAATTCCGTAAGCATCTTAACAAAGCCGTATGTCCATCCGTGCGCCTGATATTATAAATTTCAGGATTTTTTCTCAAATTCAACTGGGTTCATATGGCTAAAATTTGATAAGAGTATATAGTTAACATGTCGCTATATAATGCTGTAGAGAATTTTTGCTTACATTTATTTAACAGCTCTTCACGTCGTGCAAAGTAAAACATAAAAGTTACTATATTTTGAAAATTACTAAGCACCGAATTTAAGATGTTTTAGATAATATATATTTATAATAATAGCTTTAGAAATAAGTTATTTTATACTTTTTAGTTTTTGAAGTCGATTTTTTTAAACGAAGTTTTTTTATTTTATTTGTTACTTTTTAGTGTCTAACTATGTATGGGTAGACCTAGCAAAGGTGCAGCGCTCCTTAAAAAATATAGGTCCCAAGAAACGGGAACAAAAAATGTTCGTAAAATGAAAACTACTGGGCCAAACTATGTTAAATTTTTAGGGGACCAAATGGCAACTATTCCGCATCAAACTAAATACAAGAATCACGTAAATCAGATCATAAATCTCAGCGTAATCGGTGTACATATGGAACGGAATGGAAAATTTTTCATAAAAAATGTTCATAAAATGAAAACTACATGACTAAATTATGTCAAGTTTTTAGGGATCAAATGGCAGCTATTCCGCGTCGAACAAAAAAAGAATCACGAAAATCGGATCATAAATCTCGGAGTAATCCGACGAATTGAGAGCCTCCTCATTTTTTTGAAGTCGGTTAAAAAGAAAATGCTTTTAATGAAAAATCCATTAGAATACGTACGCTACATAGTTTTCGGGACTCTTATTCGTATTGGAAAACAATCAGCAAGATTACAAATATCGGATGCAACCTTCTATAGAAGTAATATGACGCGTGACCTTAATAGCCGGAGCTGTCAATCAATAAAACTCGACGTCTACGAGGTAATTTGACCCAATGCCCTTTGGGAATGAACGATGTGTCTACAAGGGCCCGCCATTTACCCAAAGCCAGTGAGGGTGGAGCCATAAACTTATATTACACCTAAAATGTGTCTCAAATTGAACCGGAGTTTCATTTAATAAAACTAATCTTAATTATTTAGTTTTAATTTTGTTTATTGTTTAAAATGAACAAATTGGCGTTAGGCTAAATAAAACATTAACAATACTCGTTGACATTTGACATATTTTTTTGTTTTTGTTTATGGCTTGACAACTAGGCCTTTAAGCCAAGCGCAATTGTATTGTAGGCTACAATCGACGCCGTATAACGGAGTTCTTGTGAAAACTCGAAAGGCCACATTTGACTATACAGTTCACATTTCTCACAAAAACACATAATTACTACTCAAAAACTATCAATATCCTACAACTATTGTACATTTTAGAGAGATTTTACACATTTTTAGAAAACAAAACTGCACAGCACGACGTCCTCTTACAGTTCCCACCAAAAACTCCCATTTGAAATCTTTGTCTTCCGCGATCACAGCTACTGAAAAGTGGCCGAAACGTCGGAAAAATAAAAAATCAAATAAATTACCGCGCTTAAAACCGTTAAAACCTAGTTTTATTATGTATAAAAGTCGCGAAAACTTAAGAAAATATTACGGAATTTAATTTACTTCGCCTAAGATTATTTTTTAACAGATTCACAGCCGGTTATTATAGATTCAATTGCAACTTCATTATTTATTTATTTCTTTTCTAGTATTAATTAATAACATTACAACAAATCAAATAATATGAAACTAAAACTAACTTAAAATATTTTTTTATTTTTTATTGCAGGAGATCAGCAGACAGGCAGACGGCCCACTTGATGGAAAGCGGTTACCGTCGCCTATGAACATTTGCAACAGCAAAGTTGCTACAAATGTGCTGCTGCTCTCTTAAGGGAGACTGGAACCTGGTCACTAATGCCTGAACACAACTCAAGGTTGTTATGGCGACATACTTTAGACCAGGGGTGGTAGCCATCCAGTCGGGCAAATGCCCTACCACCTGGCTGTGGGTTGTTTGGTCGCCTCTTACGACAGGCCGCCCGGCCGCAGGAAATTGTATTCTTTCTCCGTTCCTGCACGGATAGAAAGGCAGGTTATATAATAGAATAGAATAGAGTATATAGGTACTTTATTGTACAATAAAATTCAATGAAATAATATATACAAAAACAGCTTAGAATTAGGTACAAATGGCGGTGTTATCGCTGGCAGCGATCTCTTCCAGACAACCTTGGGATGGAGAGAGAAATATAGCACGAAAGCTAGGGCAGTGTTTGCTGCACTTGCAAGTAAAAGTAGATCTATTGATATTTTTAATTCCTCCTTCTTTACTTTTTTTTTCTATTCATAAAAGTATAATTAAATATTATAAATAAACTAAGTCTAACATCTATTAACAAAAACTAAAATATCCTATAAATAAACCTAACTTAAAAATATATATATATATACAATAGTAAAAAAAACCAGGTGGTAGGGCGTTTGCCCGACTGGATGGCTACAACCCCTGGTCTAAAGTATGTCGCCATAACAACCTTGAGTTGTGTTCCGGCATTAGTGACCAGGTTCCAGTCTCCCTTAAGAGAGCAGCAGCGCATTTGTAGCAACTTTGGTGTTGCAAATGTCCATAGGCGATGGTAAACACTTTTCATCAAGTGGGCCGTTTGCCTGTCTGCTGATCTCCTGCAAAAAAAACTAAAATTAAAATAAAACCGATATTAAAGCCCGTCCAGTCCCACTAGACTGTCGCTGGGCAATGTACCTAGAAGGCTGGCAGCATTACCTCGCTGGATACAAAGGCTAATCCTTTGAGCGAGGTAAGCTTTTTAATTTTTTGAAATAATTTATGGGCACTTGGCCCCCATAGGCCCAAAGTCTCCACCCCAAACGGCTCAAATATGTAACCTGTTCCAAGGGTTACATATTTGAGCCGTTTGAGGTTTTCGGCAGAAGTGGCAGTGCGACCGGCCCCAACTTTGGACTCCTGGAGATGAGAAGGCGCCAGTGTGTCGACGCAGGTAACGTCCCACACAAGCGTCCTTCCCAAGCTCCAGGGAATTAAAGTCATACCGTCGGGCCTCTTGCCATCGTCGCGGATCAAGCCGTTCGGTTCGAGAACGGCTGGCACGTCGGCGCTGACAAGAGCCCGACGTATTATATCGTTGAGGCCGGCAAAAATATTTACTTTTAAACGTGAAATTCGGGCAATTATAATACGAAACTTATTCGCACCAATATCTCGGCCATAATTGCATAATAATTTTGTTGCATATCCACCGTAAAACTAACTTTATAGTAAATCGTATAATATTACTAACCCCTAAATATCTTGTCAATGTATGGTACATTATGTGCTCACATGTTTAGAGTTACAGCTTAGACCTAATAATTGATACATAATACGAAATATGTAACTTGTTTCTTATTTTGTCTTCCAAATAAATAAATAAAAAACAGACTATCTGGCAACCCTGCATCGATGTTCCGGACTTAAATTGATTTCTTTTTCTGTTAGGTTCAGTTTAGTTATAATCGATATGCATATACTAAAAGGCTAAAGATCAATATCTTTGAGAACCTCTGTTTGTTATCAGGTCGTATGACGTAATCCGGCTGAAGCACGTCGCGGTGCAAGTTTCGCGGTCGAATTGTCACACCTTGTTGGTGCTGGGGCTCAAAGGCTGTTTGAACAACTATGTAATAGCATTATGATGTTTTGCATAACGCATTCACGTTGCTACTTATTCGACCTTAACTGCAAATAACAATCAGTCTTCTCGACGCTAATGTCGGTGTTAGACGGAATCAATTTCACATAATTGTCTTCTGTAATAGAACCTCAGCCAGAAGGCCCAGCTTGCCACACACAACGCGGTGCTGGTACTTACGCTCACGTATAGAAGCCAGAGTTGGGTATGGAAGAGAGAGCATGAAAGTAGAGTAAACGCGGTCGAGATGCGAGCACTGCGCAAAATCTGCGGAGTGACGCTCGCGGACCGCGTTCGTATTACCGAAGTAAGAAAGAGAGTTGCTTTGAAAGAGAGTGTCGGGGTGAAGGTAAGGAAAGAATGACTAAACAGATATACAATGCAAAAGTGGATGGATGCAGAAGTCGTGGGAGGCCACGACACACCTTCCATGATCAAATTGATCGGGTACTAGCAGAAGGTGATGTCAGGAGCCTTAAGAACAGTCATGACAAGAGTTATGAATATCAAAGAAGCAAATGAGGTGTGTAAGAATAAGCCTAAATGGCGCTCTGTTGTTCGTGCCTACCCCGCAAGGGAACTGGCGTGAAGTTATGTATGTATTTATGTCTTCTGTAATCACGACTACTGAAAAGTGGGCGAAACATCGACAAAAATGTCAAATAAAATGTAGCGTTGAAAACAGTTATAACGTAGGTTTAATTATGTGTATTAGTCGCAAAAACTTCAGAAAACACACACATCACAGGGATTTAGCCCTCACTCCAAGTTTTCCCAAAACACGATGGGATTTTTTTTAATGTGTTATATAATTACAGGTTATAACATTTGCTGTACACCAGAAATAAAAAAAATGTATTAAAATACATTTTACTATCATTATGTCTATCAATATTAGAACATCTAAAAATATTTACAACAATTGTTTATTTAAGAGAGTAGACCAAAGCTAGCGATGTACGAGTACACCCACAAACGAACTAAATAGATAGACGGAGCCCCAAGCTCTAAGTGAAGCCGGCTAAAGGAAGCCGATCGCGCCAAGGTGCATTCTGAGAATTTAAAATTAAATAATTGAATACATACATACACATACATACATAACTTCACGCCAGTTCCCTTGCGGGGTAGGCACGAACAACAGAGCGCCATTTAAGCTTATTCTTACACACCTCACTTGCTTCTTTGACATTCATAACTCTTGTCATGCACGCTCGTCTGTTCTTAAGGCTCCTAACATCACCTTCTGCTAGTACACGATCAATTTGATCATGGAAAGTGTGTCGTGGCCTTCCACGACTTCTGCATCCATCCACTTTTGCATTGTATATCTGTTTATTCATTCTTTCATCATGCATTCATTCTACATGTCCGAACCACCGGAGCATTCCTTTCCTTACCTTCCTTCCTATAATTGAATAAATGCGGATAAAGTTGGAATAGACTCCAGTGGATCCATAACCATTGCCCGCAACAATTTTTCATGTCACAACAATTAAACAATAAATTATAACACCACACAAAGTCACAAACACACAACTAACAACAAAACTTACACACATACTCAAACCAACACGCACTACCACCGCATTGCATTACACGCACACTTCACAAACAAACCAAGACACACAAAGAGCCTAAAAATTAATAACCCAGGCACAGAAAAGAAAAAAACAACACACATGGCACTAGATAGGACTATATATATAAATATAGATATAAGGCCAACACTGCACATGCACTTCCTCACAACACCAGAATGTAACAGATACACTCTACGTTAGTATAAGTTTAGTATTAAAACTAGAATAAACTAATATAATAAGTTATTCGTAAGATAAATACATCTCAACACAAAAATCAATAAATTAATGTCACACACAAGAACCAAAATAACTAATAAGCGTGTTAAATTTAAAAAATTAAATCTAGAAATTAAGTTGTAAAAAAGGGTACGGAACTCGAGTCCGTAGAGTTGTTAATAATAATAAAAAAAACCATTGTCCACACAGACGCAAATCACGCGTGTAATACATAAGATTACACACACAAGTTTTTCAACCTCAAAACTTCAAAATATTTCCAACTCCATCTTTATGATCATAGTATTTTTTTGTTTTTATATTATTATTAACATATCTACGGACTCGAGTTCCGTACCTTGTTTTACTACTTAATTTCTATGAAAAATTTTAGACTCCATACACGCTTATTGTTTATTTTTGTTAGTGTGTGACATTAATTTAGTGATTTATATGTTATGGTGTACCTTAAGATTAACTTATTATATTAATTTATCCTATTTTTAATACTAAACTTATACTAATGTAGAGTGTATCTGTTACATGCTGGTGTTGTGAGGAAGTGCATGTGCAGTGTTGGCCTTATATCTATACTTATATATTGTCCTATCTAGTGCCATGTGTGTTGGTTTTTTCTTTTCTGTGCCTGGGTTATTCATTTTTAGGCTCTTTGTGTGTCTTGGTTTGTTTGTGGAGTGTGCGTGTAATGCAATGCGATGGTAGTGCGCGTAGGTTTGAGTATGTGATCATAGTATTTAAATTATTAAATATCTCTTTTTAGTCGCTTTATTTTCGTTTCAACGAGTTTCAAATCAGAACGATTCTAAAGGAGTTTCACTTCAAAAATGCTTCACTTCATTTGAAGCTATTGTTCACGTAGACTCCGTCTATACATTCATTCGTCTGAGTGTACACTATGCAGTGTGCTAAGGACAACATCAAGTACTTACTTTGCAATAAATTTAGTGCGCCGACATTCCGTCCTACATGTAACAGTTCAGAACAGGTTATATCAAAGATGTTTTCCATGTACGGCTTATCACAAACTGCTATTGGTTTAAGGGTCTACATGTCTTCTACAATATTTTAATGCCTAGTTATCTGTCTTTCACTGTTTTATTGCGAGGTTGGCCAGTAAGCATACGACCCAGTCATATCCGCGTAGGAACGGAGAAAGAATACAATTTCCTGCGACCGGGTGGCCTGTCATAGTAGGCGACAAAACAACCCACAGCCATGTGGTAGGGAATTTACCCGTCTGGATGGTTACCACTAGAGTATGTTGTCATAACCCTCTTGAATTGTGTTCCGGTATTAGTGACCAAGATCCAGTGTGCTTTAAGAGAGCAGCAGCTCATTTGTAGCACCTCTGATGTTGCAAAAGTCCATAAGTTTTCTTTTTTAGTTTTTTTGCAGGAGTTTAGCAGACAGGTAGACAGCCCATGGCAACACCAAAGGTGCTACAAATGCGCTGCTGATCTCTTAAGTGAGTCTGGAACCTGGTCACTAATGCCGGAACACAATTCAAAGTTGTTATGGCGGCATGCTCTAGACCAGAGGTGGTAGCCATACAGTCGGGCAAATGGCCTACCACCTGGCTGTGGGTTGTTAAGTCGCCTCTTACGACAGGCCCCCCCAACGCAGGAAATTGTATTCTTTCTCCGTTCCCGCACGGATACGGAAGTGATGGTAACCGCTTTCATCAGGTGGACCGTCTGCCTGTCTGCGGAACTCATGCAATAAAAACATCCATTTAATGGTTTGTTACTTTTACTTATAAATGTTTGCAACACTAGGACCGAAGCTGTAGCGTTGCCACCTTGTAAAATAGAATAAAAGATATAGTATTGTTGCGAGTTGCAGGAATCGAATTAAAATGCCGTTAGAATTACCATAGAATTTATTAGAACTATACAAACACGTATAACACAGGTACAAATATAACTGAACACAACCAGTGCAAACGTAATGCAAGATTCAATAACACGCGCAAAGTCCGTCACTAAATAGATTACCGAATGTACACAAGTCTTGCCTTGCGGCTGGTTATCGCTCGACTGCCAATCTATCCATTGGTCCATTGCTTTATACTGCACTGATACAACATGTCTGCCCGACCGCGTGACCGAATTTCTTAGAATCAGTTCGATATACCTGGCTAATGACTGGCATAAAAGATTACAATACACAATGGTCTATTTTAACGGTAATAATGTGTGCTTTTATGGTATGCAGGTGTGAATCCACTTTTGTCGGTCGTAACAGTATAAAAAAATGGAACGGGAGGATGGAACAGGGAGAGAGCGAAATAGGCTACCGGAACTCTCACTCTTCATACGATAGACGATTATAGGCTTGAGCTAATCCTTTCACGCCGATATTCTGTGATAGTGTGGTGTCACACCGTTCGAGCTGACCCCAAGTGCTATAATCAAACTAATGATTCTAACAAGACTCTACCACTCTGTAAAACTGTCTATGGTTATTTCTTAATACTAGACGAAAAACAGTTCGTTTAGGGTGCGTAGAACCCAGCCGGGGTCGCGGAAGAAAAGCTCACGCATATCCCGTGACCCCGGCTCATGGCGTCAGGTGGCACCAAGGGGTTTTAGTGGGTATTCCGGCTTCTCTAGCCGGCGAGCCCCACACTCCCCCGCCGAAATCTCCCCGGCGGGGGGTCCGCAAATGGATTTCCCCTTGTAAAAAAAAAAGGGTGGGTAGAACAAGCTGTGACCTCTTGCGAGGCAGATTTGCACTATATAGGGTTTTTGTATATACCTATTACACTGCGTATCTATGAAGTATACATCACATAGAATCACAATGAATTACACATTAACAGTCCAATTGGATAAAAAAATATTGTAACGACCAATGGTAGAACTTTCTGGAAGGAGAAGACAAGGACAGATACATTTTAGGAAGGGATAGATGATTCTAGAATAGAAGGTTCAGGAAGGAAAAGACAGAGATAGATAGATGTTTAGAAAGGGATAGACAGTAAATAAAAGAATAACGAAAAGAATATCGAAAATATGGGTTCCAGAAGATTCTTCCGGGTATATAAGCAGCGTAAGGCGCAAATTGGGAGAAGAGTTAACTAGAAGACAGTGACGAGTTTAGTGAAAAGTTTGGTGGGCAGTTCAGTAAAGAAAGAGTTTAGCGTAGTTTGGGAGAAGATCCAGAAGCGAGCTACACGCGGTAAATTTGGAGGTGAGCACCGCAGCAGCAGGAGGTGGTCTACACAATATCGGCTACGGTATTGTGAGTGAGACAACATATCGTCGGGACAGTGCGTCGTTAGTTATGCGTGTAGAGGCAACCCTGTGCAGAAGAATCACGTACGGCTGTGTAAGTTAATAAAAGCGTTTAATTGAAAAAATTGGTGTTTATTTCCAATCCTGAGTGCGTACCCCCGCTCGCACGTAACAATATAATTTTAAATATTGATAGATGATAACTATTACGAGTCGCTTCTGATATCGTTTGTCGCTATCACTGTAAATTTTTTATCAAAATTGCATATGTAAATGACGATTTTTATCCGAGTTGATTGGAAAAGTTATAACACATATTGGCAGTTTAAAAAAATATAAATAAGTAGATAAGGATTTAAAACACGATTTTATTATTTTATCTAAATCTGAACAATTAGGAACGCAATATATCAAAATTTTCAGTGCCTATTTTTTAATTATTGCTGGATTCAGACTCAAACTTCAAAAAAAGAAGGCAGTTCTCAATTCGTCTTGTAAAGGTTAATTTAACCAATCTAAATTTCGTTGAAAGAAAGTAAAACTAAATTACAAATTAAACTAAATACTTAAAAATAAACTTAATTATACATAACAATTAAAAATAAACTAAGTTGTAAATAAAATATAAATTAATTAACTTCTGCTAATTAACTTCTCTTTTTTTTTTAATTTCTTTATGTTTGGAACTTAATAGCTATTAAAGTCTTATATATTTTTTCTTTTTCTTTAAATTAATTATATTATAGTTTATTCAAACTACAAAATATTAAATTGCATGTAGTGTTTGCCTATAAGTGATTATTGCATTTGTCATATCTTTTTTTTATAAAGCAATGTACATCCTTTGTATTAGTACAAGTAATTGTTGGTAAACCAAATAAATGAGTAAATAAATTAAAATATACTATACTTAAAAAATAACAAATAATTTTAATAATATATATATTTTAAATATTTTTTTATGTATGTTTAGCCATATTTTTTTTTATTTCTGAACCGATTTTATTATTCCATTCAAAATGGTATACATATCATTGCCATTGAACCTTAGATTCCAAAGATATGGCAGGGAATTCCAAAACTTTTACAAATGTGCCAAATGTCACAGCTCCTGAGATAATCATACGTACTATACGAATAATTCGACTAAGTACGATTCGAGGCCTCCAAGTATGTGCGTTGAACCCAAAGCAACAACTCCTGGTTAATAACACGCTGTTAAGTGCGCTTAACCGGGCTTAAAGCCGTTTTCAATTGCGTTCTATAATTTTCAACTCGAATATAAATTACTAATAATAAATTTTACGACTATTAATCTGTATTAAAATCGGCCAAGAGCCTTTGAATGCGTGTGGTCATTTGGATGACGTGACACACGTATGGACGGGGTGGGGAATAAATAAATGGGATAATAAAAAATACCATGCATATTTAAAACTAACATGTGCCAGCGAAACTTTGTTCTAGCGGGGGGGATCCAATCGAAATTCCAATAACATACACATCTGGCTAATAGTAAATCATTAGCCGGCTAAAAAACAACCTGATGGCTATTTGGTTAATGTGTGAATGACTCGCCAAGCGACAGCCGACGGCTGACGGCTAAAGGCGTAAACTTATCAGTTGTCGGTTTTATTCAATAACCAACCAACTAGTTGGCGAAGTGATGGACAACGTAGCTGTGGATATTTTGTAAATAATCGATAGCTAGCTGGCTGTTACAATAGCTGTTGCCATGACAACAACGTATAGTATGTAGAATTGCTATAATCGTCTGACCCACGGACACCACGTCATTTATCTAAATGATCCTAAGTGTTGATCCAGGACATAATCTAGCTTTGGGTCGAAATTTTTTTTATCGGCAGCCAAACACACATATTGTATATCTCCAAATTAAGCAAGTTACGCTTGTGCATGGGTAATATACAACGGACTTCTTTGGAGCTGATCCCAGACACCCAGACCTTACTAAATAAAGAAGAAAATTCGTTTCCGAAACTTACCATCCCAGAAATCGAACCTGGAACCCTCTGCGTTGCAGTGAGGTAGACCGGCACAAACTTGACCCACAGAGGCCGACATTTTAAATTCGTTCATTAGTTTTCATATATTTTAACAGATAGTTAAACATAAATCTTAACGATTCTCGATTTGCGATGTGCTGGTCCAAATTCCTGTCTTTAAATTTATTGTACACACTGAATTCCTCTGCAGATATATTATGTTATCTATACGTGATTACTTCACCTTACTGACTAACTGAGATTTCAACGCACAGCCCAAACTTCTGGGGCTAGAACCGTGACAATTTGCATCTGAGCGAGAGAGAGAGATAACACCAATTGCACACCAAGATAGAATTACAAAAACAGACCAAATTTACAATATTTTCTAGGCAATACAATAGACGGCCTTATCGCTCGAAGCGATCTATTCCAGGCAACCTAAATCAAAGAATTTGAATCAGTCGACGTAGCTGGTGCAGGAAAAAGGCAATAAAGGTAATTTAAGAAATAACTATACAAATACATACATATATACATAGTCATATATATAATAATAATAATAACCGACAGACAAACACACACATTGTATATCCCCAAATTAAGCAAGTTACGCTTGTGTTATGGGTAATATACAACGGACTCCTCTGGGGCCGATCCCAGACACCCAGACCATAGTAAATAACGGAGAAAATACGTTTCCGAAATTTACTATACCAGGAATCGAACCCGGAACCTCTGCGTTGCAGTGGTATAAACACATATACAATAATATATTTCAAAATACATAAGATATTATAATAAATACATTAGCATGATTATATTGCGTTAATCAGACAGCTATTTGTGGACAAATAGTGTTTTCTGAGTATCTTTCTAAATGTCGCCAGGTGGTAGGGCATTTGCCCGACTGGATGGCTACCACCCTTAGTCTAAAGTATGTCGCCATAACAACCTTGAGTTGTGTTCCGGCATTAGTGACCAGGTTCCAGTTTCCCTTAAGAGAGCAGCAGCGCATTTGTAGCAACTTTGGTGTTGCAAATGTCCATAGGCGATGGTAACCGCTTTCCATCAAGTGGGCCGTCTGCCTGTCTGTTGATCTCCTGCAATAAAAAAAAAATAATAAAAAAAATGTCGGTAAGGACGTCGTGTCGGTTTCTCTGACAGTAAGAGGCAGTATATTCCGAAGTTTGACAGCCTGCACTGTAGAAGAAATCTAAAACGTTCTATAAGGTACTACTGGGGGAGTTCTTTTTATACCGTGTGCGCACTAAAAAGACGTTTTTGAAAATTCAACCCCCAAGTTTTTTTTTTAATTGCAGGAGATCACTCACTTGATGGAAAGCGGTTACCATCGCCTATGGACATTTGCAACACCAAAGTTGCTACAAATGCGCTGCTGCTCTCTTAAGGGAAACTGGAATCTGGTCACTAATTTTTTTTTTTTTTTTATACAGGGGAAATCCGTTTGAGGACCGTAAGCCACGCGAGGGGGAAAGGTCGCGGCCCGTGAGTGGGATTCGCCAGTTCGGGGTGGTACTAGCACCCCACGTTGAGATGTGAGATGCTATTGCCACGCCGCGGTTAGGGATACCCACTAAAACCCCTGTCCGATCCCAAGCGTCCTTTGTCCGGGCTGTGGGCTCGCTCGCGCATTCACCACCAGCCCGGACGGACGGCGGCCGGCCCCTTTGCGGGCTGGCCTCACCATTTGGTAGCCGGAGATCTGGGTCTCTCCGGCTCCTCTACCTCACCGCGAGGTGAGAGGGGGCGCGCGGATCGGCGCGCGTCCCTCCTCTCCGGCCTTTATGTGCGGGCGGGTGCGGTTTCCCTGCCGGTCGCCCGCACGGCCGTAGCCTACGGCGGCTGGAGGTCGTCATGGACGACCCGAATCTGGTCACTAATGCCGGAACACAACTTAAGTCGGGCAAACGCCCTACCACCTTGCTGTGGGCTGTTAAGTCGCCTCTTACGACAGGCCGCCCCAACGCAGGAAATTGTATTCTTTCTCCGTTCCTGCACGGTTAAATGCAAAGTAATAAGTGAAAAGGGAAATGAAAATTTGTGTGAAAATTTATTACTTTCAAAGTAAGAAGAAATTTTTTTTATACATATACTTGATTCTGCTTAGAAATAAATGTATACCTATACATTTATCGGAGTTTTTGGAAACTCCTACCTCTAAGGTGGTGAAAAATGGGCTACAATTTAACTTTTTTTAAACTATGCAACAGCTAGTGGTATATAGGTAAGTATGTATTTGTGTTCAAGTTGTTGGCCACTCTCAAAAATCATGATTACAATTAAAGGCATTTGATATACTTTCTATATTAAATTTCGATTAAAAATACATTGCTTTTCTCATGAGCATTAAAATCAATATGAAAATTGATTTAATTATAGGGAATATTAAATAACTAATTTGCATATTTAACAAGACGAAGTGTATTCCTGTTCCCCGTCATTAAGAGCTAATAATAGATGTACGACACAATCAGTGGTACGTGGGACTCAGAGATATAACCACTTAGGGCTGGCACTACCACAAATATGTACTTTAACTCTTTTTTTAGAAACTTCATTTAAAAATATATATCCGTGTAGGAACGGTGATAGAACACAAATGCTACGACCTCTCGTAAGAGGCGAAAAAACAATTCGCAGCCAGGTGGGAGGACATTTTTCCATCTAGTTTATAGTAGGCCACTACAACCTTGAAGTGTGTTCGGATATCACCGACCAGGTTCCAGTTTCACCCTTCGATGCCGACAGCAAATTGCTAGCGATGTTGATGTTACTATTGTCCATGGTGGTGTTACAATGTCCATGGTGGTGTTACAATGGTCAATGTTGCTGTTACAATTATTCATGGTGGTATTACAATGGTCCATGGGGGCGTTAGAATGGTCCATGTGGGTCTTACAATTAGCCATGGTGCTGTTAAAATGGTCCATGATGCTGTTACAATGGTCCATGTTGGTGTTACAATGGTCCAGGTGGTGCTACAATGGTTCATGTCGGTGTTACAATGGTCCATGTTGGTGTTACAATTGTCCATGGTGGTATTACAATGGTCCATGTTGGTGTTACAATGGTCCAGGTGGTGCTACAATGGTTCATGTCGGTGTTACAATGGTCCATGTTGCTGTTACAATTGTCCATGGTGGTGTTACAATGGTCCATGTTGGTGTTACAATTATCCATGGTGTTGTTACAATGGTCCATAGTGCTGTCACAATGGTCCATGGGGGTGTTAGAATGGTCCATGTTCGTGTTAAAATTGTCCATGGTGGTGTTACAATTGTCCATGGTGGTGTTACAATGGTCCATAGTGCTGTCACAATGGTCCATGGAGGTGTTACAATAATCTATGTTGCTGTTACAAATAACCATGGTGGTGTTATAATTGGCCATATTGGTGTTACAATGGTCCATGTTGGTGTTACAATTGTTCATGGTGATATTACAATGGTCCATGGGGGTGTTACAATTGTCCATGGTGATGTTACAGTGGGCCATGGGGGTGTTAGAATGGTCCATGTTGCTGTTACAATTGTCCATGGTGATGTTACAGTGGGCCATGGGGGTGTTACAATGGTTCATGTTGGTGTTACAATTGTTCATGGGCGTCAGTGACAATTTTCCATCAGGGGGCCCACAGCCTGTCTTCTGTACTCTGGCAATAAAACAATAGTGCACTTGTATTTGTGGATATACGTACGATATTTTCTGACATGATATTTTTATTTTATTTTATATCTAATATAAATGGGTAGACTGTGTTCAATAGCCAAATGACGAAAATAACGGAGGTCTATCATCGCATCACTGGGCTGAGTTAATTTATTATTCAATAAACTATATTACATCTATCCACCCTCCTATAGTTTTTTTGATTTCTTTTTTATTGCTGGAGTGCAGCAGACAGGCAGACGTTCCACTTTATAGAAAGCGGTTACCATAGCCTATAGACATTTACAACACCAAAGGTGCTACAAATGCGCTGCTTCTCTCTTAAGAGAAACTGGAATCTGGTCACTAATGCCGGAACACAACTCAAGGTTGTTATGGCGGTACACTCTAGACCAAGGGTGGTAGTCATCCAGTCGGGCAAATGCCCTACCACCTGGCTGTGGGTTGTTTTGTCGCCTCTTACGACAGGCCGCCCCAGCGCAGGAAATTGTATTCTTTCTCCGTTCCTGCACGGATAAAGTATATATATATATATACTATAGTAGTGATTTTAAACGGCATAACTACGAATTTTAGTATAATGCAGCCGTGACGGTAAAACGTTGCTATGGTGATGTTTTTTATTTTTTACCGTACTAAATTTCTTCATTACGTCGAAAAAGAAGTTTTACTTTAAAAGTAAAAAATATTATTAATTATATCTTTCCTAAAACTGGAACGACCTTATAATTATGACGGACTATATATTTACACTGGCGGGCTTGCCAGACATTGTCCTGTTTTGAAAAAAAAGAACAGCGAGAACCCAATTCCAGCGCCATCTACCGGATCCAATTGTGAATCTAAACCATTCCGGGACCCACTCAAAAAGACACAAAACATTTTATCAAAGTCCTTGAATCCGATTCCAGCGCCTCCTACCGGACGTAATTGTGATTCTAAACCATCCCGGGACACATACGAATTCATACGATCATATCGATACCTCCAGGAATACTACGCCAACTTAATTTTAGATATTTTCTGTTTTTAAGGGAAAAACACATTAATGTCTTAAATATGATGTTCATAAATTTCATAAAAAAGATATTAAGAAACTCAAAATCTTTTGGTTTTTATGAAATTTTAGGATTATAATTAGTATTAGATAAATATAATTTTAGGATTAGAATTAAAAATATTCTTTATGAAATTTTAAAAACATAATGTTAAGAAATTAATGAGTGATTTTCCCATAAAAACAGAATATACCTAAAATTAAGTTGGCGTAGTATTCCTTGGAGGTGTCGATATTAAAATTTCATCAGAATCGGTCCAACTGTTTAGGATAAGTTCAGCGACATACACAAGAAGTGACTCACTGCACTGAACTGTGGGACCAAGAGGATCAAGCGCAAACCCTACTTTAACAAATATTTTATTGGAATTCCCACATAGATTTATGTCGATTCGATAATTACCCGATTGCCGGATAACTAGTTGTGCTTTATTGCTCTGTCTCTTATTAGAAAACTATTAATCAATTGACTTTTAATCGTGGGACTATTATTACTTGGATCAATATTTGATAACTATGAAAAATTGTACGCACTATCATACTAAATTAGAAGAATGACGGAGCTGCGCCAGAAGCTAGCGTTTTACGGAAATTTATATACTGCTACTGCGAGATTTATTATCAAAGACGCATTGAACTCTGAGAAGTGTTTCAATTGAATTCTGAACGAAGAAAGCCAAGAAATTACAACTTATGATCCTCGCACAATAATTACCCACCATACAGAGAAATAACACAAAAACCAGGATATTTGTAGGGAAAATCAGAATGTCTTATTACCGAACTTAACAATATACGTGGGACAGTCAGAAAGTTTTGCGAGAATAAAAAAAAATGTTTTATAGGTGAATAAACGCGGTCGAGATGCGAGTACTGCGCAAAATCTGCGGAGTGACGCTCGCGGACCGCGGTCGTAATACCGAAGTAAGAAAGAGAGTTGCTCTGAAAGAGGCCATGTGGAAAGAATGACAAAACAGATATACAATGCAAAAGTAGATGGATGCAGAAGTCGTGGAAGGCCACGACACACCTTCCATGATCAAATTGATCGTGTACTAGCGGAGGGTGATGTCAGGAGCCTTAAGAACAGACGAGTGTGCATGACAAGAGTTATGAATGTCAAAGGAGCAAGTGAGGTGTGTAAGAATGGGCCTAAATGGCGCTGTGTTGTTCGTGCCTACCCCGCAAGGGAACTGGCGTGAAGTTATGTATGTATGTATATTTTTATTAAATCTTTTCAAAGTACTCTCCACCAGCTTCTATACAAAATTTCATGCGTATGAACCAGTTTCCGAAACACTTTTTCCAGTCCGCCGCAGACACCTCGTTTACAGCTTGCTTGAACGCTGACGCAGTCGCATCTTCCGCCGACGAAAATTGTATCCCTTTGAGCTGATTTTTTGTTTTCGGGAATTAAAAGAAGTCACACTTTCCTAGGTCAGGACTGTAAGGAGAGTAATCCAGGAGTTTGACCGGAGTGCTGTCCAGGAAGTCCTTCGTTTTGAGCGCTGTATGAGCGGGCGCGTTGTCGTGGTGGAGCAGTAGGGATCCCTGTGTTTGGTCACTTGTTGTTCACAACAGAGAAATGACACCAAGTAACCGGTCAAATTGAAAAAACTTGTGATCAAAATCTTCCCCCGCTTCTATGTAGATCGCTTCACTTTGGTAGGCATTGATTCATTTTGAAACACCTAAACTGTCGACAGCCGTTTTGTTTCTGGGTCGTATTGATAAATCCAAGACTCAACACCTGTAATGATGTCATAAATACACCGAGACGAGCCTGCTTCAAATTTGTTCATCATATCACGGCATAGTTCGACCCGGGCCTTCTTCTGAGCATCGGTGAGGTTGTGCGGCACCCAACGTGTAACTATCCTCCTCACGCGAAGACCTCAACTCGCCTATTGTCTTGGATTAAATTTTCCACTGCTAGCACGTTTTCTTCCGTAACAACCGTTAAAGGTCGACCAGTTCTTTCTTCATCCCCCGAAGTTAGTTGACCACGCTTGAATTCGTTGAACCAATGATACACGGTTGCCTTAGAAGGGCCTTCCATGAATGCCATTTGAAGTCTATCGTACGATTCGTCCGGTCACTGGCAACACTTGAAATCGTAAAAAATCATAGCGGGAAAATGTTCCCGCCGCAGGACCATATTTCAATGAGACAAGATAATTTAAACTAGCCCTCAAACAATGTGGAGGGAAATTTTGAAATTGGAACGCATCTAATTTAGTTAGAAATAATCATAATTTCAAAATAGATTATAACTGGCCAGTCTCTCATGCCTAAAAACTTTTTTCGCACGGCCTGGTTTAACGTCAGAAAATTGACAAAATGATGCCAGGTGCTACTTAAATTTCTATAGCATTTTACGTAATATCCTACCGTCTAAAAATGTGCACCCATCTTTTCAATATCAATATAAAAATAGACGTAAATTAGCGCTATTTACGGTGGAACATTTGAAACGTCGTAAAATGTTATACCTGTAGTTAAGATTAGCGATCCGTTCTGGGAAGAAATTGATTCGCGCCAATTTATGGCCGCCGTCCGGCGGTTAACGAGTTAATGTAAATTATCAAAATTGCATTAGAGTATTGATTATATTAATGCGCTTCAGCGGCGGCGGTGAAACGAGAATTGTATTACAGTTTGTGTACTCATCTATGTGCAGAAAAAGTTAATAAATATTGCAACGAAGTTTTTTACGCGGCTTGGAATTGACTGGCATATGTCGACACGTAAGGAAAAAGTGTTATCATTTTAATACAAATTCGAATTTTAATATAATACAATGTTTTGAAGTTAGAAGACCTTCTAATCGCCCTTATTCGGCCGCATTCGGGCGCTGACGCCACACACGTGCGTGTGCTGAAAATAGTGTACCACTATTTTGAACGTAAAGAACTTTGATTTTGACCGCATTAGTTTGTTTTTAAAATATTGCAGTGTCTGTAAAAAGGATTTTGAAATTTTAAGTACAGCAATATCATTGATTAGATGTAAACGATAATAATAAATTATTTTTAATATAATTAATTAAAATGTTATCAATTTATTTATGTAAATTAATGAAAGTTATTTAATTAAAATTAATAGCAACAAAATTTATAACTATACAAATGGTTTGCATAGACTTCATATCTTTCTTTGGGAATGATAAATTATAATATGATAAAAACCGGAATAATCTGTGTTTGTCTGTATTATAAAATGTGACTTTATGAATGTCAGTCAGTTCGTAGGAAAATATTGTCATAATCAGCTAAAATCCCTTTTCAAATACACTATTTTAGCGAGCACTTGCTTTTTTCAGTCCTTTACGTCTGTAAAGGACTTAAATAAAATTTCTTGGCTAGTAGTTAAAGTGTAGAAAGTTAAATTGTAAACTAAATTTGTAAAATCACTTGCGATCAAAAGGCTGGCCTGTATTTTGGGCATCGTATAGCGTTGCCATCCAACGTGGCTTTATCCGTGCAGGAACGGAGAAAGAATACAATTTCCTGCTTTGGGGCGGCCAGTCGTAAGAGGCAACAAAACAGCCCACAGCCAGGTGGTAGGGCACTTGCCCGACTGGATGGCTACCACCCCTGGTCTAAAGTATGTAGTCATAACAACCTTGAGTTGTGTTCCGGCATTAGTGACCAGGTTCCAGTCTCCCTTAAGAGAACAGCAGCGCATTTGTAGTACCTTTGGTGTTGCAAATGTCTATAGGCGATGATAACCGCTTTACATCAAGTGGGCCGTCTGCCTGTCTGCTGAACTCCTGCAATAAAAATAAATAAAGCTGTAGTATATATTATTCGTTTATTTTAATATTAAGTTTTTTAGTGTGAATGTAATTTTAATCTTCTTGTAATATAAAAATTAACTGCTGTACGTTAGACTGTTTAAAACTCAAAAACGGCTGGACCGATTTTGATGAAATTTTGTGTGTTTGTTTGAGTGAGTCCCGGGAAGGTTTGGTTTCACAATTTTAGTGAATAGCTAGCTTGTAATCGGGTTAGGACGACGTTCGTTCGGACGACGTCTGCAGGACCCACTAGTTGGAACTATAAATATAACAGATCTAGTAAGCTAAAAAAATCTTGTAAACATTAAGCAAATAAAAACAGCTGTCAGTAAGACCGCAGCTTTGTCGTCACTTAACTTTACGTCGTACAGCTGGATAGTGCGCGTCGTAACTTAGTCGGATTATGTTGTAAATAAGGGCCGCGGCCCACTCGCGGACGCCGCGGCGTCTCCTCAGTGATATGACGCGATAACGAGGCGGGTATCGACAACCGATGAGACGCTTTATTGCGGGTTATATGATTAACATAGCCTACACGACGTACTGAACCACGAACATTTTGTTCATTATAAGAGAGCGAACATTTTCAAGAGAGTGTCGGGGTGAAGGTAAGGAAAGGAATGCTCCGGTGGTTCGGGCATGTGGAAAGAATGACTAAACAGATATACAATGCAAAAGTGGATGGATGCAGAAGTCGTGGAAGGCCACGACACACCTTCCATGATCAATTTGATCGTGTACTAGCAGAAGGTGATGTCAGGAGCCTTAAGAACAGACGAGCTTGCATGACAAGAGTTATGAATGTCAAAGAGGCAAGTGAGGTGTGTAAGAATAAGCCTAAATGGCATTCTGTTGTCCGTGCCTACCCCGCAAGGGAACTGGCGTGAAGTTATGTATGTATGTATGTATGAACATTTTCAAACAACGACAGCGTTTTTTGTACGATTATTAATTTATATTTTTTTTAATAAATAAAACATGCAGCTTCACTTACATGTCTTGTGTCTGATTCGTTCTAAGATAAAAAGTTTTAAAATTAAAAAAAAAAACTATTTATCGCTCTTCGCAATGTATTGTTACGTGCGAGCGGGGGTAGATACGCACTTGGGATTGGTAGGAAACACCAGTTTTTTTAAACTAAATATTAACTCACACAGCCGTACGCGATTCTTCTTCTTAGGGTTGCCCCTACACGCACTGTCCCTACGATAAGATGTCTCACTCACAAAACCGTCGCCGATATTGCGTAGACCACCTCCTGCTACTGCAGTGCTCACCTGCGATATTATCGCGCGTAGCTCGCTTCTGGATCTCCTCTTACACTCACTAAACTCTTCCTTTACTGAACTGCCTACTAAACTTACCACTAAGCTCGTCATTGTCTTCTACTTAACTTTCTCGTATTGCACTTATATACCCGGAAGAATCTTCTGGAACCCATAATTTCGATGTTCTTTTCATTATTCTTTTATTCATCATCTATCCCTTTCTAAAATGTATCTGTTCTTGTCTTTTCCTTCCAGAATTTTTTCTTTTTTCTCGGTCACCCTAGGTCACAGCTGAATTATTGATTTAAGAACATCAATCAATTTCTATCCGTGCAGGAATGGATAAGGTGAGAAATGAGTACATAAGGGGATCTTTGAAAGTGGCACCTGTGACAAAAAAATTGAGAGGAAGAATATTAAGTTGGTATGGGCATATAATGAGGAGGGATGAAAGTCACGTGACAAAAAGAATGTTATACTACAAGAGCGATGGGTACAAATTTAAAGGTAGACCAAAAAAAAGATGCATGGATTGTGTGAAGGATGACATGATGATATGCGGTGTGACAGAAGAGGTATGTCAGAATAGAAGAGTGTGGAAGGAAAAGACATATTGTGCCGACCCCAAGTAATTGGGATATGGTGAAAGAAAAGAGAGAGAGGAACGGAGAATGAATACAATTTCCTACGGCCGGGCGGCCTGTCGTAAGAGGCGACCTAACAACCCACAGCCAGGTGGTAGGGCATTTGCCCGACTGGACGGCTACCACCCTGGTCTAGAGCATGTCGCCATAACAACTTTGAGTTGTGTTCCTGCATTAGTGACCAGGTTCCAGACTCACTTAAGAGAGCAGCAGCGCATTTGTAGCACCTTTGGTGTCGCAAATGTCCATAGGCGATGGTAACCGCTTTCCATCAAGTAGGCCGTTTGCCTGTGTGCTGATCTCCTGCAATACAAAAAAAGAAAAAAAAAACTATGATCTTGATTATATGTTCAGATCTGTTATACAAGTAACGTATATGAATGTATGCATCAAGATTTAACAGAGACGTTAGAGCTGGTTCTTAGAACACGTATAAAATAACATCACATCTCAGTTAGTTTAATTCATTGCCGGCAATAAATGGCGTGTCAGAAGTACACGCGGCCGGTGTCAATTGTCTTAATGGGTCAGCATCGGGCTGTAGGAGCCGATGTCGGCACTCAGGAAGTGCGGTCTATAAATAGCCATTCCACAAACTGCTGCGCGAAATTAATTTTGCTATTTCCAGCAAGTCATTTCCGTGGACGTCACTACTTTGGACCACTTGCTTTAAGATAAGAATTAACTACAATTTGAGAATGTATTCGTAAGGCACATAAAGGCCATGAAGTTGATCCAGTGCAATGAGAATCATCATCAGCCACCAATTGGTGGGAGTGGTGGTGCCTGATAAGACGAAATACATACATACATACATACATAACTTCACGCCAGTTCCCTTGCGGGGTAGGCACGAACAACAGAGCGCCATTTAGGCTTATTCTTACACACCTCACTTGCTTCTTTGACATTCATAACTCTTGTCATGCACGCTCGTCTGTTCTTAAGGCTCCTAACATACCCAGACGAAAGACGACGACAAGACGAAACGAAATACCCAGAGTTATAAACTGAACTAGTCACATCTACTATTTAACTTACTTGCAAGTTGTTATTTTGTTTTCAAAGTCCGCATTTTCTACTACTAGTTGTTATCAAAGACTTCATTCGTTTTTATTAGGTAGGTTTTCCATCAAGTGGCATAACTGACAAGTTTTGGGCATGTTTTATGACAG
This sequence comes from Dendrolimus kikuchii, assembly GCA_019925095.2. NCBI lineage: Eukaryota > Metazoa > Arthropoda > Insecta > Lepidoptera > Lasiocampidae > Dendrolimus > Dendrolimus kikuchii. The sequence continues at coordinate 17,021,723 of CM034409.1, read as the reverse complement.
TAATTTATTTTTTTAACTTACTTTGTTTTTTGACTTGACTTGTGCATGATAAGAGCTATGAATGTCAAAGAAGCAAGTGAGGTGTGTAAGAATAAGCCTGAATGGCGCTGTGTTGCTCGTGCCTACCCCGCAACGGAACTGGCGTGAAGTTATGTATGTATGTACTTTATTTTTTTACCTACGCGAGCGCGATGCAATTGGCCACGAAATGTAAGTAGGATGGAGAGAACAATGAGAAGAAGCATTTACCTCACCACCAATTTGCTGCGTTCTCTTTAGTAGTACTTGATGATTAAATGCTGGTAGCGTATAAAATAATTAGAATAATGTTACTGCTCCATCTGGGATAATGCTGGTGTTAGTGACGGTTTCACGGAGATCTAGCGATGGAATTATTAATTGTTAATGGCGTTTGGCCACGGTCACTAACTATATTCAAATTCAAAAGTTTGTATTCAAAGTAAGTTCCACTGGAGAACACTATTTGAAGGTCATACATGTAAGTCAAAATTTTAATTTTACTTCCTATTCTATGTACACCGCTTCGTAACGTGTTATTGCTGTTAAGCAGAAGAAGCGGAAGAAACTCGCCAGCAACACGACTAGCTAAAAATTGATTAACTCACACTTTTCTTTTTTTTTTAATTTTATACAGAAGTATGCTATACATGAACCCAAATGGAGCCTCTGCTTAAGAAGAATGTAGTGGAGAGTAATCCCTATTAATATTATAAATGCGAAAGTAGCTACTGGACCGATTTGGCTGAAACTCGGTACATATATAATTTGAATACCGCGAGTGGCCAAGGAATACTTTTTATCCCGGATAATGGGATACATTTTGGGATAGATTTATGTAAAGTTTACCCCGGAAACTAGGACTGGTTTTATGATTGTCTCTATTTCGTCCACTGGGTCCATTGGGTCCACTTGGTCCACTGGGTCCACTTGGACCGCTGTGTCCACTTGGACCACTGTGTCCACTTGGTCCCCTTGGTCAACTGGGTCCACTGGGTCCACTGGGCCCACTGGGTCCACTTGGTCCACTGGACTCACTGGGTCCACTTGGTCCGTTGGGTCCACTTTGTCCACTGGATCCACTGGGTCCACTGGGTCCACTTGGTCCACTTGGTCCATGTTATCTATTTTGTAATTTTTGTCAAGGTTTGTCATTTATTTAGTTTACACATAGACGGGGGTGGTATAGTTTGCGATACAAAATGAAGTGAATCTTTCGGGGGCAAATACATAAAAATTTAATACAATGTAACCTGTACTACTCGCTCTTTAAATAAGAGACACGCACTAGAGGTTGACCCGCGGCGCGGCCGCGGGGCAAACTCTAGTATTAAGTAAAAGAAAAAGTACAAAAAGCAAAATCAAATTATAAAATGCAACACTTAATGACATAATCCGTCGGGCTCTTGTCACCGCCGGGGTACCTGCCGTCCTAGAACCGAACGGCCTGTGCCGCGACGATGGCAGGAGACCCGATGGTATGTCATTGGTGCCCTGGAAGATGGGTCGCCCCTTAGTATGGGACGCGTCTTGCGTCGATACTTTGGCAGCGTCCCATCTTCCAGCTACTAGCATGTCTGCCGGTACAGCTGCTGCACAACAGGAGGCCCTAAAACGCCGCAAATACTCAGCCATCGGAAATGGCTACATATTTGCGGCTTTTGGGGTCGAGACCCTGGGACCATGGGGGCCTGAGGCGCACAAGCTTTATCGGGACATAGTCAAACGTCTGGTGGATGTCTCACGTGACCAAAAGACTGGTTTATACCTCGGACAACGCATCAGCATTGCCATTCAGAGAGGCAATGTGGCCAGTCTTCTGGGCACGATTCCGACTGACTAGAACTGGATTTTATACTTTAATTTTAGTTTGTTTATATAGTTTATTTTTAGTTTAATTTATTTAATTTTTTGGTACGTAGGTAGGTTAATATAACCTCGAGTACGTATTCTGTACTTTATTCAGCACACCTATTCTCGAATACTTGCACTAAACGTGATATCGGATCGATATAATAATATTGAATATTATATTCGTTTCACTCGGTGTGGTTAGCTTGCCGTGCAACTTTTATAGCTTATATATAGCTTCGTGTTTATTAAGACTCAGCGCACACGACAGTTTGATATATTTTTTTTTTCCTAATCATTTTTATTTACTTCGTATTTCTTACGTTTCTCTGGCTGCTTTCTTGCGTGTTCTTTATTAGCATTAGTAAAAAAAAAAAAAAAAAAAAATTTTTTTTTTTTTTTTTCGTTTGCTTTTCCTTTTCTTGTTGTGCACTTCTCATCGTCATGCCTACCAAATCGCAATCTGCCATCTTTATGCAAACCCATAAGTACATAACTTTCCTATTAGAGATAGCTAACCTTATATTAAAAGGAGACAAAAAGTATAGTGTAAACGATTTCATAGGGCGCTTTACAAAATTGGACGATATAAAGGGCAAGTTGGATACAGTATATTATGAGATCTTGGACTCTAAAGACCTTGACGACAAAGTGGAAAAATGGTACTTTGACTACTACACCTCGGCTATAGAAGCATATGAAAAAATTTTGGTGGCAAACATCACCATCAGCTCAAGCATCAAACCAAGCTCGCCCACATTCTCCACGTCTACTGTTCTGCCCAAAATAGATCTACCCAAATTTTCTTCCAAGCTTGAGGATTGGCCATCTTTCATAACTATTTTCAAAAGCCTTACGGACACTGCCGGTAATTTGTCAGGTGCAGTTAAATTACACTATTTATTTTCTTGCCTCTCCGGAGAAGCTCTCAGTATGGTATCACACCTCAAGGTTACCGATGAGAACTACGATGTAGCGATGACAACACTTGCCAATCGCTACGAAAATCGCCGAGTTCTCATTGATAGGTTTATAGATATGATACTAGAGTTACCCCACATCACCACCCGCTCACAAATCAGACAGTTATTTTTAGCCCCTCTTATTTCAACCCAATCGGCGCTTAAAAACCTAAACTTACCACTACATGACTCAGACTACGTCCTAGTGTCAATAGTAGTGCGGAAGTTAAAGGGCGAGCTTCGCACATTATTTGAACGAACGCATGGGTCTTCAGACACTCTGCCCACCTTAAAGGATGTAATCACATTCTTAGAAGACCATGCACGTTGCACAGAAACTGAGACATATAACCCACCCCCCCCTCCCCTCAGCCCGACATACAGACAAACTGAACGTGCTTCTCCCTCAGCACGGTACCAACCACGCGCTTCTGCACCCAGACCAGAAATTCGGCACGTTCGTTTTCAGCCCACTACTTCCGTCCGCCCACCTTTAACGCGCCCTGCATATCCTCTACAAAGTCAAGCGTACCCTGTACAGTACGCTCAAGGATACCCACAGTCTACACAATATTTCGAGCCCATAGCACAAGATTCCGCCCACCCACCAGCACCGACCAATAATTATTACTGCCCTTGGTGTCACGTTAGAGGACACAGGTTGCTGAACTGCGGTGAATACCTAAGACAGCCTACGCAAGGGCGCTGGGATTTTATCCAAGCTCATGAACGGTGCCGTAAGTGTCTAGGACCCCATTACTCTGACGAGTGCAGATCCACAGGACGGTGTAGAGAATGTGATAGCGAGAAACACCATACCACCTTACATCGCAGTGGCTTTGAATCACCCACATATGACAATTCTCACCTCTTGCCCCCACAACTAAGAGGACAAGAACACACCCGCCCAACCACGGAATCAAGAAACTCTTCTCGTCGTAATTCACCTATTAATTCACAACAATGACTACCTGCTACTCACTTACACAATACTACACTACACCCACCCATACCATCGCTACAATATACACCATCCACTACATCACGTAAACAAAATAAATCCCAGTTTCATACTCAGCACTATGATAATAAAGTTTATCATAATAATCACTTGCCCGGCAGCCCTGTTACTTCCTCTGATAAAGCTAACCAAAATGACAGTCATATTTCAGCACATACTCAGCACATTACAGTACACGATCCACCAGTTTTATTACCCACTGTGTCCCTAGAACTAGCAGACAACGCTGGAGAATTTCATAAGGCAAGAGCATTATTAGACAGCGGTTCCATGCTAACCTTGTTAACTAAAACTATGACACAAAAATTACGTTTGCCTGTCGAGCACACAGAACTAAAAATTACAGGAGTCGGTAATCAGCAGACTCAAAACTCTAGTTCTTCAACTACCATCACATTCCGCCCTATTCACACCGAAGTCCCAGTAATTAGCGCAAAGGCATACATTCTACCAGATTTGACAGGTCTTTTACCATTAACAATGTTACCTGACGTTGTTCCACTCCTCGACTCGACACAGCTTCCCCTAGCAGACTCGCTATTGACTTGATTATGGGTTCTGATGTCTTGGGCCAAATTTTGGATGGTAACAAAATTTTTTTGGGCCCCGGCAGGCCAATAGCCTTCGGCACGATCTTCAATTTCGCTCTTTTAGGTCCTATCAATCCAAACTACACAAAGCCTGAGCCTCAAGTTAATTCAGCACTAGTAAATATTGACTGTTTACAACCCCAACACTCAAATAAAGAAATACACTCCGCTCTGGAGAGATTCTGGGAAGTCGAAGAAGTGCAATCAAAGGACAACTCAACCTCTGACGAGTGTGAGGAGAACTTTCGTTCTACCACCACACGTGATCCCACAGGGCGATACATAGTATCCCTTCCCTTTCTTACAAAGGCACCTAAGCTCGGTGCAACCCACGCTATTGCACTACGACGATTCCTTAATTTGGAGCGCAAACTCCAAAGAGATCCTACCCTCCGCTCAAAATATATCGACTTCATGAAGGAATACATTGACATGGGCCACATGGCTCTTTGTCACCCCAGCACATTCAAAGGAAAAGACCATTTTTACGTCCCGCATCATGGCATCTTCAAAGCCAACTCTGAAAAACTTCGCACGGTTTTTGATGGCAGCTGTAAGAGCTCTAATGGTGTCAGTCTTAATGACTGTCTGCACACTGGCCCACCGCTCCAACGTGATATTACTGACATCATTCTAAATTTTCGTACTCACAAAGTGGTCTTTAGTACAGACATCCAGATGATGTTTAGAAATATACTAGTTCACCCAGACCACAGACGGTTCCAACTCATTCTATGGCGCTCTTCTCCAGATCAACCTCTGCTCACTTACGCCCTGTCCACTGTCACGTATGGCCTACGACCCAGCCCCTTCCTCGCCAATCGATCTATTATACAGCTGGTCACTGATGAAGGTCACCGTTTTCCCCAGGCTGCACAGGTTCTTACGCACTCCATATTCGTGGATGACATTCTGACTGGGCATGATTCAGTTGACAAGGCAATAGCTCTGCAGACTGAACTCATTGAGTTACTAGCCCTAGGGGGATTTCATTTGCGAAAGTGGACCTCAAACTCTCGTCAGCTTTTAGAACGCTTCCCGGATGATCAATGTGACATACCCAAGGATTTTGATGTTGTACCCGACTCCAATGCAATCAAGGTACTTGGTATGCAATGGATACCCCAAACGGACGAATTTACATATCACATTTCGGTACCTACACTGGAAAAATTTACCAAAAGGTCAATACTCAGTACCATCGCTCGTTTATACGATCCTAGTGGATGGATCAGCCCAGTTATTTTCCGCGCAAAACTGCTCATTCAGCACCTATGGACTCTAAAGTTAGACTGGGATGAATCGGCTCCCAATGATGTCACATTTCAATTTCAGCACATTTTTGAAGACTTACCTCTACTCTCTGCTCTTCGACTCCCCAGAACAATTTGCACCAGCAAAGATTCCACCTACACCCTACACGGTTTTGCCGATGCATCCGAATCCGGATATGCAGCCGCAGTCTATCTTCATGAAACGAATATCACGGGTCAGGTACACGTCAGACTACTTGTTTCTAAATCCAAGGTAGCCCCCATTAAAACCCGACAGACTATACCAAAGCTGGAACTTTCAGCTGCACACCTCACTTCGCTGCTCATTTCTCGCGTCTCTGTTCAACTTTCTGCCCACATTACCATTCAGCAACACTTTTGTTGGTCAGACAGTACTATCGTACTCGCCTGGCTTAAAACTCCTTCTCAATCCCTACAGGTCTTTGAGGCCAATCGAGTCTCTGCCATTGCAGCCAATCCATGTAACCCTACTTGGAGACATGTACCCTCAGCTCTTAACCCTGCCGACTGTGCTAGCAGGGGAATATCAGCACAGGAACTCTTAGCCTATGACCTATGGTGGTCGCCTACTTGGCTCAAGGCCCCACCTGATACCTGGCCCACGATGCCCCCTGCTTTGGGTCATCACGTACTGCCTGGTCTAAAACCCAGAAAAATGGTAGCTCACATCGCGGTTCCTGATCTAGACACGGATTTACTCACGAGATTCAGCTCCTTAGACACACTTGTAGGCGTAACCGCATGTATTAAACGTTTTGCACACAATTGCTTGGTATCTTCTCACTCTCGCATCGTTGGTCCCATTACCGTAGACGAACGTAAGAAAGCGCTCTTACACTGGGTACGCTCAGTCCAACAAAATATGTTCGCTGAAGACATCCACCGACTGCAAACTAACAAATTATGTACAGTGCGAATACAACGCCTCTCGCCCTTTCTCAAGGATGGTCTTCTTAGAGTAGGAGGGCGCTTGTCCAACTCAGCCCTTAGATATGACACACAACATCCCCTCATCTTACCCAGTTCAAGCCCCCTTGTGGACCTAATTATAGATCATTTCCACACTATACACTGCCACCCGGGCGCAGATACACTACACGCACTACTCCGTCAACAATACTGGATTTTATCTGGAAGGCGAGTCATTCGTCACCGTGTCTTTAAATGTGTACGCTGTTTTAGGCATCGAGCTCAGCCGAATCCCCCTTTTATGGCCGACCTACCGGCTGATCGAGTCAGCCCACAACCGGTGTTTAGTCAAGTGTCCACGGATTTTGCCGGACCATTCCTAATTAAATCAAGTACTCTACGCAATGCCAAACTTCTCAAAGGCTACTTTTGTGTTTTCGTTTGTCTCGCCACCAAGGCAGTGCACTTAGAGGCTGTCTCGGAACTTTCTACGGACGCCTTTTTTGCGGCATTGCAAAGGTTCGTTAGTCGGCGCGGAATCCCTACCCTAATTCGCTCTGATTGCGGTACAAACTATGTCGGCGCAAGAAATCAGCTCATAGAAGTACAAAACTTCTTAAAGGCCAATGATGATAGAATTACGCACAAGCTAGCCACACAGCAGATCACATGGTTGCTCAATCCGCCCTCAGCTCCTTCTTTTGGCGGTCTGCACGAGGCAGCCGTGAAATCTACTAAGCAATTACTCTATCGCGTATTAGGTGAGCAGCATCTGACCTTTGAAGAATTTTCTACACTCTTAGCCCGTATTGAGGCCGTTCTCAACTCTCGACCACTCTGCCCTCTGTCTTCAGACCCTACAGACTTCGAAGTCCTAACCGCTGGTCATTTCCTTATAGGTCGCCCACTTACCGCATTACCCGAACATTCCCATGAATCCTCTCCTCCATCAACCCTACGACGTTTTCGCTTAGTGCAAGCGTTGGCTCAGCGATTTTGGACCTTGTGGTCGAAATCCTACCTGCACACTCTCCAATCCCGATCTAAATGGACTACGGAAACCAGTCGACCCAAGATTGGTGAGCTGGTACTCATAAAGGAGGATAATCTTCCCAGACTCCAGTGGAAGATGGGAAGAATAAAGAAGATTCTGCCCGGAAAGGATGACGTCGTCCGAGTCGTAGAACTCAGCACCAAGGATGGCAGCTTAACGAGACCAGTCACAAAGATTGCTCGTCTTCCCCTCGACGACAACAGCACTTAGTCAGCACTATAAATGGGAGCCGTCACCTTTTCCCCGGGCCCCAGGATGTTCACGCCACCGCGTAACGAACGATGATTCCCCGAAAAAGTAATTTACCCCGCACTTCCGCGTCTCAACGATCAGTCTGAATCGATCCGTCGTAAAAACATTCACGCATCGCGCGCGCATTTGAGATATCCACCCAATTGCAATACTAACCGGGTTCCAAGAGCTTGGTGATAAGTGGCAATTCTTACACACCTCACTTGCCTCTTTGACATTCATAACTCTTGTCATGCAAGCTCGTCTGTTCTTAAGGCTCCTGACATCACCTTCTGCTAGTACACGATCAATTTGATCATGGCAGGTGTGTCGTGGCCTTCCACGACTTCTGCATCCATCCACTTTTGCATTGTATATCTGTTTAGTCATTCTTTCATCATGCATTCTTTCCACATGCCCGAACCACCGGAGCATTCCTTTCCTTACCTTCACCCCGACACTCTCTTTCAGACCAACTCTCTTTCTTACTTCGGTATTACGAACGCGGTCCGCGAGCGACACTCCGCAGATTTTGCGCAGTGCTCGCATCTCGATCGCGTTTACTCTACTTTCATGCTCTTTCTTCCATACCCAACTCTCGCTTCCATATGTATAATTAGATACCTATATAATAGTATTTTTAAGATAGTTTAGTTTATAATTTTATTTTATTTTAAAATAGTAAAGTGTATGTCTGGAATTTATTAAATTGATTGAATAAAATTGAAAGCTCAATTATAAAATAGTGTTAAAACTTACTATGTGTGAAGGTTTAATTTAAATCAAATAGGTTAAACTAATTATTTAAACAAGAATTTATTTAAATAGTCGAAATGAAAGTTACCGGACTAATTAAAATTCAACCAATAACGCGCCGGCATCACATATCCATACATATAATAAAACTGTAGAGGTCGAATTTATGTACAATGAAAAAAATGCTAAAAACCGAGTCAGGGGATGTAAGAAGTAAAGTAGAACTTTTGTTTCTCTGTCTGTCTATCTGTTTGTATGAGCTAATCTCCGAAACGACTGGACCGATTTAAATGAAATTTTGTATGGTGGTAGCTTATATCCCTGGACAACATATAATATAATATTTACATACACATACATACATAACTTCACGCCAGTTCCCTTGCGGGGTAGGCACGAACAACAGAGTGCCATTTAGGCTTATTCTTACACACCTCACTTGCCTCTTTGACATTCATAACTCTTGTCATGCAAGCTCGTCTGTTCTTAAGGCTCCTGACATCACCTTCTGCTAGTACACGATCAATTTGATACATACATATATATATATAAATTACGTGTCACGTTGTTTGTCCGCGTTGGACTCCTAAACTACTTGACTGATTCTAATCAAATTTGCACACCGTGTGCAGTTTGATCCAACTTGAAAGATAGGATAGCTTACATTTGGACCCGGTAGGTGGCGCTGGAATCGGGTTGTAAATTTTATTTCTTCAGGGCAGAACAACATCTGCCGGGTCAGCTAGTATATATATATATATATATATATAATATAATCAAAGAGTTCCCGTAGGATAGTTAAAAAAAACTTTAATTACTTAAACAGCTTATTATACATCTTATGCACTTAATTAAGTATTGATATTGCCGGTATCATCATACAATAAAATAATGTATACATTAAAAAACAATTAGGCTATATATCATCACGCTAAGACCAATAGGAGCGGAGCACCAATGAAAAATGTTTTAAAATCGGGAGGGTTTTTTTTAAATTTACTTTTTTTTAATTCCACGCGGACGAAGTCGCGGGCAGAAGCTAGTACAAATCTATGGACGAACGTAATCATATGAATGTCGGTCGCTAATCGCTCTCACGGATTCATGGAGTCGAAGAACTCTTAGGGCTCGTCTCCGAAGCAAACATTTATTTATTCATTTACCGGTGATCATACAAACAGACGATAGTTCAAAAGTATGAGATATGTCTCTAGTTTGTGATATAATGAATCTATCACGTGAAAACTACTGAACGGATTTAAATGAAACTCGACACAGCTAGCTTATATCCTGGATCAACACTTACGATACTTTTATTGTAATAAATGACGTCGTTTTTTTTTTTTGGCTGACAGGGCGAAGTATCTGGACGCCCCAGGTAGCCTCCGAGAAGTCTTCAGCAACGTCAAGAAGCTGGTGGAGTAAACCCTCATCCACCCTCGCACGCAAAATAGGCGCTTCGCCGTCGATTTGCGGAAACCGCCCGCTCGTAGAAGAAGAAGAAGAAGACGTCGTTTTTTTCATTTGAAGTATTTTAATTTAGAATCGTTGTTATTTGAAACTAGATGAAACGAAACAGCGACACTAAAAAGAAATAAGCACATGAACCTATAGGACTAAGCCTGCGAGAGAATGAGATAGAATACAGTATATTTAACGAGTTGAAATGTTTTGAAGTTTTTTGCTAATCCTTCAAATTTTATGTTTTAAAGCTTAAATATATTACAACGATATAATATATGAAATTCAGATTCCCTCCCGCCATTGTCACACTTCGTTTCACTTCTACTGCGAGTGAACTGTACACACACACATTTTTTTCTATTGCGAATCTGGCAAGTTAGTAGATGGCCCACCTGGTGGAAAGTGGTTAGAGTCGCCTATAGGGTGCAGAGGGCCATCAGAATTCATTCATCGTATGAAAGACAACTAGCTCAAGGCTAACCATTTAACGCCGATATTCTGTGAGAGCGTGGTATCACACCAATCGAGCCTACCCTAAGAGCTGTAATTAAGTGACGAACTCAACATGGCACTTCCAAAATTCCATGGAACAGACGAATGCAGCTAAAAAGTCAGCTCTTTTTGCAATGTACTAACAAATACGTCGACACGGCAACGCAAACAAAGTGTTCCTAGTACAGCTAGTGTGCTACAATATATCATAGACGCAAAATCTGTCACAATAATAGGCATAGAGTTATAAACGAGTCTCTGTTGCACCCGGTAACCCACTTTGAGCAAGCGTCGGTGTTGTTTAGTACACAAGTGCTTTCAGTGCATTCCTCTACGAAAATCTAACGTAATATTTTATCCCACTTTTGCGAATCTTATGCCTTTGTATTCAGCGAAAGCAAAGCTGCATGAAATGAAAGTTGACATAAAACAAATAAAGTGTATTTAATTTTTTTCAACACACTTGCTCATAAAGTGGCTCTATGGTCACCGCAATTAGGCACAGAATGACACCCATTATCAAACTGCGAGTAAAAAACATTATAACTCACTAGTGAGTTATAGATTTTTTTTTAAATTTTATTGGTTGAGTTGCTTTGTTCTTAAAAAAGTTTTTATTAAAAAAAAAAAAGATCGTGTTCTATAGAACAAATAAATTAATGTTCCTATTGCTTGCTCATTTCATGCAACTTCTTATTTAAATAGATAATTTTAACTCGTACGTGTTTAATAAATAAAACTTTCACTCATATATAACTTTTTTTTATCTACTAAATAAAATGAGTTTTTGTTGTTATTTTATTCACAAGTGTGTTGATAAACGTCGTATGATACACGTGTGTATTGATGATTACCGTCCTCGGCTCTCTTAAGACCCTCGCCTACGGCTCGAGTCTCAATGGCGCCTCGGCGGTAATCACCAATGTTACACACTAGTACCATAATGTACTATTAATTACATGTAATAAAACATAGGTACATACATACATAACTTCACGCCAGTTCCCTTGCGGGGTAGGCACGAGCAACAGAGCGCCATTTATGTCTATGTATTCTCTTGTCATGCACACTCGTCTGTTCTTAAGGCTCCTGACATCACCTTCTGCTAGTACACGATCAATTTGATCATGGAAGGTGTATCGTGGCCTTCCACGACTTCTGCATTCATCCACTTCTGCATTGTATATCTGTTTAGTCATTCTTTCATCATGCATAAAACAAAGGTATAATATAATAATATGTATTTTTGATAAAGGAGATGGCCATGGGATATGATTAATGATAAAGGATGACGAGCAATTGTCGACAATGCGAAATCGTTTGAAATTGTTATCTATCTATAATATTATTAAATTTTCAAAATGCCGTGTCTGTACATTGAAGCTATTTAAAAAAAGTAAAATTTTGTGTGTTTTACACACACGTAATTTTACATACACACACACACACAGCTCACACGTAGTAGAAGTGACATTTTTTATTTTGTTTATGGCTTGGCAACTAGGCCTTTATGCCAGACGCAATTGTATTGTAGGTTACAATCGACGCCGTACAACGGAGTTCTTGTGAAAACTCGAAAGGCCACATTTGGCTATATAGTTCACATTTCTCACAAAAACACATAATTACTACTCAAAAACTATCAATATCCTACAACTATAGTTCATTTCAGAGAGATTTTACACATTTTTAGAAAATAAAACTGCACAGCACAACGTCCCCTTTTAGTTCCCGCCAAAAACTCAGTGACATTTGAGAGAACATACTCACAGATAATTCTTCTCTAACTTTTTTTTTTTGAGGCGAGGAAAAATGCTTAACCGATTTACGCACAAACTGGGTCGTTGCTAGGGGAACGACACGCGTCGGTCGGGGGCGATAACTCTGCAGCAATAGTATGCTCTTGGCAGCGCTCCGTCCGCGATCGACGTCACAGAGTAGTGTGGAAGACTCCGAGCGTTGCTGCACGGGCGAGCAACCCCAATACCCACTAAAAACCCCTTCCTCCCTGTCGACCCTGCGCTTTTGTTTGTGTTGGAAAGGCTGAGATTTAGAACATAGTTACGTCCAGCCAATCCAGCGCAATAATTCTTCTCTAACTTTAGCCTACATCCGTCAACATATTATAATCCAAAATAAACTTCTTAAGTACCACTTTAAATTTTTCACTGTTTTACTCTAAGAAATTTTTTATCACTTTTATTTCGGTCCAAATTGGATCTATGCTTAATTATCGGTCTTATTGAGTCTCTAATCTGTGCTGCACATTATAAAACTCGTATCTCATTCTCTCGCAGGCTTAGTCTTATAGATTTTTCGTTTCATCGAGTTTCAAATCACAACGACTCTAAAGAAGTTTCACTTCAAAATACAATTGGAATACACTATATAAACGACGGAGAACACAATGCAATTTTTTGTAGTTTTCTTGTGTTTGTCTGTTTGATCGGGATTCACGTAAAAACTGGTAGGCCGATTTCGATGCGGTTTTTACTGATCAATAGCAAATTTAATGCAATAAAATGTGTGATATGTTCGGGTTCATAAAATTAGCTTATTCCGATACAGTTTTTATTGAAACGTGAACCTGCAATTCTGTTTTAAATGCTGCGATACTTTGTGTCCCCGGAATCCCGCGGGAATTTCAAGTCAAGCGTGGTCGAAGTCGCGGGTATATTCCAGTTGGTGATATACACGAACAATCTCATTTCTATATTACAATATCAGCCCATAAATGTCCCACTGCTGGGCTCGGGCCTCCCATTATAGGGGGGGACGACAGTATACCCACCACGCTTGTCCAAGACGGCTTGGCAGGTTTAACACATCGGTTATCTCGATGCGTTGTTAGTAAGTGGCGCATCTGTTCCGGCCGGGATCGAACCCGCGCCCATTGAGTTCGGGACGCGTGTACTAGTCATTACGCTACCACGACATTTCTATATTACAACACAGTAATTGTCAACAAGAGCTTACCGTCCCGACTCAACTGATCTCATTACTATATTTATCTCGAGTTTAACACTAACCCGCTTAAATATGCGAGCACTAAAATGCCGCTTTCCATCTATAAAACAGCGCGGAAACGCTAAAATTAACTGTTACAAATTACAACGAGGAGCTTTCTATGCGCGTTGCAGCTGATGCTGCCGCTGCTGGTGACCCAGTGGCATTTTCACGCTCGCACCCGAATTGTTGATAAATCAATATAGCTTTTGAAAACTGTGTTTTTAGACAAGGTTTCTTGGTAGAATTCTCAACATTACTCAAGTGGTTGCCAGTTAGTTTTCACCGGAATACTTTTTTGTTTTTTATTTTTATTGCAGGAGTTCAGCAGACAGGCAGACGGCTCACTGGATGGAAAGCGGTTACCATCGGCTATGGACATTTGCAACACCAAAGGTGCTACAAATGCGCTGCTGCTCTCTTAAGGGAGACTGGAACCTGGTCACTAATGCCGGAACACAACTCAAGGTTGTTATGGCGACATGCTTTAGACCAGGCGTGGTAGCCATCCAGTCGGGCAAATGCCCTACCACCTAACTGTGGGTTGTTAAGTCGCCTCTTATGAAAGTCCGCCCCAACGCAGGAAATTGTATTCTTTCTCCGTTCCTGCACAGATAGATACTCATATAATATTTTACATAGTTATATATGTTTATTAATGAATACAATATAATATAAGTAACTGCATATCGTATAATATTTCTGTATACCACCTTTGACAAATGGAATCTGTTTTATTCCTGCCACGGGTTGTCTGGAAGAGATCGCTTTTTAGCGACAAGACCGCTCATTGTGCATATAGTTTTATTCTTAGTTCATTTTTTGTATTGGTGTACAATAAAGAGTTATTGATAGGATAAAGTGGGTGCGATAGAGGGAAATGGAATAGAGGGACGGAATAGGGAAATGGAATAGAGGGACGGAATAGAGAAATGGAATAGAGGGACGGAATAGAGAAATGGAATAGAGGGACGGATCAGGGAAATGGAATAGGCAGACGGAATAGGTAAATGGAATAGAGGGACGGAATAGGGAAATGGAATAGAAGGATGGAATAGGGAAATAGAATAGGGAGATGGGATAGAGACGATGGGACAGGGAGAGGGATGGACCATTGGAGCTCTCACTCATCGCACAAAACATGATTACCTCAATGCTAACCGTTTCATGCCAATATTCTGCGAGAGTGATCATACCGATCGACCCGGCTCTAACAGCTGTAATCAAGGTATTGTTCCAGCATGTCTCTACCACGTAAAAGTGATTTTAACAAAAAATGTTCCGTGAAAGACTTGTTGAAGAGTTCCGTAGGAAAAAAAAAGACTATACGTTTATTGCTTGCTTGCTTGCTATGCATGGTCACTCACGCACTTGTTTGATTATACATCTTTGGAGACGCGTGATCAGGCAGTGTCAGAGTACTAGGAACACATAACCTATAATGAGGTCGTTGATGGATGTATTCGTTCCGTGTCGGGTCTAGACAGGACTATAATTTAACAACCAAATGCCAAGGATTTATGTTATCCGAATGATAGAGTTTTATAATTAATGGATGCAACACAATCATTTTCAAATTAAAATTAATTCAACTGTTATTATGTGGTTAAAGTAATTATTGGGTCCGCAGTCTAGACTTTAGGTGTAATAGACAAGCGAGAAGCGGTATTCGAAGCGACAGTAATCATTGTCTACTATTACTATGAACTGACTCGGATATGAATACTTAAAATAAACGAAGATTCTCATAATAAATTAAAATGTAATTTAGAAGAAACAATCAGGGTACTTCATCTATACTAATATATAAAGCTGGAGAGTTCATTTGTTTGCTTGAACGCGATAATCTCAGGAACTACTGGTCTGATTTGAAAAATTCATTCACGCTAAGACCAATAGGAGCGGAGCACCAATGAAGAATGTTTTAAATTCGGGTTTTTTTTTCTTTTGAGAGCTTCCGCTGCGTAAACGGTTAAAGTTTCGCAAAAATCATGTGTGACAGAAGTTAGCGTTAGCCCAAAGTAACTATTCCACGCGGACGAAGTCGCGGGCAGAAGCTAGTAGATTATAATTGGACAAAGAATCATCATAAATATATAGGATAGTATATGAGATAAAAATACATACATACATACATAGCTTCACGCCAGTTCCCTTGCGGGGTAGGCACGAACAACAGAGCGCCATTCAGGCTTATTCTTACACACCTCACTTGCTTCTTTGACATTCATAGCGCTTGTCATGCACGCTCGTCTGTTCTTAAGGCTCCTGACATCACCTTCTGCTAGTACACGATGAATTTGATCATGGAAGGTGTGTCGTGGCCTTCCACGACTTCTGCCTCCATCCACTTTTGCATTGTATATCTGTTTAGTCATTCTTTCATCATGCATTCTTTCCACATGCCCGAACCATCGGAGCATTCCTTTCCTTACCTTCACCCCGGCACTCTCTTTCAGACCAACTCTCTTTCTTAAAAATGCAAATGTTATTTACAATAAAACAGTTATATACAAGAACGGAGAAAGAATACAATTTCCTGCGATCGGGCGGCATGTCGTAAGAGGCGACACAACAACCCACAGCCAGGTGGTAGGGTATTTGCCCGTATCGATGGCTACCACCCCTGGTCCCCCCTGGTTAAGTAGTCTTCCAGGTTTCAGTCTCCTTTTTTAGAGAGCGGCAGCACATTGGTAGCACCTTTGGTGTTACAAATGTTCATAGGCGATGGTAAACGCTTTCCATCAGGTGGGCCGTCTGTCTGTCTGCTGAACTTATGCAATAAAAAGTAATGACTAAATTGCGAAACATTAAATCGGCTTCTCTTACAACAAGCCTAACACACGTCCGACTCGTTCGAAAGTCAATCTAGAAATAAAAGTACCATAACTCTAACCCGCAACTCACACAAAGTCACCTCTTCTAAACTACCCTCTTTGTTGCAAATTACTTGTGAAGTCTGTCAAGATGCATAGATGTTTGTTTCTCATTTTTGACTAGTTTTAATTTTGAAACTGATTTCGATGGTACATTATAATACATACATACATACATACATAACTTCACGCCAGTTCCCTTACGGGGTAGGCACGAACAACAGAGTGCCATTTAGGCTTATTCTTACAAACCTCACTTGCCTCTTTGACATTATAATACATACTCGTATATAGGTTGTTTTTTAGAATAACATAATTATAGGGCTAAATAACAAGTAATGAAGATCAAGGGGAGAGCCCCGATAGGGTGGAGGAGCGAGATGGAATGCTCCTCCGTCTCAAAGGAAGATCTTCCAGCGAGGCTTATGTTGTTCCTCGCAGGCCTAGATCCATCTGTTATAGTTGAAATTCTATATATATTCTTTGTATGTTTCGGGAAACGTTTGTGACATCAATTATTGCACAGTGCCATCTATTGGCTTGTAAGTGTTCCACTACAAAGATATTATTTAAAACGACTAATATAACGATAAGTGTCCGAAGACGCGCAGTAAGAGCTAGGAGGATAACACGCGTCATCATCGGGTGCCCGACCTGAAGACAGGTAGACATCGTGCAATGTTGTGGCCAGTATCAAATATATGCTATTTAGAAAAGCTTGTGTCTTAGGCCATATTTATTTCTCTACATCAAATAAAAGCCACATTCATCCCGTAATCGTGCAAAAAAATAATGACACTCTCATAACAAATCGCTCGCTTACTTTAATCCTTCTGACATTTTGATTTTATCACGGATTTCGATTAGGATGATAATGCTGCAGGATTTAATCTTAATTAAGGGAAGTCAGAAATAAGCGGTTTTATATTTGAGGTTTTTTGGAGTTCTGTCGCCATTTTAGCAAAAAAATCGAACTTTTATGCTAGCAACCACGTGACCCTACTAGTGTTTAAGATGATGTCTGTCATTCTGGCAGAGTCCATACTTGAAGTCATTCTGGTATACATGTGTCCCTTTGACGCCGTGGAGTAGAAACATTGATAATAACTATAGTGACGCGGTTGTAATGCCCTAGTATTTGTCTTATTATTTTGAAATACTCAATTTTATGAAATAAATGAATCATTATTATTATGTCTTTTGAGACCACGGGCCATAAAAATGGCCAACACGTAGAGGCCCTTTGACAAGTTTAGTGTAAATGTGGCGTGACACTGACCGGCGATTATCCCTGTCTACGCCATGTAGTAATGCACCCAAGGACAAGCCCCGGCCAGTGTAGGACTATTGTGGGACATGAGGACAAAAAGTACCGGGCTATTGGGGTGAACTGCTAGTGGTACTAGAGGTCTGAGAATATGGGGACTATGGCGTCTGCCCGTCGCAATGTTCAGGGAACATGGAAAAATGGGCAGACGGTGACTCGCCACTCCCTGCATGGGCCTCCAAAAAATGCCATAGAAGACAGGGGCAACATGGGTGTTAGTGACTAAGGGGTGTAGAGAGGTGGGCTGCAGGTTCACCGAAGCTACTTCTGACGTGATGCCATTTATCACTTCCACCCCTGGAGCTTGAATTTTAGCTCTAGCGATCTCCACTCCGTGTCGGCTGGCTAAGGCAAGCACGGAGGCCACGGGGGCCTTGCCTTGGGCCCCGGAATCAGGTACGAGGTGTCGCTACTCACCTAAAACGCTTCGCCACAAAGCCCTCCTACGGGTTTATTATTATATTATTATTATTGTTGTCATGTCATTCAATGTTATTATGGAAGTGAGAAAATTCTCTAAAATTGGAAAATAATGTAGTTTTTGCTTAATTATTTGTATTACAAAAGTGAACAAGGTCCTTCGAGCCGGATATGCTTGAATATTTCAACTACTAATGGTTTGTTTACTCATGGTTTTATGGAAAGATTGGAATCTGGCAAAGGTAACAAACAAGGCAATATAAGTAACTGAGCAGAATTTATAAAAATACAAAAGTAATATATAAACAAAGTCAAAGACTATACTTCCATGTATTTCATGCTGCGTACTGCGAAATCTGTGATTATAGAAGTATAATCTTTGACATTAATTGTTGTGGTCGAACTTCAAGCACGGGCGACCATTAGTAGTAATAAATAAATGACTATTGCAATAGTCTGTGGAGTTACGCTCGCGGACCGCGTTCGTAATATCGAAGTAAGAAAGAGAGTTGGTCTGAAAGAGACTGTCGGGGTGAAGGTAAGGAAAAGAATGCTCCGGTGGTTCGGGCATGTGCAAAGAATGACTAAACAGATATACAATGCAAAAGTGGATGGATGCAGAAGTCGTGGAAGGCCACGACACACCTTCCATGATCAAATTGATCGTGTACTAGCGGAGGGTGATATCAGGAGCCTTAAGAACAGACGAGCTTGCATGACAAGAGTTATGAATGTCAAAGAGGCGAGTGAGGTGTGTAAGAATAAGCCTAAATGGCACTCTGTTGTTCGTGCCTACCCCGCAAGGGAATTGGCGTGAAGTTATGTATGTATGTATGTACTATTGCAATAATAATAACTATAATAATATAATTATGACGAATGCAAATAAATGAATACTGTAATCTTCCATTTGATAATTATGTAGTCAGTAAATAATGTAGTCTGTGTCGATAATAATTGTATAGGGAAGCCTGGAGGACATCGCCTTTGGCAACAAGACCGCCCATTGTATTTTAATGCATATGCAATAAAGTTATTCATTCATTCAAAAGAGAGAGATTGTAAAAAAGCTGCGTTTTCAGCTGGTGAAATAGACTCGCGTGACAGAACACAATTCAATTTTTAATTTTTAATTGCAGGAGTTCAGCAGACAGGCAGACGGCCCACTTGATGGAAAGCGGTTACCATCGTTTATGGACATTTGGAACACCAAAGGTGCTACAAATGCGCTGCTGCTCTCTTAAAGGAGACTGGAACCTAGTCACTAATGCCGGAACACAACTCAAGGTTGTTATGGTGACATACTTTAGACCAGGGGTGGTAGCCATCCGAGCAAATACCCTACCCGGCTGTGGGTTGTTTAGTCTCCTCTTACGACAGGCCGCCCCGGATAAAAGAACTTAAAAATTAGAACATATGCAGCACATAATTTGAAATACAAGATGCTACACCGATGTCAAAATTACTATCGCAGTTAAGACGAGGTGTTGAAACGTGAGCCTATAATAAATTTTCCAATAGGGAAAACTGGGTAAGCATATATCACATAATGCTTGAGATTTTATCAAAGTATCGAATCCGTTTAAATCAATCGCCGGACGAGGCGCTATGAATCATTACTGTGACTTGAGACCGTTTTAAGGAACCAGTTTCAGCACACGTTGACAGTATGTATGTACCTATGACATGTTATATATACACAGAAGCGTCATACACACTATGATCAAATAGCAGAAGTGTTAAAGAAAGATCAAGTACAAAGCACTTCTAATAATAATGAAAAGATTAATGCAAGTGTATGAAACGAGAGCAGTACATAACAATACAATCAGTTTTTTTTTATTTTTATTGCATGAGTTCAGCAGACAGACAGACGGCCCACTTGATGGAAAGCGATTACCATCGCCTATGGACATTTGCAACACCAAAGGTGCTACACATGCGCTGCTGCTCTCTTAAGGGGGACTGGAACCTAGTCATTAATGCCGGAACAAAACATAAGGTTGTTATGGCGGCATACTCTAGACCAGGGGTGGTCGCCATCCAGTCGAGCAAATACCTTACCACCTGGCAGTTATATGTGTTTTATATTTATAATATAAAAATTATGAAATCAGTATTTATTTTAAGTTATATATTGATTTTCCATTAATTTTGCACGGCCAAGCAGAAACCAGACTTAATTTTTGCATGTATTTAAAAAAAACCTATTAGGCATTCTAATAAATCTACGTTTTAACGGTTTTAAGCGCGTATTTTATTTGATTTTTATTCCAATGTTTATTATCTACACAAAACACTATAAGGAAATGTATTTGTATATCTACTATGGTGGATTGTATTAATATACAAAAAATACTAAAGGAAAATTCTGGAAAACATCGTAGTTTTATTACAGCCCTTAAAACTATGTGGCTAGTATGTCTTGTGGGAAATAATCTTGGTATTGCATAAATTCTAAACTACATAGATATAAAACTTGTTACATTATTTTCTGTACAATACACTTTTTTGTCCAAATAAATGAAACGTTTAACTTAGAGTTCATAGCCTCGTCTATAAGTTTTTTTAATTTTATTTTTTTTATTGCAGGAAATCAGCAGACAGGCAGACGGCCCACTTGATGGAAAGCGGTTACCATCGCCTATGGACATTTGCAACACCAAAGTTGCTACAAATCCGCTGCTGCTCTCTTAAGTGAAAAAGGGAAACTGGAACCTGGTCACTAATGCCGGAACACAACTCAAGGTTGTTATGGCGACATACTTTAGACCAGGGGTAGTAGCCATCCAGTCGGGCAAATGCCCTACCACCTGGCAAAGAAAAGTAGAGAAGTTTAAAGCTGAACAACTTAAAGGAAGGCAATTACCCTTCTTTAATGTTGCCAAAATTGAGATCAGGAAAACGTGTCTATAAGTAAAATATCATGGATATATAAAGTTAAATTTGACGAGAGCATGAGTCATCGGCAGCGGGGACCAGTTCGCGGTGCAATTTATCTAAAAACTGGTCAATTGCCGCTTGACTTCAAGCCTCTATAAGTCAATACTCGATCGATTCGGCTCGTAATGGCATGATTACTTATGTCAACAACCGAGTACTTACCTATAATGTACATTTAAATGTGAAAGTGACAATTTTTAGATGCATGAATCAATGAAAAGTTTTTATTATTTTCTATTACTTTACTTTCGATAACAGAGATGAACCTACATATACTTTACTTAATAATCACTTTCACTATAACTTATGTATTTTGAAATGTATTTATATATATATAACTATGTAAATGGAGCGTTAGGTAAACTTCTAGGCGCTAAGAACCTCAGCCGGAAGGCCCAGCTCGCCATACACAACGCGGTGCTGGTACCTACGCTCACGTATGGAAGCGAGAGTTGGGTATGGAAGAGAGAGCATGAAAGCAGAGTAAACGCGGTCGAGATGCGAGCACTGCACAGAATCTGCGGAGTGACGCTTGCGGACCGCGTTCGTAATACCGAAGTAAGAAAGACAGTTGGTCTGAAAGAGAGTGTCGGGGTGAAGGTAAGGAAAGGAATGCTCCGGTGTTTCGGACATGTAGAAAGAATGCATGATGAAAGAATGAATAAACAGATATACAATGCAAAAGTGGATGGATGCAGAAGTCGTGGGAGGCCACGACACACCTTCCATAATCAAATTGATCGTGTACTAGCAGAAGGTGATGTCAGGAGCCTTAAGAACAGACGAGCGTGCATGACAAGAGTTATGAATGTCAAAGAAGCAAGTGAGGTGTGTAAGAATAAGCCTAAATGGCGCTTTGTTGTTCGTGCCTACCCTGCAAGGGAACTGGCGTGAAGTTATGTATGTATGTATTTGAACATTTATTTCTAAAATTAGTTTGAGTATTTATGTATCTATTGCCTTTTTCCTGCACCACCTATATCGCCTGATTCAAATTTCTTTGATTTAGGATGCCTAGAAGACCGATAAGGCCGCCTCTTGTATTGCCTAGAAAATATTGTAAATATGGTCTGTTTTTGTAATTGTATATTTTGGTGTGCAATAAAGTGTTGTTTCTCTCTCTCTTTCTCTCTCTAATTACTTGTAGGATACGCCGTTTATTCTTTTGGGATGACATCAATACAATGTGGCGTTCTATCCTTAGGTCCTTGTATGTTGCATCGACTAACCTAGTATAAATTTATCTGTGCCTTTTATAGGACGAGTAATCTTAGACTACCCACAAATACCCTAGAACGCTGAATAATGAACACGTAATTATTATGTTCACAATTGTCATCTAAATATGACACTAGAATTTAAAATTTCCTGCGTTAGGGCGGGATGTTGTAAGAAGCGACAAAACAACCCACATCGAGGTGGTTGGGTATTTGCCTGTCAGGATGGATACCATCTCTGGTCTAGAGTATACTGCTATAACAACCTTGAGTTGTGTTTCGGCATTAGTCAGTTATCTGTGCAGGAACGGAGAAAGAATACAATTTCCTGCGTTGGAGCGGCCTGTCGTAAGAGGCGACTTAACAACCCACAGCCAGGTGGTAGGGCATTTGTCCGACTGGATGGCTACCATAACAACCTTAAGTTATGTTCCGGCATTAGTGACCAGGTTCCAGCCTCCCTTAAGAGAGCAGCGACGCATTTGTAGCAACTTTGGTGTTGCAAATGTCCATAGGCTATGGTAGCTGCTTTCCATCAGGCGGGCCGTCTGCCTGTCTGCAGAACTTATATAATTAAAAATCTGTTAGCTGCTAAATTTTTGAAATAACGTTTGAAGCGTAGGAAGTCTTCAATGAAGCACCCTTTGGCTTGAAATATGTTGCGAATTGACAATAAATTTTTTTGCTCGTATAATTTTTCGTCTTTGTTCCGTCCTTGATTTTCGCATATTGGCGGTTGGCCGTAGACAATGAGCGTTTGTCATAGGCAATTTTGATATTGCGTGTACACACCGGCGCGAGCGTACTGATTGCATACTCGGCTGGACCGGTGTGTACCTTCTTTTAGTGAATCGTGCCGCGACAACGTTTAATCCAAAAAATAAACACTTATAAAGAGATGTATCTTTGTCGGTGGGGAGTTTGTTAGTTAGTTTTTGATAACTCACAACTATACTGCTGTTCGTGTGAAATGTGAAATGGACGGATGGAGCTATGATTTGGAACAACCATTGCCGTTAAATCAACCGTTAATTCGCAGCAAAAACACGAATCGAATTGTGCGCGACGACCATTTGTCATCATATAATTTGTACGAGGGAATTATACAAACAATCTATTGGCAATGCAAATAATATTAGAGAATTTCCGGTTTGATTCCCCTAATTTATTTCTACTTTATAGATACGCTTATTGGGGTTCTACTGCTATTAGAATAAAACCAAAGCTCTTTTATTTATTTATTTTTATTGTAGGAGTTCAGCAGACAGGCAGACGGCCAACTAGATGGAAAGCGGTTACCATCGCCTATGGACATTTGCAACACCAAAGGTGGTACAAATGCGCTGCTGCTCTCTTAAGGGAGACTGGAACCTGGCCACTAATGCTGGAACACAACTCAAAGTTGTTATGGCGGCATGCTCTAGACCAGGGGTGGTAGCCATCCAGTCTGTGGGTTGTTTAGTCGCTTCTTACGACAGGCTGTCCGGCCGCAGGAAATTGTATTTTTTCTCCGTTCCTGCACGGATAACTCTTACGTTTTACGTAAGATTCGTTCATGTGTCTGTTTGTTTGCTTTGT
Organism: Dendrolimus kikuchii; assembly: GCA_019925095.2. Taxonomy (NCBI): domain Eukaryota; kingdom Metazoa; phylum Arthropoda; class Insecta; order Lepidoptera; family Lasiocampidae; genus Dendrolimus; species Dendrolimus kikuchii. Next base: position 16,997,713 of record CM034409.1, on the reverse strand, counting down.
ATGGCATAGTCATTTTCAAAACCCACTGAACTATATATACTAGTGGTCGCCCAGTGGTCTAAATTCGATCATAATTAATTTAAATTATAAGTTTGAACATTATTAAGGTTCTGTTGTCAAAGACTATACTTCTATAATCACAGATTTCGCCAAGGCTATACGGTTCATTTGACTTTAACAATAAACAGAAGAGTATATATGCGTGTGTGTGTCAAATGCATGGTAGTTCAATTTAATGTATTTTTTATGCATAATTTCAAAAAAATATTAACATTCTGCACTCCTTCTATATATAAACTATGTGTGCGAAATTACATGCTTCTCCGTCGGCGCAATTTTCGTAAAAAGGGGTACAAAGTTTTTGCTTCGCGTTGCTTGTAGGCAAACTGGCAAACGGCCCACCTGATGGTAGGTGGCTACCGTCGCCCATGGGCATCTGCAACACTAAGGGAGTCGATGCGTTGTCTACCTCGTTGAGATTTTAAGTTTACGCCCTTTTTGAAGAGCCCCAAATCGTAGCGCTCTGCGAACACCACGTGAGGAAGTCCATTCTGTAACTTGCACACATATGACATGAAAGAGCATACGCCACGTGCTGTGAAGGACTTCCAAGTGTCTAGGAAGTGTAGATGAACCCCAAATAAATAAAAAATAAACAAAAAAAATGACAGCGGTCTAGCATTAGATTTTATAGTTTGATTTATTGCATAATTTAATTTATTTGTAGTTTAGTTTATTTATATTTTATTTACTTCGAAATAAATGTATATGAAAGCAATTATATGTGTATGAAATATAAGCATGAAAGATAAGATGTAACAAAATTGCGATATAACTTAAAATGATGATTATGACATTTTTTGTTTTTGTTCAACATTGACCTCATTTAAATTACATACATACATACATAACTTCACGCCAGTTCCCTTGCGGGGTAGGCACGAAAAACAGAGCGCCATTTAGGTCCATTCTTACACACCTCACTTGCTTCTTTGACATTCATAACTCTTGTCATGCACACTCGTCTGTTCTTAAGGCTCCTGACATCACCTTCTGCTAGTACACGATCAATTTGATCATGGAAGGTGTGTCGTGGCCTTCCACGACTTCTGCATCCATCCACTTTTGCATTGTATATCTGTTTAGTCATTCTTTCCACATGCCCGAACCACCGGAGCATTCCTTTCCTTACCTTCACCCCGACACTCTCTTTCAGACCAACTCTCTTTCTTACTTCGGTATTACGAACGCGGTCCGCGAGCGTCGCTCCGCAGATTTTGCGCAGTGCTCGCATCTCGACCGCGTTTACTCTACTTTCATGCTCTCTCTTCCATACCCAACTCTCGTTTCCATACGTGAGCGTAGGTACCAGCACCGCGTTGTGTATGGCGAGCTGGGCCTTCTGGCTGAGGTTCTTAGCGCCTAGAAGTTTACCTAAATTAAATAGACATTTTATGTAATTTTCGTATAATTATATACATATTTTTTTTGTAATTAACTATTTGAGCCCATTTTTATTTATACCTAGTCTTACCATAAATATTGTAATAAAGATTTTTTTTCTATTGCAAATAACATTTATAAGTTTTACAGGAGTTTTTGGCGGGAACTGAAAGGAGATGTTGTGCTGTGCTGTTTTATTTTATAAAAATGTGTAATATTACTCTAAAATGAACAATAGTTGTACGATATTGATAGTTTTTGAGTAGTAATTATGTGTTTTGTGAGAAATGTGAACTGTAAAGTCAAATGTGGCCTTTTGAGTTGTCACAAGAACTCCGTTGAATGGCACTAGCTGATTACCTACAGTTCAGCTGTGCTACACATAGGTTTAAGAAAATGAAGAAACTACATTGAATCTAAGATCTGGGCTAAAGGCCTAGCTGCCAAGCCATAAAAAAAAAGTTTTACAGTGTATTAGTTTAATACATAAATATAAAACAATTTAAAATATACAAAGCCTATTCGAAGTGGTCTCCATTGGCTGCAATACAGTCCTTTAAACGTTGAGGCCAGTTATCAATAGAAGCACGCACTCTTTCCATTGGAAAATTCTTCACTGCCAATCGTATGGATTGTTTTAGGCACTCCAAATTACCATGGCGTTTAGAGCAAGCCGTACTCTCTAAAACTGACCATAAATCATAAGATCGGGACTAGACGACGGCCAGTCTTCAGCTCTGATGAAGTCCGAAACGTTCGTTCTAAATGCATATGAAAGTATATACTGTAGTAATATAAAAAAATATTTTTTTTGAATTTTTGTCTGTCTGTCTGGATGTTCCGGCTAATTTCTGAAACGGCTCAACCAATTTGGATGGGAATCTCGCTGGCAGATAGCCGAAGTTTATAATGAGTAATTTAGGCTACTTTTTTAGAGTTCCACGAAAATATCGCGGAAGAAGTTGCGGTCACAGCTAGTTTAATTTATTTTATTACTTAACATAAGGCGAGAGATGTGATTTGATAATACATGTAAATTAATATTTAACACAGGGAATGTAACGTAACTCAAACTAATACGTAATGCTATTTCCGTACTTTGCCAGAAGTTTCTTAACACTCGAAGGAGATCTTGAGTATCCTCTGTACGAAGTTCTATTAACGATGTTAATTGCATGGTGAGAGTAACAAGACTAGACTTCTAGATGTTCTAGACGTTAGAGCTCACGTGATAAATCCTTATTCTTAGTATAATAATAATAATAATCCCGCAGGGGGGCTTTGTGGCGAAGCCTTAGGTGAGTAGCGACACCTCGTACCTGACTCCGGGGCCCAAGGCAAGGCCCCCGCCTCCGTGCTTGCCTTAGCCAGCCGGCAAGGAGTGGAGATCGCTAGAGCAAAAATTCAAGCTCCAGGGGTGGAAGTGATAAATGGCATCACGTCAGAAGTAGCTTCGGGGAACCTGCAGCCCACCTCTCTACACCCCCTAGTCACTAACACCCATGTTGCCCCTGTCTTCTATGGCATTTTTTGGAGGCCCATGCAGGGAGTGGCGAGTCATCGTCTGCCCATTTTTCCATGTTCCCTGAACATTGCGACGGGCAGACGCCATAGTCCCCATATTCCCAGACCCCTAGTACCATTAGCAGTTCAACACAATAACCCGGTACTTTTTGTCCTCATGTCCCACAATAGTCCTATACTGGCCGGGGCTTGTCCTTGGGTGCATTACTATATGGTGTGGACAGCGATAATCGCCGGTCAGTGTCACGCCACATTTACATTAAATTTGTCAAAGGGCCTCTACGTGTTGGCCTTCCCATGGCCCCACGCAAGCCCCCCAAAAGTCCGGGCCATTTTTATGGCCCGTGGTCTTGAAAGACATACAGTATAATAATAATAATAATAGCAGCCCATAAATGTCTCACTGCTGGGCTCGGGCCTCCCACTACAGGGCAACGGACAGTATACCCGCCACGCTTGTCCAAGGCGGCTTGGCAGGTTTGACACATCGGTTATCTCGATGTGCAGGTTGCATCACGATGTTTTCCTTCACCGTTATTAGCACGTGGTAATTGTAACAATATGCACATTAGGTCAGAAAACTGCTTAAGCGGTGCCATGTGTTCCAGCTAGGATCGAATCCGCGCCCTTTGGGTCTGGGACGCGTGCGCTAGCCATTACGCTACCACGACTTCTTCTTGATTCTTAGTATCACTTATAAAAACTAACTATACAAAAAACACGTTTTTATACCGCACTTGTCAGCAATACAATGCACTATTTACTAGTATTGATCCTTTCATAGGTAACTTACATCAATTTAAGACCCAAATTAAAAAATGTTGTAATTTAGAATGACCCAATGACTTTTAGAATAATGACAAACTTTTTTTTTAATACTTATTTTATTTTTTTTAATCTCTATTTTGTTAGTAATTATGGTGACATTTTTTTTTCAATTTTATTCAATATTGACCCAATCTAAATTAAATTGACATTTTATTTATGTAATTTTTCGTATAATTGTATATTTTTTTCTGTAATTAACTATTTGAGCCAATTTTTTATTTTTATTATATAAATTATTTTTTAGTGGAAACTTGATTGATAAATGTATTAATTTTGTGTTTTATATTTAAGAATATTAATTATTGTATGTTTCCCAAACAAATTAAATAAAAAAAAATACAAAAAAATGTTGTAGAAAGAAGTCGGTTAAATATTTATTTTTTGATTTTTAGTTGCGCAAATACGTGAATAGCTTTAGAAATAATATGTTAAGCAACTGTAGAAATTGTAAAACTTGAATTTGTTATAATTTTTAATTTAACCAAACTTGACAATTTCAGATTTATTTTTTGGTTTATCCCTATTTAATATTATAAATGCGAAAGTTACTCTGTCTGTCTGTTGCTCTTTCACAGAAAAGCTATTGGACCGATTTGGCTGAAACTTATTATATATATTTTCGATGCCGAGGATGAACACAGGATACTTTTTATCCAGAAAAATTGCATAGTTTCCGGGATAAAAATATATTTGTCTCTTTGTTTGCTATGTTTTTATGAAAAAAACTACTGGACTGATTTGGCAAAAATTAGGTAAATATGTAATTTTAATATAGAGGGTGGACAAGGGATACTTTTTATCCCGGATAATGGGATAGATTTATATAAAGATTATCCCAGAAAGTAGCATAGGTTTTTTTGTGTTTTGCCATTTATATAGTTTATAGATAGATAGACGGGGGATAGATAAATAAAACTAGAACGGGAGACCAATCATTTCTCAATTTTATAAATATAAAAATTCATCGTCTATAAAAAATGCGACAGTAACTCCATCTGTCTGTTTGTTAAGCCTTCACGGAAAAAATACTAGGAGTACTGAATTGGCTTTTTTTTTAAGGCGGGGCAAATGCTATTTACGCACAATACTGGGTCCTTTGCAAGGGATTAGATCATAGTTGATCATGAAGGCTTTCCCCTTCGACAAGGGGCAATCCGAACACTAATCAAGCCAGCTTGTGTGGAGACTCAGAGAACTTGCACGGGCAACAGCCACTACCCACTAAAACCACCCTCCTCCCATGTGCCCCGCGCTTTTTATGTAGGAAAGGCTGAGACTTAGCACGTAGTTACGCCCAGTCCGATCCAGCGCAACTGAATTGGCTTTGCTGTAACTTTGGTTAAGTTTAGTTTTTCATACCGAAAATGGAGATAAATACTTTTCATCCCGGAAGATGGGATAGTTTGCGATATAAAATGAATTGAACTAACATAAAATTTTAGTACATTGTAACCTGTATTAACGCTTGGTCTTTAAACAAGAGGCATGCACTAGAGTTTGACTTTGACTCTAGTATTTATGTATAAAATTCTAAAGGTAGTGTGTATCACTGAACTCCTAAACCCCTAGACCGATCTTGATGATTTTTTTGTATGAATTCGAGTGGAGCCTCGGATGGCTTAGATTTACAATTGGATCCGGTAGGTGGCGTTGGAATCGGGTCCTAGATTTTAATTTTCTCAGATTATATACAAAATAGATTGATAATCTTTGACTTGAAATTAGCTACGTAGTCTTCTATATTCTCTTCTTAAATGGATCTTGTTCAGTATACATTGTAAATGTGAGCTAACATCTAAGAAACATACCATCTTAATAATTAACAAAATAAATTTATTAATTTAGAGAGAGCATGAAAGTAGAGTAAACGCGGTCGAGATGCGAGCACTGCGCAGAATCTGCGGAGTGACGCTCACGGACCGCGTTCGTAATACCGAAGTAAGAAAGAGAGTTGCTCTGAAAGAGAGTGTCGGGGTGAAGGTAAGGAAAGGAATGCTCCGGTGGTTCGAGCATGTGGAAAGAATGCATGATGAAAGAATGACTAAACAGATATACAATGCAAAAGTGGATGGATGCAGAAGTCGTGGAAGGCCACGACACACCTTCTATGATCAAATTGATCGTGTACTAGCGGAGGGTGATGTCAGGAGCCTTAAGAACAGACGAGCGTGCATGACAAGAGTTATGAATGTGAAAGAAGCAAGTGAGGTGTGTAAGAATAAGCCTAAATGGCGCTCTGTTGTTCGTGCCTACCCCGCAGGGGAACTGGCGTGAGGTTATGTATGTATGTAAATTTATTAATAATCGAATACAATAAAAGAAAACTTATTTGTATTGTACTCTACTTATAGTCCCTCAAGACTAAAAGAAGAATACTGAGCCTAGATCACAGTCTTCTATGGGTAAGATGCCCAGAAAGCTGCCTACGTTTCTGGGCAGAATTTAAAGTGTAACACAACAAAATTTGTATAAGGTCTTAATTAAATATTAATCAAATTAAAACAAGAGGCATAAAATTTAATGAAATGTATATAAAAATTAATTGAAAATGAACATAAGTAGCTTAATATGGAGTGCGTATTGGCGTTATGGGCGCAGACGCCCCCGGCCGCAGCGGGTTTATGGCCCATCAGCCCAAATCGGAGGCCTCTCGCTGCGACGCGCGGTTGCAACATGACGGATTGCCCTCTTGATATGTTAATCCTCATAATTTGTTTCTATTGTTGGGTGTTACGCTTTTCCAAAATTAAGCGTACCTTGGTGACCACCAGAGCCCAATTCTGCTGTTTCATAGTGTTAAAAATTCTTATCAATTAAAGCCTCAATAACTTCGCGATATGGTCACGGCTGAAGATAGAGTGGCGTGTCACGGAGACGCCATTGGAAGTAACAGAATACCAAAATCAGGCTAACCTACGTTTGAGACGATAGTGTCTGGTGATTTTGATGAGATAGTAATAACAGAATTTTGTTGCAAAGTTGCACCCGTGGCTGATAAATTGAGAGGGAGAAGATTTTTTTTTATTGCAGGAGATCAGCAGACAGGCAGACGGCCCACTCGATGGAAAGCGGTTACCATCGCCTATGGACATTTGCAACAGCAAAGTTGCTACAAATGCGCTGCTGCTCTCTTAAGGGAAACTGGAACCTGGTCACTAATGCCGGAACACAACTCAAGGTTGTTATGGCGACATAGTTTAGACCAGAGGTAGCCATCCAGTCGGGCAAATGCCCTACCATCTGGCTGTGGGTTGTTTTGTCGCCTCTTACGACAGGCCGCCCCAACGCAGGAAATTGTATTCTTTCTCCGTTCCTGCACGGATAATAAGAATTAAGTTGGTATGGACATATAATGAGGAGGGATGAAAGTCACGTGACAAAAATACTGTTGAACTACAATATGGATGGATACAAATGTAAAGGTAGACCAATAAAGAGATAGATGGATTGTGTGAAGGATGATGTGATGATTTGTGGTGTGACAGAAGATGTATGTCAGAATAGAGGAGTGTGGAAGGGAAAGACATATTCTGCCGACCCCAATTAATCGGGATATTGTGAAAAAAAAGAAAAGAGAGAGTAATAACAGAATTGAGACCCTGGTAGTAAGTGGTTATCGTTACTCAGAAGCAGCTGCAACAGTGGTACTTGAAGAATCTGTTAACATCCTTTATGATGAGCCTCATATTGTAGCACATTAAGAAAACAAACCACTGGAATCATTATCTTGAGTACTTCTCTTAGGGCCAGCTCAATTGGTTTAATACCACGCTTTCACAGTATATCGGCGTTGTGGGATGCTCTAACCCACAGGTTATGGTGGTTAGATTTCTGTGGACTGTACTTATAGCGGAGATATGACCTAAATCCTTGCACTATAAAAGTAGAAGCTCCACCCACCTTGAGATCAGCCCTCTCCTGGCTTGGTTCAGGCTGTATTCGGGAACTCGGGAACGGAGCACGGCACTATGTCTCACTTTAGAGCACAACTGTACATAGATTAGGTCCTTGAAAGTTTTGGCACGGCCAGTAATGATAATTAATTAAATTTAATAAATACGCGCGATGTAGTCGATGCGTATTTTTTTTCAGTGTCCAAAATGGCTGCCCCTTACCCCGCTGTGCATTGGCCGTCGCCTCACACAGAAAGAGGGTAGTCAACAAAATCAGCGGAGTGATGTTCTACCCACTTATTATAGGCAAGGACCGAACAGGCGTCATACGGTTAGTCTTGAGCTTGTTTCATGCCATCCCAATTTTATTCTTGTATCCAATCCTCTGTATCCAGTAATAAAATAAGATGTTAAAATAGAAGCAAAACGTAAATAGATAGAAGTCGATAGGAGAAAACGTGGAACATACTGATAAGGGTAAAACTAAATAAACATATAATAGATAGAAAGTAATTAAATAGACATATAAATGTATTAGTAAATAAGATAACATGTACTAGAATATAAGTTTTTATTTTGAGAAAAAAGAAAGAAAGAAAAATACATACATAAATTCACTCCAGTTCCCTTGCGGGGTAGGCACGAACAACAGAGCGCCATTCAGGCTTATTCTTACACACCTCACTTGCTTCTTTGACACTCATAGCTCTTGTCATGCACGCTCGTCTGTTCTTAAGGCTCCTGACATCACCGTCTGCTACTACACGATCAATTTGATCATGGAAGGTGTGTCGTGGCATTCCACGACTTCTGCATCCGTCCACTTTTGCATTGTATATCTGTTTAGTCATTCTTTCCACATGCCCGAACCACCGGAGCATTCCTTTCCTTACCTTCACCCCGACACTCTCTTTCAGACCAACTCGTGTTCCAACGATATTTGTGCTGATATATGAGTCTTATTTTAGCGCATTCTTCATTTAAAAGTTTATTGTTACGAAGTTCCTTATCGCACGTTACTAGGCGGATGGGAGCTAGACGAATAAGTGTTAAAGTTTAATGAAAAATGCTGACCACTATATATTATTCGAATAAGATTTAAAATAATCACCCACCACACACACACACACACACACACTCACAAATACACGAGCACGCACTCATAGTTATAGATTAATTAATGAATAATTCCATTATATTTAAGTTCCTATAATAAAATCGTGTTGGGTGCCGCGATACAGACCTAGAGTCTAGGTCAGCAACCGCCGCCAAAAAAAAATACTGTAGCCTTAATTTTAATTCAAAATGTGTTATTAAGAAAGAAAGAAAGAATTTATTTGCTAGGAAAGCGACAATACATGGATGCAGAAATATTTATACATACATTTTTAATAGTAAAATTCATTATATTACCATAAGTTTTAGATATAATTATATAAGGCCTGGAAATAAGTTTATATAAATAAATGAATTTGAATTTGATATGTCTTGTAAGTGGCCCTATTATTATTCAACTAGCTTCTGCCAGCGACTTCATCCGCGTGGAATAGTAAAAAAAGTAAGTTAAAAAAACCCCCCCATTTTGAAACATTATTCATTGGTGCATCGCTCCTATTGGTCTTAGCGTGATGATATTAGCTTATAGCCTTCCTTGATAAATGGGCTATCTAACACTGAAAGAATTCTTCAAATCAGACCAGTAGTTTTTGAGATAAGCGCGTTCAAACAAACAAACTAACTCTTCAACTTTATATATTAGTATAAGATTTCTTTGACGGTCTCCGATGGTCTTCAAAACTTCGTTCAATTCAGATGTTCTAAACTCATTCCTCTTACCCTCATTAGATTTTTTTTTATTCTTCTTCTTTATCCACTCTCAGTCCACTGCTGGACGTAGGCGTCCCCAAGTACGCGCCACATATCCCGCTCTCCCGTCTTCCTCATCCAGCCCCTGCTAGATCTTGCGCAGGTCGTCAGACCGGGCTGAAGGGCGTCCTGCGCTACGTTTGCCAAGACGTGGTCTTATTTTATTACTAGGAAGTAATTCTTGGCGCAACTAGTAGGAATCAAGTGCGGTCAGTTTTTTTTATTTTTTTATTTTTTTTTTATTGCAGGAGGTCAGCAGACAGGCCCACTTGATGGAAAGCGGTTACCATCGCCTATGGACATTTGCAACACCAAAGGTGCTACAAATGCGCTGCTACTCTCTTAAGGGAAACTGGAACCTGGTCACTAATGCCGGAACACAACTCGAGGTTGTTATGGCGACATACTTTAGACCAGAGGTGGTAGCCATCCAGTCGGGCAAATGCCCTACCACCTGGCTGTGGGTTGTTAAGTCGCCTCTTACGACAGGCCGCCCGGCCGCAGGAAATTGTATTCTTTCTCCGTTCCTGCACGGATAATAGAAGAATCAGTTAGAAGCCTGCCTTCATAACGAGGTTCAGCACACACCTGTGCTGTCGATACGTTGGTAAACGGATAACTGATTCATCAACACATCCGCCATTACAACTTTTATGCACTCATAAACATGCCACAATATCGATTCGGCGACTTGATTACACGCGCCCAACGGTGGTTTGGGTCCGATTTGCATATTATATGACCACTGTCAATACACACGACATATTTTATGTCGCTTATAATTATGATCGTTATAGAACTTGTACGTCTCGCGACATGATTAGTGTGTTCACATGTTTTTTGATAGTTTGTTGATTTAGTTACGTTTTTATAACACTAGTTCTTCTCTTGATTTCGGCTTGTGGGAACTATGCAATTTTGTATGTAGATCCATAACAATGTTTCACAACTGTTTGACAATGAAAATGAATGTATTTATGTCAAAACAGAAGTTTACAGATTATTTATTAAAAGTCATGAGTCTACCACTGTTTCCAAAGCAATTTTTTATATTTTTTTATTTTATTAAATGTGTTATTATTTTTTTCTTAAGTTTTCGCGACTATCTATACTAATATTATAAAGCTGAAAAGTTTGTTTGTTTGTTTAAACGCGCTAATCTCGGAAACCGTTGGTTCGATTTGAAAAATTCTTTCAGTGTTGAATAGTACATTTATCGAGGAAGGCTATAGGCTATATTATATTTTCATAAAATTAGAGATCCTTACTAAAACTCCAATAATGTAACCCACGGTGTAAAAAAATGACCCGAAAAATTCCTTACATGGCGTGCGCTGCGAAAACTATTGATTATAGAAGAAAACAATGTACCGCCACTTTGCAGAAAATATAATTGTCTACAAAAATATTTCGTATCCATATGTCTACCTATTGGAGTTATCTCACAATAAGTGTTTTCTTTTATTTTTTAAATAATTAATATGCCGTCGCTTCAAAAACTCTTTATTTTGTACCTTGGTATTAATCCTTATCAAAATAAATTACTCCATATTCAAGACGAATTCAATACCTTTCTAGAACTTTTTGAATTATTCAATTCGGACGTTTCATTCAAAAGATATCGCGATATTTAAAATGTAAGTATTAGTGTTGTAGCCAAATATATTAATTAATATATTGTTTGATTGAACGTGCTAATCTCAGGAACTACTGGTCTGATTTGCAAAATTCTTTTAGTGTTGGATATCCCATTTATCGAAGAAGGCTATAGGCTATATATCATCACGCTAAGACCAATAGGAGCGGAGCACCAATGAAGAATGTTTCAAAATCGGAGGGTTTTGAAAGCAAATTCCACGCGGACGACGTCGCGGGAAGCGCTAGTAGATAATAAAACTACGTTTTATTTAAAAAAAAAAACTTTTTCCTCCCACCCATTTTAATATTAAATAAAATTATTAGAGCTAGGCATGTTTGCTGAAGAGTCTCTTGCGCCGCTTCTTCTCTTCAAGCCATAACATGTTGCGAAACGGTAGTAAATTAGATTAGGCTCCCATAGAGTAAATAATAACCATAAACAAAATTGAAACTAAATAATTAAAATGAACAACTAGGTGGTAGGCTAAATAAAACTTTAACAATACTCATTGACACTTGACATTTTTACCAGGTGGTAGGGCATTTGCCCGACTGGATGGCTACCACCCCTGGTCTAAAGTATGTCGCCATAACAACCTTGAGATGTGTTCCGGCATTAGTGACCACGTTCCAGTCCCCCTTAAGAGAGCAGCAGCGCATTTGTAGCACCTTTGGTGTTGCAAATGTTCATAGGCGATGGTAACCGCTTTCCATCAAGTGGGCCATCTGCCTGTCTGTTGATCTCCTGCAATAAAAAATAAATAAATGTTTGTCTTCGATGATCACGACTACTGAAGAGAGTAAATTACTGCGCTTAAAACCGTTAAAACGTAGTTTTATTATTTTATTAATTTTCACATTTATACACTATCTAATCACAAATGATTTTTTTAGAGTTTCGTAGCGAAATCACAGAAACAATGTACATTTCTCATCTGTACGGAATCCATAGTCGCCCGTGAACTGTCACGCACTTGGCTAATTTTATTATATCTTGTTCTTAGGTTAAATATTTATTTTTGAGATTCCATTAATTCGTACACGGCAATTATCATCGTTAACACAGAATTGGTAATGTAACGCATCAGCATAACGGTTAATGAATGCAAAAGTAATTAAATTAATTTAACGACCGTCTAAGTAACAACATTTCTAGATTTTTATAGTGGCCACATGAACAATTACGCCTTTACACTTATCATATCATAAATATATTATAACCGTAAAATATTTCGCGTATTATATTTTTATGATTTTTATTCTGGAGGTTGACAGAGTTATATTGGTTTTGGTTATATTAGTCTATTCCCCAGAAACGACATTATTAATCGGGATAAAGTATCCTAAGTGTTGGCCCGGCATATAAGATAGCTCTCTGTCGAGTTTCATATACATCCGTTCAGTAGTACATACATACATAAATAACTTCACGCCAGTTCCCTTGCGGGGTAGGCACGAACAACAGAGCGCCATTTAGGCCCATTCTTCCACACCTCACTTGCTTCTTTGACATTCATAACTCTTGTCATGCACACTCGTCTGTTCTTAAGGCTCCTGTCATCACCTTCTGCTAGTACACGATCAATTTGATCATGGAAGGTGTGTCGTGGCCTTCCACGACTTCTGCATCCATCCACTTTTGCATTGTATATCTGTTTCATTCAGTCATTCTTTCGTCATGCATTCTTTCCACATGCCCGAACCACCGGAGCATTCCTTTCCTTACCTTCACCCCGACACTTTCTTTCAGACCAACTCTCTTTCTTACTTCGGTATTACGAACGCGGTCCGCGAGCCTCACTCCGCAGATTTTGCGCAGTGCTCGCATCTCAACCGCGTTTACTCTACTTTCATGATCTCTCTTCCATACCCAACTCTCGCTTCCATACTTGAGCATAGGTACCAGCATCGCGTTGTGTATGGCGAGCTGGGCCTTCTGGCTGAGGTTCTTAGCGCCTAGAAGTTTACCTAACGCTCCATTCAAACTATTCCCCAAATTCACTCTTCTTTCTATATCAGCGGTGTACCTTCCATCCCTGCTAGAAGCACATCCAAGATATACAAACTCATTCACTTGCTCCAGCATAACATCATCGACCGTTATCCTTGCATTCGTTCTGGTTTCTTCTCTTTCAAACACCATAACCTTTGTTTTCTTCGCATTCAAATGTAAGCCTCTTGCCTGACAGTCATCTTTCATCATTGTGACTAGTGTTCCGTTCAGTAGTACCTAGAAAAAAGTTGCATGGTCGCCGCTCACCCTGCTCGGCTAGCTAGGCAGCACTTTATGCGATGTAGGCGTCACTGGGGTACGGGCTGTACGGGAGGGGAAATATTTTGAATTCGCTTAGTAGGAATTAAACTCAACAAAAATATTCTTTCTAGATATCCGTGCGAAGCCGAGGCGGAACGCAGGTATTTAAACGAGTTGCATTTACACAAACAACAGCTTATAGTTGCAATGGTAGGCCCCGATCATATTAAATGCTGATTAATTTCAAATGTACCGGAGCATATTAATCTATGGATTTGACGGCCAAATAAGAGATTGTATAGAAATACAGACAATACTATAGAAACGCCTTATCTTTTCTATTGATCGCATATTTATGAATTTTATTAATGTTGAGAATGTTCTTATCAGGTCTCATGTATAATTAATAAGCGGTGAAGTGGGTGCCAATTAATAAATATTAGTTTTTACGAGAATAGCAAGTTATGACGTCGTAATTTAAACAAATTAAATACCGTATTGATTGTTTAAACAGTTATTAACAATTTTACAGTGGATATTTTAAATGTTCGTAAAATAACAGTATGGTAGTTACGCGCCCGTTCTTTTTTATAAAAATGATTTTATATCATTTGTAAACATGTCTTTTGTAAACATCTTTTAACATATTATTCGTTTAATAAAAAAGGCGTAACTCAAATTTTAAGAATTTGGAGACTTAAATAAAACGCGTGTTTATTGAATAAATCTACGTTTTAACAGTTTTAAGCGTTGTGCCTTATGTGATCAGGTGATCACGGCTACTGAAAAGTGGCGGAAATGTCGGAATAAAAATCAAAATCAAATAAAACATCGGGCCTAAACCGTTTTGCAACGCAGTCTTATTATGTCTGCTAGTCGCAAAAACTTAAGGAAATACTACTTTGACTTTGATTCCAAATTATTAATTTTTGACTTACATCTTTTTGTATTACTGCGTCATATATATGTTATAGTCAAACATCGAAGCTCTGGCGCTCCTAGGTTTGACTAGTCAAACCTCAGGACTGACATAAAGTCTTAGTCAAAGTCCAAATAAATGACGTTTTTCTGCCTTTGATTAACGAATTTTTGTCTAACCTAGGAGAGAATAATTTATACAGTCATTAGACATATAACAAGTGCAGTACGAATCGACGTTTGACCGAGTCTGCCTTAGTCACCTCTAGGATCGACTTGGCAAAGCCCGACTTTTGACTAAAAAGTTAGGTACGTACTTCTGTCTAGATTTGACTATGAATACAAAGGCCGAAATTGGAATTTATTTCGGGTTTTGTTGAAAGGCCTTGTTCAAACCAGTCATTTCGGGAAGAGACTGTCTATCGACCTTTGACTATAACATACTAGCTGCGCCCGCGGCTTCACCCGCGTGCTGATGGAAAATTGTTATATTTTGGAAATTTCACACTATACGTTTATAAATTATAGCCTATGTGTTATTCTGATGTGTAAGCTATATTATTGTAAAGTTTCATCAAAATCTATTCAGTAGTATTTGCATGAAAAATAACAAATATACTAAATCTCATACTAAATGTCAGAAAAGCTAAATCACTTACCATATTTAAAAAATCTGCCAAAAACTATTACCTTAGTTTATAATAAAATATATATTTTTCTATTTATTTTTCTTAACTTAGCTGTTTACTGTCCACATTGTACTCTTCTTTCTTTTTTATTTTACTTCTTTTAATTTAATTATAAATAGACTTATTTATCCGTGCAGGAACTGAGAAAGAATATAATTTCCAGCGGCCGGGTGGCCTCTCGTAAGAGGCGACTTAACAACCCACAGCCAGGTGGTAGGGCATTTGCCCGACTGGATGGCTACCACCCCTGGTCTAGAGCATGTCGCCATAACAACTTTGAGTTGTGTTTCGGCATTAGTGACTAGGTTCCAGTTTCCCTTAAGTGAGCAGCAGCGCATTTGTAGCAACATCGCTGTTGCAAATGTCCATAGGCGATGGTAACCGCTTTCCATCGAGTGGGCCGTCTAGTCTGTCTGCTGAACTTCTGCAATACAAAAAAACATAATTTGTTAAAAGTACCCTCTCCGTCAGGTTGCCTGGAAGAGATCGCTTCAAGCGATAAGGCCGCCTTTTGTTTTGCCGTTAAATTATTGTAATCATTTAGTAGTGTTGTCTATTCTATTCTATTCTCATTCATAGATACATTCCTACAAACTTTCACGTTTATAATATTTATAGGATATAGGATAGGATTATGTACAATTCTTGGCACCTTTCTTTATGCTAGATCCAAACACAGTCGAGCATTTTTATTGCAGGAGTTCAGCAGACAGGCAGACGGCCCACTTGATGGAAAGCGGTTACCATCGCCTATGGACATTTGCAACACCAAAGGTGCTACAAATGCGCTGCTGCCCTCTTAAGGGAGACTGGAACCTGATCACTAGTGCCGGAACACAACTCAAGGTTGTTATGACGACATGCTTTAGACCAGGGGTGGTAACCATCCAGTCGGGCAAATGCCCTATCACTTGGCTGTGGGTTGTTTTGTCGCCTCTTACGACAGGCCGCCAGGCCGCAGGAAATTGTATTCTTTCTCCGTTCCTGCACGGATAATTTTATTTCATTCTGTTATTTCTCTGAAAAATTTGCGTACCACAGATATAACCAATTGAAATGAGTGCTCTTCCACAGTATTTTTTTATTTTTTATTGCAGGAGATCAGCAGACAGGCCGACGGCCCACTTCATGGACAGCGGTTACTATCGCCTATGGACTTTGCAACACCAAAGGTGCTACATATGCGCTGCTGCTCTCTTAAGGGAGACTGGAACCTGGTCACTAATGCCGGAACACAACTCAAGGTTGTTATGGCGACACACTTTAGATCAGGGGTGGTAGCCATCCAGTCGGGCAAATGCCCTACCACCTGGCGAAATGTCGTAATGTCGTTTATTAACAAAACTGTAACTCCAGAAATTTATAGCATTAATAAAAATACGAAATCGTCGTACCTATAATGCGTTCAATGTCGTAAATTCGAAGATAATTTTTTTGTACCTGTCGCATGAGTATTGACCTTTGGCTTATCACGAGAAAGTAAAAAGAGAACGGAAGTATTTGATCAATACAATAAATTGGACAAGTGCGTGGCAGTCCACGAACCACGAGGGCAGTGGCGTACGTAGTTTGCTTGAGACGAGTCATCATCATCATCCGAGCGTTAATTCCCGGTTGCGTTCGGAGCGTTCACTCCGACGCCCAGGGTTCGCTTTCCTACTTTTTCTACTCTACTTTTCTACTTTTTTGAGACCATTGGTACGCATGTCATCCTTCACAACGTCAAGCCAACATTTCTTGGGCCTTCCCCTTCAACCGGGACCTGGCGGAGGCGGCATGGCTAGACATTTGTTCCCCACATAATTAGCCGGTCTCCGTAAAACGTGGCCTTACCAACGTAAGCGACACTCTTGCAATTGCTTGAGACGAGTATCAAGAAGGGAAAAGTGTTTTATAAAACCGACTTCAAAAGCTAAAAAACTAAAAAGTATAAAATAACTTATTTCTAACATCTAGAAGTCGGTGCAAAGTAAAACATAAAAATTACTATATTTTGAAAATTACTAAGCACCGATTTCAAGATGTTTTATATAATATATATTAATAATAATAGCTTTAGAAATAAGTTATTTTGTACTTTTTAGTTTTTGAAGTCGGTTTTTTTAAACGAAGTTTTTTTTTATTTGTTACTTTTTAGTGTCTAGCTATGTATGGGTAGACTTGCGAAAGGTGCCGCGCTCCTTAAAAAATATAGGTCCCAAGAAACGGGAGCAAAAAAATGATCGTAAAATGAAAAGTACTGGGCCAAACTATGTCAAATTTTTATGGGACCAAATGGCAGCTATTCCGCGTCGAACAAAAACAAATCACGTAAATCGGATCATAAATCTCGGAGTAATCGGTGAACATACATAAATAAAAACAAAAACCAAAAAAAAGATTGCGACGAATTGAGAACCTCCTCCTCCTTTTTTTGAAGCCGGTTAAAAAGAAACAAAAAATGCTCCAATCGAATTAAAATAACTATATGTTGATTATAAGTTATTACTTATACTCAGTGCACTTAGGAGCTAAGTTAGACAAATAATTTAAGTTAAAGATACACTTTGCTCGCCTTTTTTGGCAGTTATTTATGATATACAATGCAAAAGTGGATGGATGCCGAAGTCGTGGAAGGCCACGACACACCTTCCATAATCCAATTGATCGTGTACTAGCAGAAAGTGATGTCAGGAGCCTTAAGAACAGACGAGCGTGCATGACAAGAGCTATGAATGTCAAAGAAGCAAGTGAGCTGTGTAAGAATAAGCCTAAATGGTGTCCTGTTGTTCGTGCCTACCCCGCAAGGGAACTGGCGTGAAGTTATGTATGTATTTAAGAAATCATCCATAGCTGAAGACGATTTCAGTTTTTCTAGATTTTCTGCCTCTATAGACATTAATGACAAGTCTGATAGCCGTTTCTGTTCGCCTAGCAGTTATTCTCAAAAATGACATGAATATGTAAAAGATTGTGAATAACATTTTAAGAATTTTTGTTTACAGAGTTTCAGGGCCCCTGTAGCCTGGGGGCCCCGTATCGTTGATAGGGCTGATGCGGCGGTAGCTACGCCCCTGTATGAGGGGTTTCGTAGAGACGTTCACTTTTTCCATGATTTGGTTACGGAACCATAAGAGACATCCAATCGAAAATATTCATTCATACCAATTATTCGAATTGGTTAAAGAAAAACATATAAGTACATAATATAAAAATAAATTTATTTAATTTTGTTCCTTGTAGGAACGGAGCCAGCCAGCTGGTAGCGCATTCGCCCGTCTGGAAGGTTACCCCACCCCTGGTCTGAAGTATGTCGCCATAATAACCTTGAGTTGTGTTCCGGCATTAGTGGCCAGCTTCCAGACTCCCTTAAGAGAGCAGCGGCGCATTTGTAATGCCTTTGGTGTTGCAAATGTCCATAGGCGATGGTAGCCGGTTTCCATCAGGTGGGCCGTTTGCCTGTCTGCTGAACTCGTGCAATAAAAAAATGATGTAATTTTCTTGTGATAAGTTTGCGTTTGACCACGATCACGTCCATTGCCGGACGATGATGCGGTCGAAGATGGAGCACGCTTACCACGATAGTACCTATTTACACGAGACTTGAAGATTCCCGAATTGTACTTTTCTGGAAACACGGACTCAGGTAGTGCATTCCACAATTCTGCCGTACGCAGAAGGAACGTGGAGGCGAAACGTTTAGTACGCACTGGTAGCGTTTCCACTGTGAAACGATGGCGCAAACCAGAGCGTCTTGTGGTCCGAAGATGGAATGGTGTAGGGGGAATCAGGTCAAACAGTTCAACCGCACACTTTCCGAAATGAATGCTATAAAAAACCGACAGACTAGCAACCCGGCGTCGATGCTCTAGGATTTGATATTATATAATTAATTTTCTTGTAGGCTTTGATATTGTATAATTTATTTTCTTGTAGGCTTTGATATTGTATAATTAATTTTCTTGTAGGCTTTGATATTGTATAATTTATTTTCTTGTAGGCTTTGATATTGTATAATTTATTTTCTTGTAGGCTTTGCTATTGTATAATTTATTTTCTTGTAGGCTTTGATATTGTATAATTTATTTTCTTGTAGGCTTTGATATTGTATAATTTATTTTCTTGTAGGCTTTGACATTGTATAATTTATTTTCTTGTAGGCTTTGATATTGTATAATTTATTTTCTTGTAGGCTTTGATATTGTATAATTTATTTTCTTGTAGGCTTTGACATTGTATAATTTATTTTCTTGTAGGCTTTGATATTGTTTAATTTATTTTCTTGTAGGCTTTGATATTGTATAATTTATTTTCTTGTAATATAAAATATTATTATTACATAAAGTTAAGATTTCTTTTTTGTAATTTATGTATATTTTGATTTTATTACATACATACATACATAACTTCACGCCAGTTCCCTTGCGGGGTAGGCACGAACAACAGAGCGCCATTTAGGCTTATTCTTACACACCTCACTTGCCTCTTTGACATTCATAACTCTTGTCATGCAAGCTCGTCTGTTGATTTTATTCATACCTATATAAACGGAAAAGCGAGTTTGTGCGGTCTTCTCTTGGTAAAATTTATTTTATTATCAACTCTAACTCAAAACCATATATTTTGTTAAGAATCTGTACAAATTAAAATAAAATTGAACACTACAAATAAACTATATATACAAATTAAAATTAAAAAACAATCTTGTAATTGTTTGAGCTAAATTGTTCATTATATAAGTTATTTGTTTTAGTGAAAACAATATTGATATATATGTATAACTTTGTATTGTATTAATTAAACAAAATAAATAAATACTAAAACCAAAGAGGTGGTACATTTGCCCAAAATGATAGGCAAAAGCAAGGCGTATTTGCAAGTAATGGGAGAGGATCATGGAATGAAGAGATAAGAGTGACCTGGTGGAGGCTGACCTACGCGAGCTTCAGGCTTACAATTGCCAGAAGATAGCACTGGACAGAAAAAGGTGTGCCATATTCTTATTTCGGAGCCCAAAACCTGTTTTGGGCAGCTGTTAGATTTCCAAAACAATTATTGATAAAAACATTCTTGAAGATCTGGCGCTATCATTAATTTTTTTTTGAATTTTCCATTTGTAATAGATACAAAAGTTAGATTAAAAATGAAAAATCATTTTAAATTTAGCCTAGTGGGTAGCGCACTTGCCCCTAACTTACAGGACGCGTGTTCGAATCCTGGCTGGAAAGTACACACCACTTAGGTAGTTTTCCGACCTAATGTGTATATTGTTATGATTATCACCACCGTTTGCGGTGAGGGAAACAACGCGATGAAACCTGCACATCGAGATAACCGATGTGTCACAGGCACAGAAAAGAAAAAAAACAACACACATGGCACTAGATAGGACAATATATATAAGTATAGATATAAGGCCGACACTGCACATGCACTTCCTCACAACACCAGCGTGTAACAGATACACTCTACATTAGTATAAGTTTAGTATTAAAATTAGAATAAATTAATATAATAAGTTATTCTTAAGGTACACCACAACATAAAAATCACTAAATTAATGCACACACAGTAACAAAAATAAACAATAAGCGTGTATGGACTTTAAAATCTTTCATAGAAATTAAGTAGTAAAAAAGGGTACGGAACTCGAGTCCGTAGAGATGTTAATAATAATAAAATTAAAAAAAAAAACGATGTGTTAAACCCGTGAAACCGCCTTGGACAGCTATACTCTCTGTTTCCTCTATGAAAGTGGAAGGCCCAAGCCCAGAAATGCGATGTTAATGGGTTATTATTATTATATATTATATCTATACAGGTAAATAAAACTGAAGTCTGTAATGTCAAAATAAAAATTGTAAGAAAAATCAGGTGGGATAATTCGGACCAGTACATACATACATACATACATAACTTCACGCCAGGTCCCTTGCGGGGTAGGCCCGAACAACAGAGCGCCATTCAGGCTTATTCTTACACACCTCATTTGCTTCTTTGACATTCATAGCTCTTGTCATGCACGCTCGTCTGTTCTTAAGGCTCCTGACATCACCCTCCGCTAGTACACGATCAATTTGATCATGGAAGGTGTGTCGTGGCCTTCCACGACTTCTGCATCCATCCACTTTTGCATTGTATATCTGTTTAGTCAGTAGGTTCGGACCAGTAGGTTTCGAAAATGCAATTTTTAGAATTTTGTCTCTCTGTCTCGGTGTTCCGGCTAATCTCTGAAACGGCTGGACCGATTTTGACGGCATTTTCACTGGCAGATAGCTGATGTTATAATGAGTAATATAGGCTACTTTTTTTTAGGGTGCCGCGAAAAATATTTCAACAACAATGAAAGAAAAACATCTGTCACATACATGTATACCGCGTATCTTAATTAATATAGTCATGGAAGAAAATTACTATCATTGATGATATAAACCCTGTAGTTTTTGGGAAAAATTACTGTAATATACAAAAATACACAGATAAAGAAATACGATGCGATTTCAGTCAAAATAACTACGGTATCATTAAAACCGATTATTATAAAAAATTGTGAGAACGGTGCATAGCACATCTATTAATTTAGGTTATAAGTTTCGTGGAAGAAAAATCTGCTGGATGATTTTTCTAGGCTACAAGGCTACAGTCGAGAAACTGTCAAAAGATAAAACATTTTCCTGCAAACTTTCCACCCGAGAATTGGTTTTCCGACGGCATCAATGAGCGGAATATAAAATCGGACGACTGCGATATTTATAATAAGCTCAAAAATTAATTTGATAATTTTACACTACATATTAACAAGAACATATCAATTAATATGCCAAATTTGATACTTGTACCTACAAAAGTTTCTCAAATATCTGTCTCTGACTGACAATAGTGTGAGATATTAAAGCTTTATTTTTTATATTTAGGTAATGGAATTATAAAAATACAAAAATTCCCACACGGTAAATAAGGGGACATTTACCATGAAACCCCATGGGCGATACACTATTACTTTATAACATATCAAAGGTAAAAGAAATAAGAAGAATTAATTCCTTACGATTCAAAGAACTCAAGTTTTCGGACGATGAATCAGAAATCAGCATTAAAATTTATCTTCTAGGAAAAATATTCGCACAATAAAACTTCCAACATTTTATAGCCAATTAAAACTAAACAAAAACTTAATTATTATCTATGATCAAGCATTATTACCTGTGAATATAAAAAACTGCTTTGAACGCACAAAAATTTCACAAAAAAAAAACACAATCCGCGCACTCACTTTAACGTAATTGTAATTATTTTAATGATGTAAATGTTTCGAACTATATTTCGTGGGGTATTCAAAACGAGGCGAGCGTGACACGTCCGTCCACCGAGGCTGCCCAGCATCCATTGGCGCTTTCAATCCACATCCGACTGGATATACTCGACTGAATGCACTTTGTTACTAACTATTATTGACTAGTTTCATCCTTTACCTATCCAGTGCCTATCTCAACAATCATCTAGGGTCTGATCCTGCTATTTCAATACCTTGGCGTCAAAGTATGATTCCATTGCAATACTGTCAAGAATTCGTATCTATATATTAATACGTGAAGCAAAAACTTTGTACCCCTTTTTACGAAAATTGCTCGGACAGAGGAGTATGAAATTTCGCACACTTATAGTTTATATAGAGAAGGAGTGCAGAATGCTAATATTTTTTTAAAATTATGCATAAAAAATACATTAAATAAACAAAAGAAACATTACAATAATAATAATAATAAGCATTGTGCCGATAGTTGTTACCGTCAATGGTCTTATAGCGAAAAGCCTCGACCATCATCTAGAGAGGCTTTCGCTGGGAAGCTGGGTGAAGGGCCAGATACAGAAGGCAGCACTCTTGGACACGGCACGAATTGTGAGGTTCCTGTCTCTGGAGCCATAACCATCGGTAGTTTGGACCCCAGGCTCCGCTGGCGATGAGATGCAAGATTTTATATTTTTTTATTGAATATGTATTTTATTTTTGATATATTTTTATAAAAGAATAATGTTATCTACTTTTTTATAAAAAAATATCTTTATATGTATATTTTAAAAAAATGTAAAATTTTTGAGAATAAATAAATACAGTATAATAATAATAATTTTTTGGGGCCCATTCAGGGAGTGGCGAGTCACCGTCTGCCCATTTTTCCATGTTCCCTGAACATTGCGACGGGCAGACGCCATAGTCCCCATATTCCCAGGCCCCTAGTACGATTAGCAGTTCACCACAATAGCCCGGTACTTTTTGTCCTCATCTCCCACAATAGTCCTACACTGGCCGGGGCTTGTCCTTGGGTGCATTACTATATGGTGTGGACAGGGATAATCGCCGGTCAGTGTCACGCCACATTTACATTAAATTTGTCAAGGGGCCTCTACGTGTTGGCCTTCCCATGGCCCCACGCAAGCCCCCCAAAAGTCCGGGCCATTTTTATGGCCTGTGGTCTTGAAAGACATACAATATAATAATAATAATTGGCAGACAAACACACATATTGTATATCCCCAAATTAAGCAAGTTACGCTTGTGTTATGGGTAATATACAACGGACTACTCTGGGGCCGATCCGAGACACCCAGACCATAGTAAATAATGGAGAAAATATGTTTACAAAATTTACTATACCAGGAATCGAACCCGGAACCTCTGCGTTGCAGTGAGGTACGCCGGCAAAGGCTTAGCCCGCTCAACCACAGAGGCCGTCACATTACACAGACTAACATGTATTTGACACACACACGCATATATACCTTAAAATCAAATGAACAGTGTAGCCTTGGCGAAATCTGTGATTATAGAAGTATAGTCTTTGACAACAGAACCTTAATGATGTTCAAACTTATAATTTAAATTAATTATGGTCGAATTTCTACCACTAGGTGACCACTAGTTCTAATAAATCTTCAATATTTCTCGATATCATCGCGACAGAATGAATGAAATGAATGTTGAAAAGCTATTAATATCATAATCATTTATTAAGCGACTGTTCGCTTATTTATAAAGACAGCGGCGTGCCACGGTCACGCTATTGGAATTAACAGAATACTGAAATCAGATGACTATAGTAGTCATCTGATAGTAGTAGTCTGTTATGCTAGAGCAAGTGAATGAGTTTGTATATCTTGGATGTGCTTTTAGCAGGGATGGAAGGTACACCGCTGATATAGAAAGAAGAATGAATTTGGGGAATAGTGTGAATGGAGCGTTAGGTAAACTTCTAGGCGCTAAGAACCTCAGCCAGAAGGCCCAGCTCGCCATACACAACGCGGTGCTGGTACCTACGCTCACGTATGGATGCGAGAGTTGGGTATGGAAGAGAGAGCATGAAAGTAGAGTAAACGCGGTCGAGATGCGAGCACTGCGCAAAATCTGCGGAGTGACGCTCGCGAACCGCGTTCCTAATACCGAAGTAAGAAAGAGAGTGGGTCTGAAAGAGAGTGTCGGGGTGAAGGTAAGGAAAGGAATGCTCCGGTGGTTCGGGCATGATGAAAGAATGACTAAACAGATATACAATGCAAAAGTGGATGGATGCAGAAGTCGTGGAAAGCCACGACACACCTTCCATCAAATTGATCGTGTACCAGCAGAAGGTGATGTCAGGAGCCTTAAGAACAGACGAGCTTGCATGACAAGAGTTATGAATGGTCAAAGAGGCAAGTGAGGTGTGTAAGAATAAGCCTAAATGGCACTCTGTTGTTCGTGCCTACCCCGCAAGGGAACTGGCATGAAGTTATGTATGTATGTATGAAATCAGATGAACAATTGAGATGATAGTGTCTTGTGATTTTGACGAGATGGTAGCAGCAGAATTGGGACCCTGTATTTTTGGACATTGCTGTCGAGATATAAAAAAGTAATAACACACGATTGCGCCGAGGCTTTTATCGGTGACCAGCGAACAACTTTAAGTGTTGTTTTCGAAACGCATTGATATGAAAGCAGTGGTGTGGAAACGTAACTGGTTCTAGGATTTTTACTCACTTTCAAAATATAAGGCTGCAAAGTCTGGGGCAATACATGTTTTGTTGTGGTAGAATCGTGACGGAATTATTATCATGATTCGAACTCTTAGAGCCTTATTAGACTCATAGAAATATGATCATAGAAGTATGAGTCATTTTTATATGAAGAACCTATGACAGTGTACAGTGTTTTGTCTGTGCAGTAACGGAGAAAGAATACAATTTCCTGCGGCCGGGCGGCCTGTCGTAAGAGGCGACGAAACAACCCACAGCCAGGTGACCAGGTTCCAGTCTCCCTTAAGAGAGCAGCAGCGCATTTGTAGCACCTTTGATGTTGCAAATGTTTATAGGCGATGGTAACCGCTTGCCATCAAGTGGGCCGTCTGCCTGTCTGCTGAACTCCTGCAATAAAAAAAAATCTCTGTGATCATAGTTAAGGGATCCTATTTGACAGCAAGCGTACAAATATGATCAAACTAGCTGTGCCCGCGGTTTCACCCGCGTGGTGATGGAAAATCATTATATTTTGGATATTTTTTTTTAATTTTTTTTATTGCAGATCAGCAGACAGGCAAATGGCCCATTTAAATATAATTCACAGTATACCTTTATAAATTATAGCCTATGTGTTATTCTGATGTATAAGCTATATTATTGTAAAGTTTCATCAAAATCCATTCAGTAGATTTTGCGTGAAAGAGTAACAAGCCTACATCCATACATACATTCTTAGAAACTTTCGCGTTTATAATATTTATAGACATACATACATAACTTCACGCCAGTTCACTTGCGGGGTAGGCACGAACAACAGAGCGCCATTCAGGCTTATTCTTACACACCTCACTTGCTTCTTTGACATGATCGTAAGTGTTACATGTAGAAATGTTACTCCTTATAACATCAGCCAACTGCCAGTGAAAGTCCGGTTAAAATCGGCCCAGCCGTTTCAGCGATTAGCCGGAACATCTAAATAGATAGACAGATTAAAAAATTAAAAAATGATTTTTTGATGTAAGTACTATATAAAGCTGAAGAGTTTGTTTGTTGGTTTGAACGCTCTAATCTCAGGAACTACTTGTTTGATTTAAAAAATTCTTTCAATGTTAGATAGCCCATTTATCGAGGAAGGCTATAGGCTATATCATCACGCTATGACCAATAGGAACGGAGCAACAATGAAGAATGTTTCAAAATCGGGGGGTTTTTTTAACTTATTTTTTTGCAATTTCATATGCAGGATGATGCATGACATTTCAATTTTATTTATCTGTATAGACGTATAGATAGGTAGTAAGATTTTGAGAATTTCTGAAATGTTATAATTTGAGTGGATGGATGCAGAAGTCGTGGAAGGCCACGACACACCTTCCATGATCAAATTGAACGTGTACTAGCAGAAGGTGATGTCAGGAGCCTTAAGAACAGACGAGCGTGCAGGACAAGAGTTATGAATGTCAAAGAAGCAAGTGAGGTGTGTAAGAATGGGCCTAAATGGCGCTCTGTTGTTCGTGCCTACCCCGCAAGGGAACTGGCGTGAAGTTATGTATGTATGTATAATCTGAGTGTTTTTAAGTCGCTTCCAATTTAAATACACGTGCTTTATACCAGACCTTAACACATTCTGACACCAGGTGAGAGGTTAGCCATAATAAAAAATACTTGTTTTTGACTGAATGAATCGGTTGGACGGAGATGTGAATTCAGAGTGTCAATAATCTCTCGCAAAATGGCTGCGACACAAATACATAGAAGTATACGAGGAAACTAAGAGGATTATGTTATGCCCCTTTGGCTATGTATGCTATTTTGCAAATATTATAAAGAGGTAAAGATTGTGAGTTTGGATGTTCGGGGTAATCTCTGGCACTATCTGAGGAACAGACAGTAAACCCGCCACACTTATCCAAGGCAGATTGGCAGATTTGACACATCGGTTATCGCAATGTTCAGGTATCATGACGATGTTTGCCTTCACCGTTACCACGTACTAATTATAACAATATACAAAATGTCAGAAAACTGGCTGAGAGAGAGAGAGAGAGAGGCGCCCTTATCTCTGGAAGCGATCTCTTGTCCAGGCAACCTAAATTAAAGAAATTTGAATCAGGCGATATAAGTGGTGCAGGAAAAAGGCAATAGGTTTTAGACATTTATTTCTCAAAAGAATTTACAATTCACTTACAGAGAAATAACTAGTTAAATTTAATTTACATTTACCCCTATTAGCGCATCTGTCCGTTAATTATTGTAATATTTAATTAATGTTTTATTTTCGAAATGAATTTAGTTTATTATTTATAATATGTGAGGGTAGTCTTGAGACAAAAGTCGGAGCAATGCAAGTTGTTTATTAAGGCAACGGGCTTATTAAAACCCGTAATAGATACATAAATACTCAAACTAATTTAAGAATTAAATATACTAATACATACATATATGCATAGTAATATATATGCTCATATATGATAATATACATACATACATACATAACTTCACGCCAGTTCCCTTGCGGGGTAGGCACGAACAACAGAGCGCCATTTAGGCCCATTCTTACACACCTCACTTGCTTCTTTGACATTCATAACTCTTGTCATGCACACTCGTCTGTTCTTAAGGCTCCTGACATCACCCTCCGCTAGTACACGATCAATTTGATCATGGAAGGTGTGTCCACGACTTCTGCATCCATCCATTTTAATATACATAAGTTATTATAATAAATGTATTAGCATTATTATATTAACGCCTAAGTGGTGCATGTTTTCCGGCTAGGATTTGAACCCGCACTCTCTGAGTTTGGGATGTGAATGCACTAACCACTAAGTTGTCACGGCTTTTTAGAATAAAGTACATTAATACAGTATACAGTATATAATAATAATAATCGGCAGACAAACACACATATTGTATATCCCCAAATTAAGCAAGTTACGCTTGTGTTATGGGTAATATACAACGGACTACTCTGGGGCCGAACCCAGACACCCTGACCATAGTAAATAACGGAGAAAATACGTTTCCGAAATTTATTATACCAGGAATCGAACCCGGAGCCTCTGCGTTGTAGTAAGGTAGGCCGGCAAAGGCTTAGCCCGCTCAACCACAGAGGCCGTCATTACGTCCACGAAATTAAGTATTCTACTCATGAGCAACGTGAAAAACATGAAAGCAATCTCAGGTATTTTAACGAAGTTTTTCGCAACTGCGAGAAATGCCGCCGATCATAAATACCGGTTGGCTGGTCCTAATCATAACATTTTCAAAGAAACACATTACGGAACTCAACCATACTGATTTAATGACAGTATATAAGCGATGCTTAGACGAATGAAAGTATAGACGGAGCATAAGTTAACAAAAGAGTCGAATGAAGTGAATCATTCTTTTACAAACGCTTTATCCGTGCAGGAACGGAGAAAGAATACAATTTCCTGCGGCCGGGCGGCCTGTCATAAGAGGCGACTTAACAACCCACAGCCAGGTGGTAGGGCATTCGCCCGACTAGATGGCTACCACCCCTGGTCTAAAGTATGTCGCCATAACAACCTTGAGTTGTGTTCCGGCATTAGTGACCAGGTTCCAGTTTCGCTTAGGAGAGCAGCAGCGCTTTTGTAGCACTTTTGGTGTTGCAAATGTCTATAGGCGATGGTAACCGCTTTCCGTCAAGTGCAAAGAAAAAAAAAGAGATGAGGAGCTTGAGATGGATGTGTGGTGTTAGAAGAATAGATAAGGTGAGAAATGAGTACATGAGAGTTGCACCCGTGACTGAAAAATCGAGAGGAAGAAGATTAAGGTGGTATGGGCATCCTCGTATAATGAGGAGGGATGAAAGTCACGTGACAAAAAGAATTTTAAACTGCAGCATTGATGGGTTCAAAGGTAAAGGTGGACCAAAAAAGAGATGTATAGACTGTGTATAGGATGACATGATGACTTGTGGTGTGACAGAGGAAGTATGTGAGAATAGAGGAATATGGATGGAAAAGACACTTGTGCCGACCCCAAGTAATTGGGAGAAGCTGAAAGAAAAGAGAGAGAGAGAAGATTCTTGTTCATATCTTGTTAAAAACTGTACATACATACATAATTTCACGCCAGTTCCCTTGCGGGGTAGGCACGAACAACAGAGCGCCATTCAGGCTTATTCTTACACACCTCACTTGCTTCGTTGACATTCATAACTCTTGTCATGCACGCTCGTCTGTTCTTAAGGCTCCTGACATCACCTTCTGTTAGTACACGATCAATTTGATCATGGAAGGTGTGTCGTGGCCTTCCACGACTTCTGCATCCATTAACTTTTGCATTGTATATCTGTTTAATAATTCTTTCATCATGCATTCTTTCCACATGCCCGAACCACCGGAGCATTCCTTTCCTTACCTTCACCCCGACACTCTCTTTCAGACCAACTCTCTTTCTTACTTCGGTATTACGAACTGTTAAATTACGTGTTACGTTGTTTGTCCGCGATGGACTCCTAAACTACTTGACCGATTTTAATCAAATTTGCACACCGTGTGCAGTTTGATCCGACTTGAAAGATAGGATAGGTTACATTTGGACCCGGTAGGTGGCGCTGGAATCGGGTTCTAAATTTTATTTATTCAGTGCAGAACAACGTCTGCCGGGACAGCTAGTATACATATAAATTGCGGGTAGATTTGTATTTTATCTAATGATGAATAAAACGGTCTTTTACCGTCGCCATTGTTTTATTTGCAGTACATCACAACTGGTGACGAGGATGGGATTTGAACCCACGCGTGCAAAGCACATATATATGTAGACATATATTACAAAATTACTACCTTCTAATAATTTTCTTCAGTAGAACTTAGTTTGATTTTTTTTTATTATTAACAACTACGGACTCGAGTTCCGTACCCTTTTTTACAACTTAATTTCTAGATTTTTTTTTAATTTCACACGCTTATTAGTTATTTTGGTTCTTGTGTGTGACATTAATTTATTGATTTTTGTGTCGAGGTGTATGTATCTTACGAATAACTTATTATATTAATTTGTTCTAGTTTTAATACTAAACTTATACTAATGTAGAGTGTATCTGTTACATGCTGGTGTTGTGAGGAAGTGCATGTGCCTTATATCTATACTTATATATAGTCCTATCTAGTGTCATGTGTGTTCGTTATAATAAGTTCGAATAATAGGGTATTTGACATTCAAGACAATTAACAGTCTTTGTAAATTCACAAACCTCGTAGCCTCGTAGATGTTTTACACGCATACGAACTTACAACGTCATAAATTTGTACAAGACAAGTGGCGTATAAATTATTGTTTGAGAAATAATTATAATGATTTCTATGACGATATTTTCAAAAGTTAGATGATAAAATTCAATTTTAACGCCTGTTCGTTTGTATGTGAAGAGACTAGAATTTATTGTAACATACATCAGTATCAGGTAATGTCAGGAGCCTTAAGAACAGACGAGCGTGTATGACAAGAGCTATGAATGTCAAAGAAGCAAGTGAGGTGTGTAAGAATAAGCCTGAATGGCGCTCTGTTGTTCGTGCCTACCCCGCAAGGGAACTGGCGTGAAGTTATGTACGAGCCAGTGTTAATAACTGGAACAAATATCGGCGGTATGAGAACACTTCACGCTGCCATAATCCAATTAAAATAACAGCATTAAATATTTGTATAATTATTTTTGATGAGTGTATTCGTGTAATTTCGCTTTTAATTGCCTGTGCTTTATTTATGGGTTTCGGGTTATTGCGTAGACATTGAATGATTATGATATCAGCCTAAGAACTCCTAGTGCTAGACTCAAAGCTCCAAGGGCACACGGATGATGTGAGCAAGGGACGTGGAGGAAGCAGCAGGGGGACGAAGAACTCATCTCGCCACCAGTCCACAGCCACACTTTACTTATCCCCCGGAAAGCTTCACAGACCACTGGGATTTAACTAATGCGAATAAAATTATTTATTAAATTAAATATATTTTCTTATAATGAAACTGACCTATAATCGATATTAAATTAATAATAACTGTTAGAATAAAAACTCCAGAGATAATTTAATAATGATTAAAAATAAAAAACCAAAGACATTGAAACTAAAATACATTATGTAGCAGGTCATTGCCAACGGGGAGCGTGCCCAGAAGGCTGGCTGCATTGCCACGCTGTATGGCAATACTTATTTGTTGTGCAAAATATGAGCCAGCCTTCTGATCACGGGTAGTGTCAAACAGTTTGTTTAAATCGGACAAAAAGGACAAATCGGACAAAAAGGACAAATCGGATAAAACGGACAAATCGGACAAAAAGGACAAATCGGACAAAAAGGACTAATCGGATAAAACGGACAAATCGGACAAAAAGGACAAATCGGACAAAAAGGACAAATCGGATAAAACGGACAAATCGGACAAAAAGGACAAATCGGACAAAAAGGACTAATCGGATAAAACGGACAAATCGGACAAAAAGGACAAATCGGACAAAAAGGACTAATCGGATAAAACGGACAAATCGGACAAAATGGACAAATCGGATAAAACGGACAAATCGGACAAAAAGGACAAATCGGACAAAAAGGACAAATCGGATAAAACGGACAAAAAAGACAAATCGCACAACACGGACAACTCGGACAAATCGGACAACTCGGATAAATCGGACAACTCGGACAAATCAGACAAATCAGACAAATCGGACAACTCGGACAACTCGGACAAATCGGACAAATCAGACAAATCGGAGAAAAAGGACAAATTGGACAACATGGACAACTCAAACAAATCGAACAACTCGGATAAATCGGACAACTCGAACAATTCGGACAAATCGGACAAATCAGACAAATCGGACAACATGGACAACTCAGACAAATCGAACAACTCGGATAAATCGGACAACTCGGACAACTCGGACAAATCGGACAAAAAGGACAAATCGAACAACATGGACAACTCAGACAAATCGAACAACTCGGATAAATCGGACAACTCGGATAACTGGGATAAATTGGACAAATTGGACAAATTGGACAACTCGGACAACTCGGACAACTCGCACAAATCGGACCACTCTGACAAATCGGACAACTCGAACAAATTGGACTTATAACGGCTTATAACCCGAATCAACACTTACACAGGGCAGAATAACGTCTGCCGCGACAGCTAGTATATATATAAAACACCTAATCATTTTTTAAACTAGCTAGGGTTTTTCACAAGGCGTAGCCACGGGGAAAACTCTAGTAAATAATAGGAGTTTAAAGTTATAATTGTTATTTTCTATAAATACAAGAATGGTCAGGTGGTGCTTGTTACCTATGTTTATTTTTGTTCCATCCGTGCAGGAACGGAGAAAGGATACAATATCCTGCGTGGGGGCGGCCTGTCGTAAGAGGCGACTAAACAACCCACAGCCAGGTGGTAGGGCATTTGCCCGACTGGATGGCTACCACCCCTCGTCTAAAGTATGTCGCCATAACAACCTTGAGTTGTGTTCCGGCATTAGTGACCAGGTTCCAGTTTCCCTTAAGAGAGCAGCAGCGCATTTGTAGCAACTTTGCTGTTGCAAATGTCCATAGGCGATGGTAACCGCTTTCCATCAAGTGGGCCGTCTGCCTGTCTGCTGAACTCCAGCAATAAAAAAAAAGAAAAAAATAAATCCAAGCACACTAGAATATGTTTTAATATATATGACTGTAAGCATATTGGACAATAAATTTAAAACAAATGTATGTTTAAAAGAAATATACCAATTTTCATGAAAATCGACTAATATCCAAAACTGAAAAAAAAAAACTAACATACAATTAAAGTAATTCTTACATTTATTTAAGACATGTAATATTATTTCGCGTCTAATAGGACTCTATTACGAACAACGCTCGTAGTGAAGACATCAACGGGCGCCCGTTCCGCCGCATTCCCGACAATGCAGCATAAATTCACTTTAATCATACATTACTTTGTATGAATCTGTCCCATACAAACATTCTCATTCATAGAATACACAAAATATGGCCCCCATAACGATTGAAGTCAGATATCGTATAAGTTCGATAGCAAATGGCCCAGCCGGTGAATGTGCGCGTAAATCAAACTTTAAATTAAACGACATTAAGGCGATAGGAATGCTTTGCTTTGCTTTCATTACGTTATCTATGTATATTGATATATATAATGTGAAAATGAATTTGTAACGATATCTAGGATGTCTGTATGTTGGTTTGTTTCTCCCTTATTGCCATACAAAATGATATTATTTCATTCAGAGAATGTTCTGAAGTATACAACTTTGGAAGTAAATATCCCTCTATTTATAGTGTTACCTCTATTTATACCGACACAGAAATGTGCCCACCTGCAAGTTATACCGGATTTAGGAATTCTTTTGTTTAATTTGTGTTTAGAATTTGTAGTTTTTCTATTTCTTTTATGGTCGTCATTAGTGTTGAACTAATCCTTGCTTGCCAGGTGTGCGGATTAACTCGGTGCTTTGTTCTGTTATACAGTTTAGTGTAAAACAATGACCGAACGAAGGGGTGAAGCAGTCGAGTCACAATTACGATACAAGTAAGACGTGTATATTCGACAAGCGATATAGTGACGGACTTTGCGCGTGTTATTGATAGTGCAGATTGTAACAAGTAATGTCTAGTTTTATTTGTACCTGTTTTATACGTGTTTCTATAGTTCTAATAAACTCTATAGTAATTTTAATTCGAGTCCTGTAGATCGTAACAATAGGTTTAATTCAAGGGATAAACTTTTTTTGTAGTTTCACTAGACCATGCTTAATCCATAATTCGTGGTAACGTAATGGCTAGCGCACGCGTCCTTAACTCAAAGGGCGTGAGTTCGATTCCGGCCGAAACGTCATGCACCACTTAGTCAGTTTTCTGATCTAATGTGCATATTGTTACAATTATCACGTCCTAATAACGGTGAGGGAAAACATCGTGATGCAACCTGCACATCGAGATAACCGATGTGTCAAACCTGCCAAGCCGCCTTGGACAAGCGTGGTGGGTATACTGTCCGTTCCCCTTATAGTGGGAGGTTTGAGCCCAGCAGTGGGACATTTATGGGCTGATATTATACTAGACCATCCTGTGACGATGTACTAAATAGATGTTTCTGCTAAATATTATATATACGTAATGAGATATTAATGGCGAACAGATAGACAGACATGATAATGATATATTTATTCTATTCTGTTCTGTTCTGTTCAAAGTGGCTTCCATAGTCCTACAAACCATGAAATCACTCTGACAAATATCTGGTCTAAATCACTGTAGCATTTATATGTTCAATACTAGGATGTGCCTGCGATTTCTTCTACGCTTGACTTCAAATTCCCGCGGGATTCCCGGGGCACTAAGTATCGTAGCATTTAAAAAAGAATGTAAACTGTCTCGGAATCAGCTTTCCTTTCATCCATGCACCGGAACTACTACAAACCGCTTCCGGAGAAATTCCCGGGATAAAAATATCACATATCACCTAAAATTTGCTATAAATCAGTGAAAATGTCGCATTGGAATTCGATATTTTTTAATCTGGCCATTTTCAAATCGTTCTCAGAATAATTCCCTAGGGACACCACGGATAAAAAGTAGCGCAGATTTTGAGTGTAAGAATTTGCTGTCGATCAGCGAAAACCGTATCAAAATCTGCCGAGTAGTTTTTACGTGAATCAGAACCGAACAAACTGACAAGAAATCTAAAATAAATTGCATTCTGTTCTACGTAATTTTTTTTTTTTTTTTTATTGCAGGAGATCAGCAGACAGGCAGACGGCCCACTTGATGGAAAGCGCTTACCATCGCCTATGGACATTCGCAACAGCAAAGTTGCTACACTTGTGCTGCTGCTCTCTTAAGGGAAACTGGAACCTGGTCACTAATGCCGGAACACAACTCAAGGTTATTATGGCGACATGCTTTAGACCAGGGGTGGTAGCCATCCAGTCGGGCAAACGCCCTACCACCTGGCTGTGGGTTGTTAAGTGGCCTCTTACGACAGGCCGCCCCAACGCAGGAAATTGTATTCTTTCTCCGTTCCTGCACGGATTTATATAGTCTATTCCAATTGTTTTTTTTTAACTTTAATGTACAGACTTTATCCGTGCAGGAACGGAGAAAGAATACAATTACCTGCGTTGGGGGGGGCCTCAGGTTTACTGTAAGTTATGATTTGGTTAAGTTAGTTACATTTTAATGAAAGCATTTTTTATTTAAACATATTTTATTTTGTCAAACAAAAAAAATGAAGTCGGTCCGGTACCAATCAAAACATCCATAGTCTGCTCTTACATTATGCCGCCTCTCACCACGTCTACTCTAAAATTATGCCGCCTTTCACCACGGCCGTAACGCTTTTTCGTGACAGAAAAAAATCCTAATACCCCCCCCCCCCCGTCGATATATATATATATATATATATATATATATATTTTTTTATTGCAGGAGATCAGCAGACAGGCAGACGGCCCACTTCATAGAAAGCGGTTACCATTGCCTATAGATATTTGCAACACCAAAGTTGCTACAGATGCGCTGCTGCTCTCTTAAGGGAAACTGGAACCTGGTCACTAATGCCGGAACACAACTCAAGGTTGTTATGGCGACATACTTTAGACCAGGGGTGGTAGCCATCCAGTCGGGCAAATGCCCTACCACCTATATAGAAGTTTAACTTCAAAAGGAGGTAAGACGTTTACCTATCTGGATTGGCGGCGGCATTAGTGACCAGGTTCCAGTCTCCCTTAAGAGAGCAGGAACGCATTTGTAGCACCTTTGGTGTTGCAAATGTCCATAGGCGATGGTAACCGCTTTCCATCAAGTGGATCGTCTGCCCGTCTGCTGATCTCTTGCAATAAAAAAAAAGACAGTATGTTTAGAATGTTATAATACTATAGAAATATTGAAGATTTGCTTTGCCTGCGTCTTCACCCGCGTTCATTTACACACACTAAGTATGTAACCTCTTCCCGGGTCCAGAAATAGCGCGCAGATGTATTCCCTAACGTTATTAAAGAAAAGAGGATATCTATATCATGACTTTAATTCAAAATACTCGTAACGCCATCTAGCGAAGTTGAAGCTCATGAGAGCTAAACTTTAAAATTGCTGCGTTGTCATTCTCGTTGCCATAACGATGTACTTCAATCAATCAATAACTCTTTATTGTACATCAATACAAAAAGAGAACTTACAGACTGGAACTATGTCCGATTATACACAGAGTGCGGTCTTATCGCTAAAAAGCGATCTCTTCCAGACGACCACAGGAATGAATTCAAATTATAATGACAATGGTATATATTGTTACGAGTGTGGGACTCGAATTAAAATGCCGTTGGAATTATTATAAAGTTTATTAAAACTATACCAACACGTATAACATAGGTACAAATATAACTAGACGCAATAAGTCCCAATGTAATGCACAATTCAATAACACGCGCAAAGTCCGTCACTATATCGCTTGTCGAATGTACACGTCTTGCTGGTATCGTAATCGTCACTCGACTGCCGATCTCTCAGTTCGGGCATCCCTTTATACTCAGCTTACAATGTGTCACGACCGCCTCACGCCTTCGCTTCTGTCGACGCAATTCCCAGGAAACATAATTCTGCACACCTGCCTAATTATGCCTGCAAATAGCCGTAAACCAGCACGATAACAATAGGCTATTGTCTAATTGCAAATTTTGAACACGAAGTAAACGAAAGAACTCCAATTACGGAGGGCCATAAAACTATGTTTTATGGCCGGCCGGTGTGCTTCGTGGGATTTTGGCTAAGTTGTAACAATATAAATGCAGTGTATACAGATGTTCTATATATTAAATAGATATATACTTAATATACATAACATACAAATACATATCTACAAAAATATATAAATGTTTATAGATAAACTAGCGGTCCCGGCAGACGTTGTCCTGCCTTTAAAAAGTATAGAGTGAGCCAGGACTTATTTGAGGACGTTTATGAAACATAAAACCCTTTTTACCAACTCCGAAGAGAACTGATATACCGCCAAGTAGGTTTGTTGTCTTTGTGTATGAAGTACGAACACAAAGCCCATATTATAGTTTCTCTAATGAAACAAAGCATTCTTTGCATTTAATACAGTAGTACTTATCCTGGTTTGTAAGTGGTTACTTTAATATTATGTATGTTTTAGAATTAATAAAGAAATAAAGTACTCCGCTTAAATTAACATGCAGTTTTATTATAGTAACTAGTTTTTACCCTAACAAAGAACTTTTTGAATGGATTCAACAATTCCAGAGATTATGTTATACGATAAAACAAAAATATTTGTCAATTTCAAAACTATTTATTACTCTAATCACCTATTTGTATGTCATGTCCCTTACGGGTTGACAAAGGGGATTATGCTACTAAACTTTAACTACTTGTATACAATTAAATTTAATACGTCCGGGAACATTATATTATAATTGAGATAATTCAATTATTTGAATTTTTATTAAAATATAAATTAAACTACCTATTTTTTAAATAATTATAATGAAACATATATACAGTTATTTAAGATAAAAAATATATTTAATTAGCAATTATATCAAGGCTCTGGCATTTTCCTGGCAATTTCCAAAATGGCATTGGAGATTAATACGAGAGCATTTTCTACATTGCCCAGATTTTCAGACATTTGTAGAAATTCTTGTGCAGTTTATGCTTGCTTCTTCTTCTGTTTTCACAAATTGCAGCACATTATCTTTATCTAAATAGCTGCACGGGGTTGAAAGGTAACATCGACAGGATTGTGGTCTTGTATCTCGAAGCGGAGTGGTTGCTGATGTATCTAAAATATAAAAAACAATAATGTAGAATCTTAGTTGGTTAACTTATTCGTTAATCAAACAAATATAACAATAACAAATCAAAAGTTCAGTATAAAATACTAAAGCGTGTTTTTTTGTTACGACCTAAATATTTATCACAAAACACTTCAATTATGCATAGGTACTTAATTGGGTTCGGTGAACGATGGGTTGTTATTTATGTTTGACATTCCCAAACATTTTAACAAAAACTTTCTTGTGTAATGTGCTCTTATCAAGTGACAAATAAACAATAAGATAAGTCTTATTTTGGCAAAATAAAAAAGAAACACAAACAACTAACAGCTGCTTTGAAGTACGATATTAGTATTACTTTAATATATTAAAACGGATTGAGTTTGTACTTACGTCTTATTAGGTAATTGATACAATATCCTTTATTACAGTAGGATTCCACTTGTATAACTGTCTTTAATCACGGCTGGCACACAATATATTTCTGAAAATCTAATTTCACTTACATTTGGAAATTCGACAGAGAACTGAGAGAACTTTGAGTATTATGATAGTGTAGGCAACGGTCACAACACATACAGTCAAAGTCATGATTGCATTTATGATTTAAACAATGTTGTTTTTCAGATATTAATTTAAAATGCTACAATTAATCAGTCAAACAATCTTTACTAATATATCTATTTATTACTCGTGTTATTTAAAAGATTAACTATTTTAAAGTCATACTAGCGAACTATTTTGATGTGTTGACCAACACCAATGCGACGCTTTATGGAACTAACTTCACGCGTCCTAAACAATCGCAATCTAATCTTAATTTTAATCCAATGTTGCTTCAGTAGTACCGAATCACGTCACTTCAAAATTGACATTGGGATTGAATTGGTCTTGGATTGGTATTGAGATTAACTTGGATGGATGCAGAAGTCGTGGAAGGCCACGACACACCTTCCATGATCAAATTGATCGTGTACTAGCAGAAGGTGATGTCAGGCGCCTTAAGAACAGACGAGCTTGCATGACAAGAGTTATGAATGTCAAAAAGGCAAGTGAGGTGTGTAAGAATAAGCCTAAATGGCACTCTGTTGTTCGTGCCTACCCCGCAAGGGAACTGGCGTGAAGTTATGTGTGTGTGTGTGTATGTATGTATGATAACAATAGGCTATTGTCTAATTGCAAATTTTGAACACGAAGTAAACGAAAGAACTCAAATGCGGAGGGCCATAAAACTATGTTTTATGGCCGGCCGGTGTGCTTCGTGGAATTTTGGCTAAGTTGTAACAATATAAATGCAGTATATACAGATGTTCTATATATTAAATAGATATATACTTAATATACATAACATACAAAAATATATAAATGTTTATAGATAAACTAGCGGCCCCGGCAGACGTTGTCCTGCCTTTAAAAAGTAAAATTCTAGAACCCGATCCCAGAGCCACCTACCGGTTCTAATTGCGAATCTAAACCATCCGGGTACCCACTCATCCCTACTCCGTGATGTTTGCTGGATGAGAGGTGACAACGGTAGACATCTAGCGGGGATAACTGATCGATTGATAGTTAAAAAAAAAACAGGGTTGATAGTAGAGAGGTGGAAAATTAAGAGTAATATATTTTTTTTTATTCTAAGTCATGACAAAATAAGATTAAAAATCTTGCCAAAAAAAAGTAAAGTTTATAATTAACAAATAAAAAATAGGGGTTGATCGTAGAGGAGTGAAAATTTAGGGTTGTATGTATTTTTTAATGCTGTATCCTAAAAGAATAAGTTAGGGGTGAACAACCCTTATCACTTAGGGGTATAAAAAATACATAGTAGCCGATTCTCAGATCTACTGAATATGCATATAAAATTTCATAAAAGTCGGTCAAGCCGTTTCGGAGGAGTATGGTAACTAACACCGTGACACGAGAATTTTATATATTAGATTAGATATTACGTACATTTAAATATCATCATATTATAATATTTTCTGATCGTCGTTTTAAAAATCGGTAGCCATTTTGCTTGTCTGGTTGCAATTGGCAGCGCGTTCCAAAGCTTTATAGCCTTGAGGGTAAAAGATGTCAAAGAAGCAAGTGAGGTGTGTAAGAATAAGCCTGAATGGCGCTCTGTTGCTCGTGCCTACCCCTCAAGGAAACTGGCGTGAAGTTATGTATGTATGTAGGGTAAAAGAATTGTTGTAGAAATTTGAACTATGCGCGGGGTTACTGGCTAGTGAATTACAACGAATGAAACCCAATTGGAGCGCCATCTTCTCAGCTATATTCATCTATCCCTCGGGAACAGTACTATTTCTGGATGTAAAGTACCACATGTCCTACTCTGTACCCCTGACAACGTGTATGCAAAATTTCGTGACGTTCAGTTGCGTAGTTAAGGCGTTAAAACGTCACAGATAATCATATTCGCATTTGTAATATAAGTTAGGATGGATTATGTGTCAGATCTCGAATCGGTTATTAATAGCCAAATGGTAGTGATGGTAAGTAAATGATATGTGGCGGCCCCTGGCGGCGACAGCGCGCAGTATCGAATGTACACGAAGTGAGCGGCCGGATCTGGTTGCAAGCTATTATTTGACACAACTAATTAGGGACTGTCAGCAGAAACAACCACTCGCTTAAATAATATAAACATTCTTTTCTATGTATAATTAAATAGAAAGAAAGAAAAATATTTCTTTCTAATAACATACATACATAACTTCACGCCAGTTCCCTTGCGGGGTACGCGCGAACAACAGAGCGCCATTTAGGCTTATTCTTACACACCTCACTTGCTTCTTTGACGTTCATAGCTCTTGTCATGCACGCTCATCTGTTCTTAAAGCTCCTGACATCACCTTCTGCTAGTACACGATCAATTTGATCATGGAAGGTGTGTCTTGGCCTTCCACGACTTATGCATCCATCCACTTTTGCATTGTATATCTGTTTAGTGATTATTTCCACATGCCCGAACCACCGGAGCATTCCTTTCCTTACCTTCACCCCGACACTCTCTTTCAGAGCAACTCTCTTTCTTACTTCGGTATTACTTTCTAATAATGACACACAAGACCGTTTTTATCCGTCCAGGAACGGAGAAAGAATACAACT
The DNA here is from genome assembly GCA_019925095.2 of Dendrolimus kikuchii. Classification (NCBI taxonomy): domain Eukaryota; kingdom Metazoa; phylum Arthropoda; class Insecta; order Lepidoptera; family Lasiocampidae; genus Dendrolimus; species Dendrolimus kikuchii. The sequence continues at coordinate 16,956,736 of CM034409.1, read as the reverse complement.
TCCTGCGCTGGGGTGGCCTGTCGCAAGAGGCGACAAAACACCCCACAGCCAGGTGATCGGCTATTAGCCCGTCTGGATGACTATCACTGCTGGTCTAGCGTATGCCGCCATAACAACCGTGACTTGTGTTCCGGCATTAGTGGCCAAGCCTTTGGTGTTACATAAATATTAATAGGCGATGGTAACCGCTTTCCACCATGTGGACCGTCTGCCTGTCTGCTGAACTCATTCAATATAAAAAAACGCTGAAATTTAAAGTTCATAATTTCAAAGTTCAAAATAATAATACCAACTAATAAACGTCCCACTGCTGGGCCAGGGCCTCCCATTTATAAAGGGAATGAACAGTATTTTTACCAGCTTGTCTAAGATAGCCTGTAAGGTTTGACACATCAGTTATCTCGATGTAAAGGTTCCAACACGATGTTTTCCTTCATCACGTGGTATTTGTGACAATACATCTTAGTTCAGAAGACTGCTTAAGCGGTGGATGCTTTCCGGCGAGGATACAAACCTGCGTCAATTGACTATTGTGCGCGAGGACGTTAACTTAATGCTCTTTATCCGTGCAGGAACGGAGAAAGAATACAATTTCCTGCGGCCTGGCGGCCTGTCGTAAGAGGCGACTTAACAATCCACAGCCAGTGGTAGGGTGTTCGGTCCTTGCCTAGTATGAAGTAGGTAGAACATCGCTCCATTAATTTTTGTGTCTACCCTCTTTCTGTGTTAGGCGACGGCCAATGCAGAGCAAGGTACGGGCAGCCATTTTAGACTAGTGTCAACGCTTTGAATAGAACGACACTGCGCCGTGCGCTTAATACTTTTTCTAAAACTAATCAATTTTTTTGTGATTACTGGCCGTGTCAAGAACATTTCCTATCCATAAAACTTTGTACAAATGAGTACATAAGGGGATCTTTAAAAGTTGCACCTGTGACAGAAAAATTGAGAGGAAGAAGATTAAGTTGGTATGGGCATATAATGAGGAGGGATGAAAGTCACGTGACAACAAGAATGTTATACTACAAGATCGATGGGTACAAATTTAAAGGTAGACCGAAAAAAAGATGGATGGATTGTGTGAAGGATGATATGATGATATGCGGTGTGACAGAAGAGGTATGTCAAAATAGAAGAGTGTGGAAGGAAAAGACATATTGTGCCGACCCCAAGTAATTGGGATATGGTGAAAGAAAAGAGAGAAAACTTTGTACAAAGGACGAAGTGTTAGCTCTAAAGGCGTGTGAATTCAGTGCCGTGTGCTGTTCCTGCGTGCAACCTGAACTGAGCCAGGAGAGGGCGGATCTCAAGGTTGGTGGAGCTTCTACTTTTCTAGTGCAAGGATCTAGGTCATATCTCTCCCATACAGTTCATAATTACCGAACCAGCTTATTATCACAGGGCTAACGCCCCACATAGGGCGTTTACCCGACTGGATGACTACCACATACATACATACATAACTTCACGCCAGTTCCCTTACGGGGTAGGCATGAAGAACAAAGCGCCATTTAGGCCCATTCTTACACACCTCACTTGCTTCTTTGACATTCATAGCTCTTGTCATGTACGCTCGTCTGTTCTTAAGGCTCCTGGTTTAAAGTATGTCGCCATAACAACCTTGAGTTGTGTTCCGGCATTAGTGACCAGGTTCCAGTCTCCCTTAAGAGAGCAGCAGCGCATTTGTAGCACCTTTGGTGTTGCAAATGTCCATAGGCGATGGTGACCGCTCTCCATCAAGTGGGCCGTCTGCCTGTCTGCTGAATTCCTTCTATAAAGAAAAAAACCACTAAGCTATCAGGACTTTATTGACGGTGACTTTCGACGGAAAGTTTCCATTTATGGTAGCAAGCTATAAAAGATATTTAAATAAAAAAATTCTATATAGATATATTATATCTAGTTTTTGAACATGTACTCTGTACAAATACAAATATTAGGAAAAGTTGTGGTTTTGCGGCTGAAATAGAACCTTTGTTATATATGGCAACACAACGCCGTTTCAATATACATACATCCGTACAGACAGAGCGCGTCGCATAGAAGCACGGTCAAGCGTTAATTTTGTTATTAATGAAAACCTTGCGGGTCGTATGAGCTCTCATTAATGACATGCAGTGCTTTTGAAAGCTAAAGTACAACACGAGACGTAACTATCTTCTTTTTATTGCTGGAGCATATATGCAAACGGTCCACCTGATGGAACGCGGTTGCCATTGTCTATGAATATTTGTCACACCAATAGGCTGCCGCTCTTTAAAGGGGGACTGGAACCAGGTAACTAATTGCGGAACACAACTCAAGGTTATTATGGCGGAATATTCTAGACCAAGGGTGGTAGACATCCAGCCGGACATATACCCTACCAACTGGCTATGGGTTGTTTTGCCGCCTTATATGTTAGGTCACTCGGCTACAGGACAATTTGAAAATTGAATTTTGAAAATTTAACCCCTAAGACGTGACCGGGTTGAATTTTCAAAAATCCTTTCTTAGTGCACTCACAGTATAAAAAGAAATCGCGTCCAAATATTAATGACACCTCAGTAGTTTGGTCTGTGCGTTCCTATGTCCTTTTTCCAAAGGGACTACGTTTTAACTTTTTGAATACTCAAACTATAATTGTTTTCATATACGCGAGCGAAGCCACGGGCAACAGCTAGTACTCAATAAACACTGACTGAATATACGAATATGATGTAACATTAGGGATTCTAATTTAATCATTTCACTATTTTTTATTGCTGAAATACAGCAGACAGGCCGACGGCGCAACTGTGATGGAAAGTGGTTACCATCGCCTATGGACATTTATAACACCAAAAGATGCTACAAATGCGCTGCTGCTCTCTTAAAGGAGACTGGCTGGATGCTCTAGACCAAGGGTGGTAACCAACCAGTCAGGCAGACGCCCTACCATCTGGCTGTCGCTGTTTGTTAGCATTGAAAACACTTATGGCCGGTTCCTATATTATCTTAATGTTCATTCACTTGCCTTATCGTCGGTCGAATTTTGATTTTATTTGTTTGGATCTTATATCAAGTTTTGAAGTTCGAAGTTGTTGTAGCGTAATGACTAGCGCACGCGTCCCAGACTCAAAGGGCTCGGGTTCAATCTTGGCCGGAACGCATCCACCACTTAAGCACTTTTCTGACCTAATGTACATATTGTTACAATTACCACGTGCTAACAACGGTGAAGGAAAACATCGTGACGAAACTTGCACATCGAGATAACCGATGTGTCAAACCTGCCCAGCCATCTTGGACAAGCGTGGCGGGTATACTGTCCGTTCCCCTATAATGGGACATTTTATAGGCTGTCATTATATGATATATATGTCAAGTTTTAATGGTAAGAAACAAGAAAGGTCAAGCCATAGGCATATACTAGTAATTGACTTTAGTTTCTTATGCGTTTGTCTTGAAACTTCGCAATATGGATAACCGTCAACGACAACTGCTCTATCGCTGTTGTCTGTCGTCGGGTCAAACACCCGGCTGATGTTATTCTCGTCGCCCGGCGCGCCACTAGTTACTATGAAGTGACTCATAGTTCGGGCGCATGGCTGGAACAAGGCCACGGGGCGTAGAAGAAGAAACAAAGGAAGAGTAAGTTATCTCGCCACCAGTCCACCGCCACAACACTCGTGACCCAGCAGTTCACACACTTCACTATAATTTGACTAAGGCGAATAGAAGTAGTAAAAGTTATTTGTCGCCTATTACGACAGGCCACCTGGCCGCGGGAATTTGTATTCTTCCTCCGTTCCTGCACGGATAGCTACGGAATTCCATTAGCATTTAATGAGAAATAACACCGCAATATAAAATAGAGATGATAGATATAATATGACTCGTGCTGTGCTACGAGTGGCTACCGCACGGTACAAACGCAATAACGGTAAACCGGAGCGAGATGAATACATTCATGGGGCCGCGAGGTCATCCTGATAACGCGGACGATGTGCGCTCGCTGTTATTCCCAGCTGCATTAGCGGACATTCCAATTAATCAGCGCAGAAATGTAGGAGCATTTCTAACGGGATACTTAATTGCAAATAAAATAATTATACTTACTCAGTGTCTGCCAGTCCTGAAATTACGCAATATACAAATTTAAAAGTCTTTAGTTCCACTGGAGAATATTATAAAACTACGTCTACCTTGAAAGTAGAGTAAACGCGGTCGAGATGCGAGCACTGCGCAAAATCTGCGGAGTGACGCTCGCGGACCGCGTTCGTAATACCGAAGTAAGAAAGAGACTTGGTCTGAAAGAGAGTGTCGGGTGAAGGTAAGGAAAGGAATGCTCCGGTGGTTCGGGCATGATGAAAGAATGACTAAACAGATATACAATGCAAAAGTGGATGGAAACAGAAGTCGTGGAAGGCCACGACACACCTTCCATGATCAAATTGATCGTGTACTAGCAGAAGGTGATGTCAGGAGCCTTAAGAATAGACGAGCTTGCATGACAAGAGTTATGAATGTCAAAGAGGCAAGTGAGGTGTGTAAGAATAAGCCTAAATGGCACTCTGTTGTTCGTGCCTACCCCGCAAGGGAACTGGCGTGAAGTTATGTATGTATGTATGTACGTGTACCTTCTATTCTAGGTACATCGTTTCTAAGGTGTTATTGCTATTTTATGGAGATGAAGCGTCAAGAGACGGAGAATATCTTCGTCACAAGTTTGATATTTGTCACGCGTCAGACGTAAACTAAAGGGACATTTACACGGAGAGAGTTACCTGCCTTGAAGATACGATTGTCGAACGCAAGAAAAAAGATATAACCATGTAAACTAAACATACGATATCGTACGATGAAGGGCGATAATTGCCTGGTCATTGAATATTGATGTCACTGTTTTTTTTTATTGCAGGAGCTCAGCAGACAAGCAGACGGCCCACTTGATGGAAAGCGGTTACCATCGCCTATAGACATTTGCAAGACCAAAGGTGCTACAAATGCGCTGCTGCTCTCTTTGCCTGGTCATTGAATATTGATGTCACTGTGTAAACAAAATTTGAAAACAAGAATTGTATTTCTAGTTCAGCTATTCACAAGTCGCAAGCATGAGTGTAACGTGCGAGGTTGTTTAGCTCTGCTCTTCAGAGACGAGAATTAATTAAACGGAAGCGAAAAAAAGATGTTGGGTTAAAAAGTCGAAATGTGTGCTGGGATACATAGTAGAAGTGAAACTTCAACGGACAAGTGGAAAAACGAATCGCAACAAAATTTCAACTTGAAGTTTTACGGGCAGGTTTTCAAATTGGACAAGTATATTAACAATCTGCCCGTAAAATGTCAAGTTAAAACTTTGTTGCGATTCGTTTTTCCACTTGTCTGTTGAAGTATCACTTCTACTGTGTCCCAGCACACATATCGATTTTTCGCAGGCTTACTGCAAATTATGATTTGGTTAGGTGAAGTACATTTTAATTAATACATTTTTTATTTAAACAAAAGAACTGAATTCCATCCAGAACCAATAAAAATATCGATAGTCTACTCTAACATTATGCCGCCTCTCACCACGTCTAGTCGAGTCCACGCGACCGTAACGCTTTTTCGTGACAGAAAAATCCTAAAACCCCGTCTATATAGAAGTTTCACTTCAAAAGTGAATAGAAAGAAAAAACACTTTAAGAGCCTCAAATATGTTGTGTCTTGTTGCAACTAAAAGTTGAAGAGACATTTAAAAATATGTTTCGTGTTACTAAATAACAGGTTTCATATTTACTACAAAAAGTACAACGAGATCGAATGGCAAGTCTCGCATTCAAATCGGTTCAAACTGATGGGCACCATACTTCCATGAACTTGAAAAAATGTCATACGAGATTTAGTTTAGTCAAGACGAGAAATCGTATTACACATGATTACTTACGATTACAAGAGTTATGAATGTGAAAGAAGCAAGTGAGGTTTGTAAGAATAAGCCTAAATGGCGTTCTGTTGTTTGTGCCTACCCCGCAAAGGAACTGGCGTGAAGTTATGTATGTATGTATGTACTTACGATTATCGTATGACATACTCAGGGGCGAGTTTTCGTTTTTTGGTTCAATGTAAACATATCCATGCGATTATTGTCTGAAGAGTATAGACTACGAAAATAGTATACGACTTTTCGTCCCGAAACGTGCGATAAACTCTCTCCATGTAAACGGCCCTTAAGAAGCGAGCAAATACTAGCTTACAATTAAATACCTACACAATTAAACTTAACTTATAATACAATACGGTAACTTATTAACAAACTTTCTAAGCTGCAAATTAGTTTTAATTAAAATTACGGGATTATTACCACCTTTCCAACCAGACAGTTCCATAACTAGATTTCAAGGATATGCATCATCAATTATCCGCGATGGGTTTTGAATGATGATGGTATTCATCGATCCTTGTCTCTCCATACATTACCGCTTATTGCACTAACTCGTTAGGTTTCCTGACATTTGGAGGCCTATTAGGTCCTATACAACAAAGGTATTTAAAGTACTTGTGTAATTAGTCAGTCATGTCTTCATATAAAGGAAGGTTTCTTCATTACTAATATAATATAATAAGATAGTTGATGGCCATATCTTACTATTCATTCACTTGCCTTACCTCCGTTGAATTCTAACATTACTTTGTCCATACAAGTACTTTTGATCGTCATTTATATCACACGAAATAGTCTGAAGTGGGCAGTAGTATTCAGGGCAGTCTAAAGGTGCAGTCATTCTCAAGCAGACAGTCTGAGTTTGGCAGTCTGAAGCAGTCTAAGACAAAAAACAGAGCAATATACTTGGAGACCATTTACAGCTCTATACCTGACAAGGGTACAAAGATATAATATTTTCTTAAGTTTTCGCGACTTGTATACATAGAGTTGAAGTTGAAGAGTTTCTTGCGCCGCTGCTTCTCTTCAAGCCATAACATGTTGCGAAGTGGTAGTAAATTAGATTAGGCTCCCATAGAGTGCCAGGTGGTAGGGCATTTGCCCGACTGGATGGCTACCACCCCTGGTCTAAAGTATGTCGCCATAACAACCTTGAGTTGTGTTTCGGCATTAGTGACCAGGTTCCAGTCTCCCTTAAGAGAGCAGCAGCGCATTTGTAGCAACTTTGGTGTTGCAAATGTCCATAGGCGATGGTAACCGCTTTCCATCAAGTAGGCCGTCTGCCTGTCTGCTGATCTCCTGCAATAAAAAAAAAAAAAAAGAGTAAATAATAACCATAAACAAAATTAAAAATAAAATTAAATAATTAAAATTAATAAGTTGGCGGTAGGCTAAATAAAACTTTAACAATACTCGTTGACACTTGACATCTTTGTCTTCCGTGATCACGGCCACTGAAAAGTGGCCGAAACGTCGGAAAAACAAAAATCAAATAAAATTACCGCGCTTAAAACCGTTAAAACGTAGTTTTATTATGTACAAAGATATCTTAGAGCTCTCCCAATGTTTCTACAAATTAATGTTCTATGTCTTATATTTTTGATATAAGTGTATTGTATCTCATTTTAATTATCTTATTATTTAGTTCTGTCTATTCTGATGGTCAAATATATAAACTAAATTATACTTAAAAATAACATAAATATATAAGTCAGGAGCCTTAAGAACAGATGAGCGTGCATGACAAGAGTTATGAATGCCAAAGAAGCAAGTGAGGTGTGTAAGAATAAGCCTGAATGGCGCTCTGTTGTTCGTGCCTACCCCGCAAGGGAACTGGCGTGAAGTTATGTATGTATGTATGTAAATCTATAAGTAAAAAATTGACTTCAAATCGCTGTCGGCGGGGAGCGTGCCCAAAATGCTGGACGCATTTTCGCGTTGGTTGGCAATGCTGATTCATTGTCCTAGGTACAAGCCAGCCTTTTGGTCACGCGAGACCTCAATTAGACGCGTTGAGAGGTCTCGATAGAGGTGATGGGCTCCAGGCCCCCACGGTCCCAGGGCCTCGACCCCGAAAGCCACGACTACGTACCTACTACCGATGGACATATTTTTGCGACATTTCAGGGAAATTCAAAAGAAGACACCTAGTGTGCGGCAGCAGCTCCGGCTGTCTTATTATTATTTAGTATTTATTAAATAAAACAAGTCGTGGTAGCGTAATGGCTAGCGCACGTATCCCAAGTTCAAAGGGCGCGGGTTCGATCCTGGCCGGAACGCAGGCACCACTAGTCAGTTTTCTGATCTAATGTGCATATTGTTACAATTACCACGTGCTAACAACGGTGACGGAAAACATCGTGATGCAACTTGCACATCGAGATAACCGATGTGTCAAACCTGCCAAGCCGCGTTGGACACGCGTGGCGGGTATATTGCCCGTACCCCCCTATAATGGGAGGCCCGAGCCCAGCACTGGGATATTTATGGGCCAGTTCCCTTGCGGGGTAGGCACGAACAACAGAGCGCCAACATTCAGGCTTATTCTTACACACCTCACTTGCTTCTTTGACATTCATAGCTCTTGTCATGCACGCTCGTCTGTTCTTAAGGCTCCTGACATCACCTTCTGCTAGTACACGATCAATTTGATCACGGAAGGTGTGTCGTGGCCTTCTACGACTTCTGCATCCATCCACTTTTGCCTTGTATATCTGTTTAGTCATTCTTTCATGATGTATTCTTTCCACATGCCCGAACTACCAGAGCATTCCTTTATTATACTATTTTGTTATAAATAAAACAACTGGATTTTGGCGCAGCTCTTGTTTCTTGTTTATTGTGTTAAGTGATGTCATGTAAGGCAAGTAACAATATGTCACTATCACTCATAATGTGATTGACGCTGTTACTCATATAGTTTTAATTGATCTATTCATACATACATAACTTCACGCCAGTTCCCTTGTGGGGTAGGCCCGAACAACAGAGCGCCATTCGGGCTTATTCTTACACACCTCACTTGCTTCTTTGACATTCATAGCTCTTGTTATGCAAGCTCGTCTGTTCTTAAGGCTCCTGACATCACCTTCTGCTAGTACACGATCAATTTGATCACGGAAGGTGTGTCGTGGCCTTCCGCGACTTCTGCATTATATATCTGTTTAGTCATTCTTTCCACATGCCCGAACCACCGGAGCATTCCTTTCCTTACCTTCACCCCGACACTCTCTTTCAGAGCAACTCTCTTTCTTACTTCGGTATTACGAACGCGGTCCGATATCACATTAAATACAAGCAGTTTAATATTTAACTGAATATAAATAATTCGTGTATCACGTTAGTGGGTAATAAATCTCAAATGTAAAACAAATTGTCAGTAACGCTATTAAGGTGCCGTGGCTGGGTCCAATCTGTCCCTAATAAAGACATTTGTCAAACTCAAAAGCATTTATGTTAATCGAGTCACGAAGTTGCGAATATTTGGACAGATTATGTAAAATACTTCGTATGACGGCGCGAGATGTCATGCTAGAGCGTAGCGCAGCGAGATCAGAAACCTTGCTATTTATTATACATACATAACTTCACGCCAGTTCCCTTGCGGGGTAGGCACGAACAACAAGGCGCCATTTAGGCCCATTCTTACACACCTCACTTGCTTCTTTGACATTCATAACTCTTGTCATGCACGCTCGTCTGTTCTTAAGGCTCCTGATGTCACCCTCCGCTAGTACACGGTATTTATTATACATAGGGAATTATTAAAATGGGCCTCCAAGGCCAAATCGTCAACTTTACGAAAACACTAATATTTTTTTTATTTATTTTTTATTGCAGGAGTTCAGCAGACAGGCAGACGGCCCACTGAATGGAAAGCGGTTACGATCGCCTATGGACGTTTGCAACAGCAAAGGTGCTACAAATGCGCTGCTGCTCTCTTAAGGGAGTCTGGAACCTGGTCACTAATGCCGGAACACAACTCAAGGTTGTTATGGCGGCATGCTCTAGACCAGGGGTGGTAGCCATCCAGTCGGGCAAATGCCCTACCACCTGGCTGTGGGTTGTTTAGTCGCCTCTTACGACAGGCCGGCCGGCCGCAGGAAATTCTATTCTTTCTCCGTTCCTGCACGGATAAAATATAGGAGTCTCAAGAGGAGCCAATTTTCATGAAAGTGGTATCATTAGGTTTTTGAACACCATATTATTTTGGGCAATAGACCCATATCATTGAGCACCCACATCAGCACCATCGAGATTGAAACTTGATGAACCAAAAATCACAACGATTCTAAAGAAGTTTCACTTCAAAAACATTAAACAAGTGATTTTGCAACATAGAATTTAAATAAAAAAATTACTTAAAGCTACTTTTTATTTTGATTGACTAATATAATTAAGATTTTAGATATCTACCATCTAAGCATCATTTATTAAATTAAGATTAGTTACGACTAGCATTTACATCACTTGAAACAAAAAACTAAAAAGTATAAAATAACTTATTTCTAAAGCTATTATTATTTATATTATTTAAAACATCTTGAAGTCGGTAAAGGCAAAGTGAAACATAAAAATTACTAAGCACCGACTTTAAGATGTTTTAGATAATTTATATTAATAGTAATAGCTTTAGAAATAAGTTATTTTATACGTTTTAGTTTTTGAAGTCAGTTTTTTTAAAAGAAGTTTTTTTTATTTCTTTTGTTACTTTTTAGTGTCTAGCTATGTATGGGTAGACCTACGAAAGGTGCCGCGCTCCTTAAAAAATATAGGTCCCAAGAAACGGGAACAAAAAAATGTTCGTAAAATGAAAACTACTGGGCCAAACTATATTAAATTTTTAGGGGACCAAATGGCAACTATTCCGCATCAAACTAAACAAGAATCACGTAAATCGGATAAATCTCAGCGTAATCGGTGTACATATGGAACGGAATGGAAAATTTTTCATAAAAAATGTTTATAAAATGAAGGTGATGTCAGGAGCCTTAAGAACAGACGAGCTTGCATGACAAGAGTTATGAATGTCAAAGAGGCAAGTGAGGTGTGTAAGAATAAGCCTAAATGGCACTCTGTTGTTCGTGCCTACCTCGCAAGGGAACTGGCGTGAAGTTATGTATGTATGTATGTATGTATAAAATGAAAACTACTGGGTCAAACTATGTAAAATTTTTAACGAACTAAATGGCAGCTAGTCCGCGTCGATAAAAAAAAACACGTAAATCGGATCATAAATCTCGGAGTAATCGGTGAACATACATAAAAAAAAGATTCCGATGAATTGAGAACCTCCTCCTTTTATTGAAGTCGGTTAAAAGTTAAAATACAACAGGCATACTAATAAAATGTACAACTTCATTTACAAACTAAAAAGTTACAAATACTAAATGGGTCAGTTGGGAACCTTCCCACTTGAGCATCAAATCTTCAAATTACTATAAAATATGTAAAGTCCCCATATTTGACTCATTAATATTAGAGAAGGACAGACAGACATACATGGCAAATGGTCCATAATGAGGCTACGGGAAGGCGGGTGAGCGGCGCCGCGGGCAGGATATAGTATAATTAATATCATCTCATTGTCTTTACCTTGTCATAATTTAAGGATGCTTAACTAGTTTTTGCCTTGGGCTATTTGTTACTCTTGCGTAGGCTTCATGTTCATAATGGCTTATGTATTAAATATATTTTTTCTATTGTATGACTACATATTTTATAATGTATGAAAAATAACAAGTTACACATTCCTACGGTAGGTTGATACAATTTCCTGCGTTGGGGCGGCCTGTCGTAAGATGCGACAATACAGCCCACAGCCAGGTGATAGGGTATTTGCTCGACTGGATGGCGACCACCCCTGGTCTAGAGTATGCTGCCATAACAACCTTGTGTTGTGTTCCGGCATTAGTGACCAGGTTCCAGTCTCCCCTAAGAAAGCAGCAGCGCATTTGTAGCACCTTTGGTGTTACAAATGTCCATAGGCGATGGTAACCGCTTTCCATCAAGTGGACCGTCTGCCTGTCTGCTGAACTCCAGCAATAAAAAAAAAAAAAAAAAAAATTAGTGACCAGGTTCCAGTCTCCCTTAAGAGAGCAGCAGCGCATTTGTAGCACCTTTGGTGTTACAAATGTCCATAGGCGATGGTAACCGCTTTCCATCAAGTGGACCGTCTGCCAGTCTGCTGAACTCCTGCAATAAAAAAAAATAAAAAAAGGTTTTAGAGGTGAGTAGTAACCAACGGAAATTCCAAAAACTTAGCCATCCGGTTAATAATAGTTTATTAGCTGAAAAACGAGCTGATAGCTATTTGGCTAATGGGTGAATGACTCTTAACCGACAGCCGACCAGTGTCAGCCACCTATTGCCTGGCACATACTGAACTGCACCTATTTGGTGCCATCGCGAGACATTATTTTTTTATATATCGTTCTACACATAACAGGAATATAAAATGCAGTGAATGCCGTCTATATGCAATTGAGAGATTTTGAATTATAATCTACACAGTTACCGCATCATACATACATAACTTCACGCCAGTTCCCTTGCGGGGTAGGCACGAGCAACAGAGCGCCATTCTAGCTTATTCTTACACACCTCCCTTGCTTCTTTGACATTCATAGCTCTTGTCATGCACGCTCGTCTGTTCTTAAAGCTCCTGACATCACCTTCTGCTAGTACACGATCAATTTGATCATGGAAGGTGTGTTGTGGCCTTCCACGGCTTCTGCATCCATCCACTTTTGCATTGTATATCTGTTTAGTCATTCTTTCCTTACCTTCACCCCGACACTCTCTTTCAGACCAACTCTCTTTCTTACTTCGGTATTACGAACGCGGTCCGCGAGCGTCACTCCGCAGATTTTGCGCAGTGCTCGCATCTCGACCGCGTTTACTCTACTTTCATGCTCTCTCTTCCATACCCAACTTTCGCTTCCATACGTGAGCGTAGGTACTACATCATATTAGAGATAAATATTGTTACATAAAATTATGGTAAATTATGAATTAGAGAACTACTCTATACAAAACAGGCGCTAATCACAGAATAAATAAAAATATAACATTATTATTCAATTAAGGAAATGGCCGATTGTATCGTTTAGAAATAAGAGGGTACATAACAAAATTAATTATTAACTTTAAAAAGAAACATGACAAGAACAACTATGCAACTAAATAAATGTTACGCACTCCTTTTTATGACATTTGTGTATCGTAAGTAAGACACGTTACGAGCGTGCATGACAAGAGCTATGAATGTCAAAGCAGCAAGTGAGGTATGTAAGAACAAGCCTGAATGGCGCTCTGTTGTTCGTGCCTACCCCGCAAGGGAACTGGCGTGAAGTTATGGATGGATGGTAAGTGTGGGGCGCTGTAGCCTAAGGGTAATGTAGTGTGGTGGCCCTTGGTCAAATAACGCTGGATGGATGGTAAGTAAGACTTATTAATAACATAACATTTTTTAAATTAAAACAATAACAATTGCTAAGCAGATATAACCTACTGACACTAAAGAGTAGACGCAAATACCTAGAAGCTGTCACATTGTACAATATCGTAAATAATGTTTTTGACTGTATAGAGCTAAGTAACAGTCTGTGCTATGCTGTTCCAAGAACTGTTCGCAGGAGAGAGGTACGCACGGGTAGACTGTTTGCTGTAAGTACCTGCCGCACAAACCCTGGCCTTCATTCTCCTCTCACACGTATGGTCGACACCCATAATAAACTCTTTGAACACATAGACATATTTGCCAACTCACCTCCTAAATTCAAATTCCTGGTTCACAAAACACTAACACAACAGTAACTCCATTTCTATTTTCTCCTTGCTCTTCTTCTTCCTTTACTAACTTTCTTTTCCTTCCTTGTATAAATAAGTACATACATACATAACTTCACGCCAGTTCCCTTGCGGGGTAGGCACGAACAACAGAGTGCCATTTAGGCATATTCTTACACACCTCACTTGCCTCTTTGACATTCATAACTCTTGTCATGCAACCTCGTCTGTTCTTAAGGCTCCTGACATCACCTTCTGCTAGTACACGATCAATTTGATCACGGAAGGTGTAAATAAGTAAATATTTAATATTAAGCCTAGCGATTATCAAAATCCCTTTAATGAGATATTTATATTTTAACTCGTGGACAGCGCTGTGGGCTGCATTATTGATTAATATTTTATTTAAGTTGTAATTTTGTATTTAATTTTAATAATGTAGCTGTTTGTTGTTCCAATAAAAAAAAACTTGTATTTTTGGGAGAAAATAAAGATTATTATTATATTGTATGTCTTTACCATGGGCCATAAAAATGCCCCGGACTCTTGGAAGGCTTGCGGGGGCCCATGGGGAGGCCAACACGTAGAGGCCCCTTGACAAATTTAATGCTACAAGCCCCGGCCAGTGTAGGACTATTGTGGGAAATGAGGACAGAAAGTACCGGGCTATTGGGGTGAACTGCTAATGGTACTAGGGCTTTGGGAATATGGGAACTATGGCCTCTGCCAATGCCACAGAAGACATGGGCAACATGGGTGTGAGTGGCTAAGGGGTGTAGAGAGTTGGGCTGCAGGTTCACCGAAGCTACTTCCGACGTTATGGCATTTATCACTTTCACCCCTGGAGCTCGAGTCTTAGCTCTAGCGATCTTCAGTCCGTGCCGGCTGGCTAAGGCAAGCACGGAGGCGCTGTCGCTGTGTCGCTACTCACCTAAGGCTACGGCCACAAAGCCCCCGGTTTATTATCATTATGATTAGGTGAGAACGCGGATATGTATCCGATATAGGTTTACAGCTTGTAGTCGGAAATTGAAGTGCACTTTACAATTAGTTCCATTAACTGTAACGCAAGTTTGATCATTTAATTATGAGTCAATTAACCTAAAACGGTTTATCGCTGCGTCTGTACAATTGCTAGATTTATTGCCTCTTGCTTCTGTGTTCGGTAAATGTAGTTATTACACAATGCGATACACTGGGCGCCTTTCCCTAAATTAGGGTGATGTTATAAGAAAAATAGACCCGTGATTCATTAGTAAACTACGTCCATCCTCTACATTATTTTTTTTTCATTTATTTGGACAAAAAAACAGTATTGTACAGAATTTAGTATTATGAATCTTATATATAAGTAGTTTGACTTAATACAAGCAAGGATAATGGTCGATGATGTTATGCTGGAGCAATTGAATGAGTTTGTATATCTTGGATGTGCTTTTAGCAGGGATGGAAGGTACACCGCTGAAATAGAAAGAAGAGTGAATTTGGGGAATAGTTTGAATGGAGCGTTAGGTAAACTTCTAGGCGCTAAGAACCTCAGACAGAAGGCCCAGCTCGCCATACACAACGCGGTGCTGGTACCTACGCTCACGTATGGAAGCGAGAGTTGGGTATGGAAGAGAGAGCATGAAAGTAGAGTAAACGCGGTGGAGATGCGAGCACTGCGCAAAATCTGCGGAGTAATACCGAAGTAAGAAAGAGAGTTGGTCTGAAAGAGAGTGTCGGGGTGAAGGTAAGGAAAGGAATGCTCCGGTGGTTCGGGCATGTGGAAAGAATGCATGATGAAAGAATGACAATGCAAAAGTGGATGGATGCAGAAGTCGTGGAAGGCCACGACACACCTTCCATGATCAAATTGATCGTGTACTAGCGGAGGGTGATGTCAGGAGCCTTAAGAACAGACGAGTGTGCATGACAAGAGTTATGAATGTCAAAGAAGCAAGTGAGGTGTGTAAGAATGGGCCTAAATGGCGCTCTGTTGTTCGTGCCTACCCCGCAAGGGAACTGGCGTGAAGTTATGTATGTATGTATATTGACTTAATACAACACCGACATCATTTGCCACATATTGAGTAACTAGCTTCTGCCCGCGACTTCGTCCGCGTAGAATAGTTACTTTGGGCTAACGCTAACTTGAACCCGCGACTTTGTTTACGTAGAAGGTGAAAATATTTTTAAATCTTAATGACTGCCCGCCGGCCTTGCACATCATGAATGCGCGCGCAGTACTTGATCATTATTTTGCTGCGATGTTATTTTAAAACTGCAATATCTCCTAAGATATTCATTGAAATCGAATGATGCAAATGGCAATTTTGTTTTAAATTAAAGACTTGTGATGAATAACGTATTTATTTGGATAAGGATTAATACCATATTTATAAAAACACCTTCGCAAATAATGCATTACTTTAGAACATATTTGATTAGCATAAAAAATGTTATAGTGAGCCAACCTTAGAAGATACACTTTTTTTAGAACTTTTAAAGGGGAACAATTCTGTCACATGATTTTTCCGAACCTTATCCGTTTACGCAGCGCACGCAGCGGAATCTCTCAAAAGGAAAAAAAACCCCGATTTTGAAACAGTCTTCATTGGTGCTCCGCTCCTATTGGTCTTAGCGTGATGATATATAGCCTATAGCCTTCCTCAATAAATGGGCTATCCAACACTGAAAGAATTTTTCAAATGAGACCAGTAGCTCCTGAGATTAGCGCGTTCGAGCAAACAATATTAGTATATTTGGCTACAACACTAATACTTACATTTTAAATATCGCGATATCTTTTGAATGAAACGTCCGAATTGAATAATTTAAAAAGTTCTAGAAAGGTATTGAATACGTCTTGAATATGAAGTAATTTATTTTGATAAGGATTAATATCAAGGTACAGAATAAAGAGTTTTTGAAGCGACGGCATTTTAATTATTTAAAAAAATAAAAGAAAACACTTATTGTGAGATAACTACAATAGTTAGACATATGGTTATGCAATATTTTTTGTAGACAAGTATATGTTCTGCAAAGTGGTAGTGCATTGTTTTGTTCTATAATCAATACTTTTCGCAGCGCACGCCGTGTAAGGATTTTTTCGGGTCATTTTTTTACACCTCGGGTTACATTATTGGACTTTTAGTAAGGATTCCTAATTTTTTAAAATATAATATAGCCTATATATAGCCTTCCTCGATAGATGTACTATGCAACAGTGAAAGAATTTTTTAAATCGGACCAGCGGTTCTGAGATTAGCGCATTTAAACGCACAAACTAACAAACTCTTCAGCTTTATAATATTAGTATAGATTTGGTACTCGTAGTAAGGATTTTTTTTTGAAAATATGATATAACTTTGTTTGCGTGGAATAGTTAAAAAAAGGAAGTTTTAAAACATTCTTCATTGGTGCTCCGCTCCTATTGGTCTTGGCGTAATGATATATAGCCTATAGCCTTCCTCGATAAATGGACTATCCAACACTGAAAGAATTTTTCAAATGAGACCAGTAGCGCCTGAGATTAGCGCGTTCAAGCAAACAAACTCTTCAGCTTTATATATTAGTATAGATTGAAATTATACTAGCTACCGTAGGTAAAAGCAAAAGAGAGGAAAAAAACAAGGTTTGGTATATCTAAAAAGAAGAAGAAAGAGACCTCACCAGAACGCAGAGCCGAAGGCAACATCATACCTTAAATACAGTGTAGTGTAATGAAGGCTTAAGACTGGGTATTTGCTTATTGTTGTCGTCTAATAGGGGAGCGGATACTATTTTTATTTTACC
The DNA here is from genome assembly GCA_019925095.2 of Dendrolimus kikuchii. NCBI lineage: Eukaryota > Metazoa > Arthropoda > Insecta > Lepidoptera > Lasiocampidae > Dendrolimus > Dendrolimus kikuchii. The sequence continues at coordinate 16,939,278 of CM034409.1, read as the reverse complement.
AGGGGAAATCCGATTCAGGACTAAGCCGCGACAAGGGCAGAACCTTGGGGGGATAATTCGCGACCTAGTGTGGGATTCGCCAGGTCGGGGGTGGCACTAGCATGCCCAGTTAGATCTGGAGCCATGCAATTGCCACTCCCGGTTAGGGATACCCACTAAAACCCCTGGGTGTTCCGTCCTTCGGCTTATGCCAGGGCTACGGGTATATGACCTGGCCTCTCCGCAGCCCTGGCAGGCGTGGGCCCCGCGAGGCCTCTTCCAAGGGGAGAGGATACTTAAACCAACTAAAATAAAATGTTTATAAGACAACTCTTTATTAATTTAGGAATTCATTGAATAAAAATGATGTGTTTCTCTGAGAAGACAAAGTTTTATTTATATATATTTTTTATTGCAGGAGTACAGTAGACAGGCAGACGGCCCACTTGATGGAAAGCGGTTACCGTCGCCTATGGACATTTGCAACAGCAAAGGTGCTACAAATGCGCTGCTGCTCTCTTAAGCGAGACTGGAACCTGCTCACTAATGCCGGAACACAACTCAAGGTTGTTATGGCGACATACTTTAGAGTAGGGGTGATAGCTATCCAGTCGGGCAAATGCCCTACCACCTAGCTGTGGGTTGTTAAGTCGCCTCTTACGACAGGCCGCCTGGCCGCAGGAAACTGTATTCTTTCTCCGTTCCTGCATAGATAATTTTCACCTACTAAAGTATTTGTCACACAATAGAATGTAATCTATAATCTTAGGGTTGTTCCAATTATTTCGTAAGTAGATGGAGTCCAAATAAAAGGGGAGAACAAAAAACACTAATAGACCTTCTTGACCCTCGGCCGGCGAAGGGTGTTAGTAACTGCGAAACCTGGTTCCATACTCTGTACAAAAATTTATCAGAACTTTTGACGCGGCTTCAATTTCATGAAAATCTAACCTCTTCCATTATGCCCACTTCTACGGTAGCAAGCAGAGAAGTGGCGAGGCAAATGACGAGGGAAGTGGACAGCGCGAGTATCAAATCTATACTAATATTATAAAGCTGAAGAGTTTGTTAGTTTAAACGCGCTAATATCAGAACCGCTGGTCCGATTTGAAAAATTCTTTCACTGTTGCATAGTACATCTATTGAAGAAGGCTATAGGCTATATTATATTTAAAAAAATAATAATTAGGGATCCTTACTAAAAGTCCAATAATGTAACCGAAGGTGTAAAAAAATGACCCGAAAAAATCCTTACACGGCGTGCGCTGCGAAAACTATTGATTATAGAACAAAACAATATACTACCACTTTGCAGAACATATAACTGTCTACAAAAAATATCGCATAACCATATGTTTAACTATTGTAGTTATCTCACAATAAGTGTTTTCTTTTATTTAAAAAAAAAATTAAAATGCCGTCGGTTCATAAACTCTTTATTTTGTACCTTGGTATTAATAATTAATTAATATAAAGCTGAAGAGTTTGTTTGTTTGAACGCGCTAATCTCAGGAACTACTGGTCAGATTTGAAAAATTATTTCAGTGTTGGATAGCCTATTTATCGAGAAAGGCTTTAGGCTATATATCATTACGCTAACACCAATAGGAGCGGAGCACTAATGAATAAAGTTTCAAAATCGAGGGGTTTTGAAAACAAATCCCACGCGGACGACGTCGCGAGCACAGCTAGTGTTCAATAAAGTTACGTTTGAACACTCGCGATGCCCCTGCTTGCTATCGTGGAAATGAGCGTAGTTTAAGGGAGACACAATAGTTTTCCCCTGGAAACTATCCAAGTTTCCTGTCCCAGATTAAATTATTTTTCAACACACTTGCTCATAAAGTGGCTCTATGGTCACCGCAATTAGGCACAGAATGACACCCATTATCAAACTCTGAGTAAAAAACATTATAACTCACTAGTGAGTTATAGATTTTTTTTTAAATTTCATTGGTTGAGTTGCTTTGTTCTTAAAAAAGTTTTTATTCAAAAAAAAAAGATCGTGTTCTATAGAACAAATAAATTAATGTTCCTATTGCTTGCTCATTTCATGCCACTTCTCATTTAAATAGATAATTTTAACTCGTACGTGTTTAATAAATAAAACTCACTCATATATAACTTTTTTTTATCTACTAAATAAAATGAGTTTTTGTTGTTATTTTATTCACAAGTGTGTTGAAAAACGTCGTATGATACACGTGTGTATTGATGATTGCCGTCCTCGGCTCTCTTAAGACCCTCGCCTACGGCTCGAGTCTCAATGGCGCCTCGGCGGTAATCACCAATGTTACACACTAGTACCATAATGTACTATTATGTCTATTATTGAAACTATGTACAAATATACCAAATTCTATCTTAAATGGATCATCTGCAGAAGCATAAAGAAGGAATAAACAAACATACTTACAAGTAAAATTCCTTTATACATGTACAATATTATCATAGACCAGTTTGTACCGCGGTTCCGCCGCTTGTGAAACCCCAGGCAGTAGCTTTATTTAACTTACACAGAAACTGAATTCGATTTTTTAGATATAATAATAACAAAGAAACTAAGTCCATATATTTTAGTCTACCTAACTATCTAGCAAAACCTAGAGGCGAGGCGAAGCCAACCCGATTTCAAGTACAATGAATGACATGTTGTTTATGACAACGTAGGTATTTGTTACTGAATTGAAAGACGGCGATTGCAGCGCCATCTGTTTTGTTAATCTGTTCATTTTAAGGAAACGACTTCATTTATTGGGATAAAATGTACATACATACATACATAACTTCACGCCGGTTCCCTTGCGGGGTAGGCACAAACAACAGAGCGCCATTAAGGCTTATTCTTACGCACCTCACTTGCTTCTTTGACATTCATGCACACTCGTCTGTTCTTAAAGCTCCTGACATCACCTTCTGCTAGTACACGATCTATTTGATCATGGAAGGTGTGTCGTGGCCTTCCACGACTTCTGCATCCATCCGGTTTTGCATTGTATATCTGTTTAGTCATTCTTTCATCATGCATTCTTTCCACATGCCCGAACCACCGGAGCATTCCTTTCCTTACCTTAACCCCTTCACCTTACCTTAGGATAAAATGTATCCTAAGTATTAACCCGGGTAATCCAGCACTATATCTAGCTTCATTTGTATACGTTCAATAGTTTCCAAAAAAGATGCGATCGCAGCGCCATCTTTTTCGCTATTTTCGTCAATTCCACGAAAACGACGTCATCGGGATAAAACAGTGTTGACCCGGGATATCAGACAGCTATGTCAAGTTTCATTTAAATCCGTTTATTAGTTTTTAAGTGATTCTCTAAGAAAGACACAAATAGGCATACAAAAATCTTTTATTTTTTATTTTTTATTGCAGGACTTCAGCCGACAGGCAGACGGCCCACTTGATGGAAAAAGGTTACCATCGCCTACGGACATTTGCAACACCAAAGGTGCTAAAAATGTGCTGCTGCTCTCTTAAGGGAGACTGGAACCTGGTCACTAATGCCGGAACACAACTCAAGGTTGTTATGACGACATACTTTAGACCAGGGGTGGAAGCCATCCAGTCGGGGAAATGCCCTACCACCTGGCTATCTGCTGGCCTGACTCGTTTCTCATTTTTAAATTCATTGTATAAACCAGAATCTTCTACAATATTATTATAATATAGATTAATTACATGTTGATATAGTTCGATGCTACACGCTGTCACGTTTAACCTTTAAAATGGTAACATTTATATATTAATTAGTTGTCTGACATAAATTATTACCACCACAAGATACTAGTAGTCAAATATAAATACAACATTTAATTTTGCTACAACTTTTCATTATGCTACATATCTATACTAATACATAAATTCAAAATTAAATATGTTTGAATGGTTCTATGTTTGATTTTTCCTTTATTTCCTTCATCATATTTGTCAAAAATATATAAATACTAAATTTCATGACAATCACGTAATATTGAACAGTAAGAGGAAGAAATAAACATTTGAACAAAGTGATAGTAGACTTGGAAGTATGTGACCGAGACAGATGACTGAGATGCGAGACACGCAACTGGGACGCACGAGGTATCCGCTTTATATTATGCAGTTGCTTGAAGAATCGTCAACTGTCGGTCGTCGCGGCCACTCGTCTCTTTATCGTACTCCTAATGTTCTTTTCAACACACTTGCTCATAAAGTGGCTCTATGGTAACCGCAATTAGGCACAGAATGACACCCATAACCAAACTGTGAGTAAAAAACATTATAACTCACTAGTGAGTTATAGATTTTTTTTTAAATTTTATAGGTTGAGTTGCTTTGTTCTTAAAAAAGTTTTTATTCAAAAAAAAAAAAGATCGTGTTCTATAGAACAAATAAATTAATGTTCCTATTGTTTGCTCATTTCATGCAACTTCTTATTTAAATAGATAATTTTAACTCGTACGTGTTTAATAAATAAAACTTTCACTCATATATAACTTTTTTTTATCTACTAAATAAAATGAGTTTTTGTTGTTATTTTATTCACAAGTGTGTTGAAAAACGTCGTATGATACACGTGTGTATTGATGATTACCGTCCTCGGCTCTCTTAAGACTCTCGCCTACGGCTCGAGTCTCAATGGCGCCTCGGCGGTAATCACCAATGTTACACACTAGTACCATAATGTACTATTATACAATTGTGTAGATGACGTATTTTATAGTAAAGCAGGTATTGAGATACTTTGTTATCATTATATTTTTAAAATATTGTGATACAAATAAATATAAATAATTTAATTAATGTTTAAACGTCAACTTACCACGCTCGTACAAAACTTAAATCTAGGCAGATTCGGCATTTTTTTCTGTCTTTATTCTGAAGGGTCTTTTATTTACAAAAAAAACAATGACAGTGCTATTATACCTTATGGTTAACACAATCAAATTATTAAACTTAAATCTAGTAACATTTGTTTTGATGCACTCGATTTTATGTCTGACAGAATACTATTAAATATAGCCTATATCAAACCTACAAATATTAACGCTCTTCATTAACTTACTGCTCATTTCTTTAATTCTGACACATTCTGCTTCTAAGTGCAGCACATTCTCGACAAGGTCGCAAACATCACAATTTGAGGTAATACTACGCGTAACGTATTTAAACTTATTAAGCAGAATGTGTTCGGATCTTAATCTATGTGCTGTAACCAAAAGACGTCTATTTAAATTAATAGAATAAAGGTTTACGAGGAGAGTTACCAAATAAGAGCTTCGTCATTTTGTAATAAGATACAATGATGTCAGTTGATTTGATTATCAATGATGTAGTACTCTATTGCAACAAAGATAAGCAGAATGGGAGAAGATGAGCAAAAACATTTAGAGCTTAAAACAAATGCGATAAACCGCGTTAGGCGATAGGCATCAGTTCTTTGTATAATCGCTTAGAGAGCGAATGTATCATAATCCTCTGTCACGTGTCGCAGTCGCCTGTCTCAGTTATTTGTCTCCGTCACAAACATCAAAGTCTATCTTATATGTCATATTCATTATATGGATTATACATATTAAAATTATGATCTATGGATTTTCAAGTTATTATTTTTGCAAAATTTAAATGAAACTGAATTTGTATGATAGTAAAGTACAACAATTTACTTTATGAATAGTCATTTTCGCTGTACGATAACCAGTAAGTTCTTACATAAAGTACTTATTAGTCCCACAATCTTGTAAGCTTAGTCGAGTAAAAGTCTATCATAATTAATTCGTAACTACCTTCTAATTCAATCATAGATAACGACAAAAGGAGATAAATTTCCAAGGCTTTAGCAGTTTATCTGGGAACCCCAATAAGGCGCGTCCACGTTGCAGCCGCGACGGCGGTCGGTAGCGATCTGTCACTAGTTTTATGGCTAAAGATACGTTATTTGACGCGTTTATAGTTTTTGACGCGACGCGAACGTTACATTGTTGAACTCTCAAGGGATTTTTGTTGAACAGCTAATTTTTTCTAAACATTTATAGGGTCTGCACATATTGTATGTAGAATAGCGGTGTAAAACATAGCTATATTTGTAAATAAAGATAAACTTTGTTCGATTTTAAGTTGCCACGCGTAGTTTGAATTTAAACAGTAATATATTGTGTATCATCAATGTATGTCAGTTATTAAACGACCTTTTTTTCAGTTAAAACAAAGAGTCATTTAATAATTCGTATCGGATTATATTTTGAAATTCTGAATTAATAGCTTCTAATGATAGTCACCTAAAAACAGTTTAGGTGACTTTCATAATTGGAAAATCACATACAAAAACAGTGTATATCGTATTGTGTTTAATAAAAACTTAATCTCTTTTCAGAGCAACCGTTTGGTTTTTGATTTACAAAGAAACAGATAAAGTAAGATAATATATTGACAATGAACGAAATGATAATGTGCTGAGAAACGTTATGTGAAACTCATACACATTACAAAAAGGGTTTCCAAAATGGGTAATGCTTTTCCATAAAATTTTGTTTTACGTAAAAAATTGGAATGGGTTTATATTGTCTTTGGTGTGTATGAATTCGAGCCATATACTAAACTCTATAAAAAAAAAACGTAATTCTGGATATTATCTTACTTTTGTTCAGCAGACAGACAGACGGCCCGTTTGATGAAAAGCGGTTACCATCGCCTATGGACATTTGCAACACCAAAGGTGCTACAAATGCGCTGCTGCTCTCTTAAGGGAGACTGGAACCAGGTCACTAATGCCGGAAAACAACTGAAGGTTGTTATAGCGACATACTTTAGACCAGGGGTGGTAGCCATCCAGTCGGGCAAATGCCCTTCCACCTGACTGTGGGTTGTTTAGTCGCCTCTTACGACAGGCCGCCCCAACGCAGGATTGTATTCTTTCTCCGTTCCTGCACGGATGATGATGATGTCTATCGGGTCTCCGGTATCGGCCTACCGAAACCCTTCCCCTCGGGTTTCATATCACCCGTCACCTATATTTGATTAGCCCATTATTGTCATCACTTTGCTGGAATCGATAAATTCATCCTTATGGTAACAGTCCAGCATAAATAAAGACTCCTAGGGAACTCCTACCTGTATGTAAGTCTCGGATTCAAGCTCGCTTGACCTGAAAATCCCAGTAATACTATAAGGTTTTTCGACCAACAGCATTAAGTCAGTTTCATATTATAAAAGAAAAGAATAGAACTTATGTGTGTCAGCTGCGAGGCACGACTACAGTTTATTCCTTAAACATCAAAAAAGAGCCGACCGTGCGCGGTGACAGCGGCCGAATGTGGCCGAATAAGAATAGAATTCTTGTTTGTTAATCTTGCTAAATACAGGAATCATTTAAAAGAAATAAATAATTAACGCTTAAAAGTTTCACTCATAAAATTTCCATACCGGAGGCCTTATATGAAAAAAATTCTTAAGGATTAGAGAGAGAGAGAGAGTCCAAAAGGTGTAAGCCGTTTTGCACAGACAGTGTTGTGATTATCACGATTATCTTATGTGGTGCATCGATTAAAATAGCCCAAAATTTCAACTCGAATTCTCAATCCGCTTAACGCTCCGCCTATCGCTTTTCGAGCGCTACCCAGTCCTCAGCTTTACAATGACAAATGGTGTCAACAGTATGCCACTGCAAGTGGTGTGCTAAAAGGCAATTAATCGTTTGTCATTTTTATCGAAAACTAAGTTGTTTCACCGATATTTGTTTTAAAAATTTAATTTGTACGAATATATTTTAATAGATTTGAAGATATGGTCGCATGTATTGGCAAACGGAGCATGTTTTAGAGAAAATACATTTTATCTGCGCACTTTGCTTTTTCGGGTTAAAGAACTTTATTTCTCATAAAAGAATTTTTACAATTCATTTAAACTATGAGAACATTTTTAAATTGTTGAAAATATAAGTTGTAATATGTAACGAGATAGAAAACACAAATACTAAAAGTTGCAGGTAGTTTTGATTTATTTTTTGTACATGCAAGTTACAAGTTCTTCAACTCCCGAGATAAAATCTTTTGCTTTCGGACAGGATTTCTTCGAATTCTTTCCTTACTGCTTTGACCACCTTTTTCGTACGAACACTACGTGGACGGCCAGATCTTTTTCTGTCACAAACAGAGGAGGTCTCATTGTACCTATTAATAGCCCGGTACACAAACATTTGACTAATACCAAGCGTATGGAGAGTTTTAAAAATTGCATTTGGCTCCATACCTACTTTGTGTAATGCAATCACAGCGATTCGGTTCTCTTTATCGCCCCACTCCATTTTAATATCGCAAAATGTTGCACAATGTATTGGCGCCAAAATAAGAAAAGACAATGAACAATCATATAAAAATGACAGATTGCAATATCCCACTCCAGGATGCAGGGGTCTACAAGCTTGATTGTGAGTGTGGATTGTCATAAATTGGGCAAACAAAGAGGAGCATAAAAACACGAGTAAAAGAACACATTGCTGACATGAAACACACAAGGTCTACGAAGTCTGCGATCAGTGAACACACACTGGATAAACCCAACTACTACATCAGATTCGATAACCCACAAATCCTCGCGAAAGAGAATCGTTTCATACCTAGAATGATGCGTGAGGCTATTGAAATCAAAAAACACCCAAATTTCAATAGAGAAGATGGTTGGCAAGTACCACCTGTTTGGGATCCAATCATCAAAACTATCAAGACCCAAACCCAGCAAAAAGCAGCTGCCAGACCTCAAGACACTGTGAGCTCTTTCTGCGTACAACGGAACACAAACCAACTTGACTGATAATTACTTTTATTTTTCCTTCCACCCATTTTAATATTATATAAAATTATTAGAGCTAGGCATGTTTGCTGAAGAGTTTCTTGCGCCGCTTCTTCTCTTCAAGCCATAACATGTTGCGAAGCGGTGGTAAATTAGATTAGGCTCCCATAGAGTAAATAATAACCATAAACAACATTAAAATTAACAAGTTGGCGGTAGGCTAAATAAAACTTTAACAATACTCGTTGACACTTGACATCTTTGTCTTCCGTGATCACGGCCACTGAAAAGTGGCCGAAACGTCGGAAAAACCAAAATCAAATAAAATTACCGCGCTTAAAACCGTTAAAACGTAGTTTTATTATATATACAAGTCGCGAAAACTTAAGAAAATATTAAAACTGTCATTCCAAATTCAAATGTAATATTTTGTTTTTTTTTTAAATTGCAACACTATTTATGGACAGACTGCGTATATATTGTATTGCGACAAATTTATATTTAATTTTGATAATTTTAAATCTTTTGTTACATGTGATTTTTTAGGAGATTTTTAAACATTTTTGTGGATTTTGCTTCTTTCATGGTTTTTGGAAGTTGATTATATGTTCGGGCTCCTTCAAATAACATGCTGCTTTTACCGTAATTCGTTCTGGATGCCGGGAGTACTAAATTATCTTTACTTCTTAGAAGAATTTTCTGTATTTCGTGCCTTTTGATAAATTTTATTTCGGAATGAACTTTTTTGTTTAAGATTTTACAAATGTTTAATGTTTATTGTTTTGGTGAGCTTTTTTGATAAGAAACCTTAACATTGTAACAAAATACATAAGAGTGCTAAATTTTACTGACCTTCTATACTTCTTCGCCTTTAACACTCTTAATGCAGATTAAGAACTACCTACCTACGTACATATTTACATATTAGTGAATAATCTAGTGACACAACATTTACGTCATTTTGAGCAAACATTAAAAAGTTATTAAGGCTTAAGATTTTAAGTTTTTTTATTATTATTGTGAAGTTGGTAGGCGGCCCACGTAATAGAAAGTGGTGATCCGTCGCCTATAGACGTTTGCAACGTCAGGGACGAAGGTAACGTGCTGCCTTTAGGATGGGATAGAAAGTGGAAATGGAATAAAGAAAAAAAGACTTTATTTGCAGAAATAGCGACGTGTTTACATCCCTATTGATATTATAAATGCGAAAGTAACTCTGTCTGTCTGTCTGTTCCGTTTTCACGGAAAAACTACTGGACTGATTTGGCTGAAACTCAGTATATATATATTTTCGATGCCGAGAATGAACATAGGATATTTTTTATCCCGAAAAATGGGATAGTTTCCGGGATAAAAATATATTTGTCTTTAGTTTGTTATTCTTTTATGGAAAGACTATTGGGCCGATTTGGCTGAAACTCGGTACATATATAATTTGAATACCGAGAGTGCCCAAGGGATACTTCTTATCCCGGATAATGGGATACATTTTGGGATAGATTTATGTGAAGTTTATACCGGAAACTAGGACTGGTTTTGTGATTTTGTTCATTTCGTCCACTGGGTCTACTGGGTCCACTGGGTCCACTTGGTCCACTGGGTCCACTTGGACCACTGTATCCACTTGGTCGCCTTGGTCCACTGGGTCCGCTTGTTCCACTTGATCCACTGGGTCCGCTTGTTCCACTTGGTCCACTTGGTCCACTGGGTCCACTTGGTCCACTGGGTCCACTTGGTCCACTGGGTCCACTTGGTCCACTGGGTCCACTTGGACCACTGTGTCCACTTGGTCGCCTTGGTCAACTGGGTCCACTTGGTCCACTGGGTCCGCTTGGTCCACTTGGTCCACTTGGTCCACTGGATCCACTTGGTCCACTGGGTCCACTTTGTGCACTTGGTCCACTGAGTTTACTGGGTCCACTGGGTCCACTTAGACTACTGGGTCCACTGGGCCCACTGGGTCCACTTGAACCACTGGGTCTACTTGGTCCGTTGGGTCCACTGGGTCCACTTTGTCCACTAGGTCCAGTTGGTCCACTGGTTCCACCGGATCCACTGGGTCCCCTGGGTCCATTTGGTCCACTGAGTTTATTGGGTCCACTGGGTCCATTTGCAACACTTAGCCTACTGGGTCCACTGGGTCCACTGGGTCTACTTGATCCACTGGACTCACTGGGTCCACTGGACCCACTGGGTCCACTGGACCCACTGGGTCCACTTAGCCCACTAGATCCGTTGGGTCCACTGGGTCCACTTTGTCCACTGGATCCACTGGATCCAGTTGGTCCACTGGGTCCACTTGGTCCACTTGGTCCATGTTATCTATTTTGTCATTTTTGTCAAGTTTTGTCATTTATGTAGTTTACATATAGACGGGGGTGGTATAGTTTGCGATATAAAATTAAGTGAATCTTTCGGGGGCAAATACATACAAATTTAATACAATGTAACCTGTACCACTTGCTGTTTAAACAAGAGGTCACATTTTGTTTCACTTCTAGTGCGTGCGAACTGCTCACACACACAATGTTTTGATACAAGCAACATACGCATATCGAACAAAAAAAAATAAGGATTGGAGGTGGTAGAGCCATGATGGGCCGGTCACGTCTGTCGCAGGACCGACGGCCGATGGAGCAAACGAGTCCTGGAGTGGAGACCACGTCTCGGCAAACGTAGCGTAGGACGCCCGCCAGCCCGGTGGACTAAAGACCTGCGCAAGATCGCCGGCAGGGGCTGGATGAGGAAGACGGGAAACCGGGACATGTGGCGCGTACTTGGGGAGGCCTACGTCCAGCAGTGGACTGAGAGTGGCTGAAGAAGAAGAAGAAGAAGAGCCATCATTAGGTATCTTAATTAGAGACACAGAACAGAGGAACACAGAATACCGGCGTGAAGTAGTTAGCTTTGAGACAGTTCGCCAGGTGGTAGGGCATTACCCGTCTGGATGGCTACCACCCCTGGTCTAGAGCATGCCGCTATAACAACCTCGAGTTGTGTTCATTAGTGGCTAGGTCCCAGCCTCATTTACGAGTCCGGCAGCACATTGGTCCGGCAGCACCTTTAGTGTTGCAAATGTTCATAGGCGATGGTAACCGCTTTCCATAAAGTGGAACGTCTGCCTGTCTGCTGAACTCCTGCAATAAAAAAAAATATCAACAAAAACCTTCAAAACATTTCCAACTCTATCTGGATGCGTATAGTGTTTAAATGATTAAATATTATTCTATCTACGAGTATTCTATCTCGTTCTCTCGCAGGCTTACTCCTATAGATTTGTGTTTATCTCTTTTTAGTGTCGCTTTTTCGTTTCATCGAGTTTCAAATCATAACGATTCTAAAGAAGTTTTACTTCAAAAATTACTTATGTTCGAAGTAGTCTTAATTTGAAGTTTACTTTCGACTCCATGACCTTATATGGATGATAGATCTCCAATCTTCCGATGGGCATCTCATTTGTTGGACATCAGTGACGCAACATTTCAACAATCGCTCTTAAAACTTGGATATCTGTGACATTGATCGCGTCTCGCCTCGTCGATTACAAATATGTACGGTTTACAAAAAAAATAATTCATTATCATCTACCTATCTAAGTTCTCAAGAATGCATCTCTCTTTTTAACCGACTTTAAAAAAGGAGGAGGTTCTCAATTCGTCGGGATATTTTTTTTTGTTTTTTTTTTTTAATGTATGTTCACCGATTACTGCGAGATTTATGATCCGATTTACGTGATTCTTTTTTTGTTCGACGCGGAATAGCTGCCATGTAGTCCCCTAAAAATTTGACATAGTTCGGCCAAGTACTTTTCATTTTATTAACATTTTTTATGAAAATTTTTCCATTCCGTTCCATATGTACACCGATTACGCTGAGATTTATGATCAGATTTACGTGATTCTTATTTAGTTTGATGAGGAATAATTGCCATTTGGTCTCCTAAAAATTTAACATAGGTTGGCCCAGTAGTTTTCATTTTACAAACATTTTTTTGTTCCCGTTTCTTGGGACCTATATTTTTTAAGGAGCGCGGCACCTTTCGTATGTCTACCCATACATAGCTAGACACTAAAAAGTAACAAATAAAATAAAAAAACTTCGTTGAAAAAAAAACCGACTTCAAAAACTAAAAAGTATAAAATAACTTATTTCTAAAGCTATTATTATTATTAATGTATATCATCTAAAACATCTTGAAGTCAGTGCAAAGTAAAACATAAAAATTACTAAGCACAGACTTTTTATAAGTTTATTATAGTACCGAAAATTCAACTTTTATAAGTTTTGTCTGTCTGTTTGCTTAAGCATCACGTGACAACTACTGAACTGATTTCAATAATATATTGTATATTTATCAATGTGAAATTTAGTTGAGTAAATTATGTAGTAGATCACTGCCGATGGGGAGCGTGACCAGAAGGCTGGCAGTATTGCCACGCAGTATTGCAATGCTTATGTGTTGGGCAGAATACCAGCCAGCCTTCTGATCACGGGTAATGCCAAAGAGTTTCTTATAGATATCTTTAAAGAAACTCCCTGCAGATGGACCCCATTGGCCCAATGTTTCTTTATAAACAAATAAATAAATCGGCAGACAAACACACACACGGTATATCCTGAAATTAAGCAAGTTACGCTTGTGTTATGGGTAATATACAACGGACCACTCTGGGGCCGATCCCAGACATCCATACATACATAACTTCACGCCAGTTCCCTTACGGGGTAGGCACGAACAACAGAGTGCCATTTAGGCTTATTCTTATACACCTCACTTGCCTCTTTGACATTCATAACTCTTGTCATGCAAGCTCGTTTGTTCTTAAGGCTCCTGACATCACCTTCTGCTAGTACACGATCAATTTGATCATGGAAGGTGTGTCGTGGCCTTCCACGACTTCTGCATCCATCCACTTTTGCATTGTATATCTGTTTAGTCATTCTTTCATCATGCACTCTTTCCACATGCCCGAACCACCGGAGCATTCCGTTCCTTACCTTCACCCCGACACTCTCCTTCAGACCAACTCTCTTTCTTACTTCGGTATTACGAACATAGACATAGACTATAGTATAGACATCCAGACTATAGTAAATAGCGGAGAAAATTCGTTTCCAAAATTTACTATACCAGGAATCGAACCCGGACATTCTGCCTTGCAGTGAAGTAAGCCGGCAAGGGCTTTGCCTGCTCAACCACAGAGACCGTCAAAAATTTTCCATTTCAAAATCCGCCGTTTCAATCCCAAAATCAAGTTTATATCTCGGGCCAGAACTTGACTGCTTTTTATTCTAATAAATAATGTATTTTTCGTGGTATAGACGGATATAGCAAACATGTGGTGATACCATCGCGTTACTTTGGTATCACCATTGAAATTCACTAAGAAATACTTTGTGGTCATAGTAACGCGAACGAAGTTTCGTTTATACACGCTAGTAGAAAATTGGACATAAAAAAAATAATTTTTATTGCAGGAGATCAGCAGACAGGCAGACGGCCCCCTTGATGAAAAGCGGTTACCATCGCCTATGGACATTTGCAACACCAAAGGTGCTACAAATGCGCTGCTGCTCTCTTAAGGGAGACTGGAACCTGGTCACTAATGCCGGAACACAACTCAAGGTTGCTATGGCGACATACTCTAGACCAAGGGTGATATAAACTTAAAACGTGGTGTACGCTTTCGCAGGCATTTAATAAGTTACTAATCAATGTGGAAACCTTTCAATTTCCGGCCTCAAAAGCCTCGGAGTATTTTAAAAGATTATTTAATACTTTTTTTACGAGTCTAGCCTTTGTGCCATTAATGGCCATATGCCGATGTGTTAATCCATCTCGTAAATCAGTAGAATATTAACGACTCCCCACATACAGATTAGCGGATGAGTTATTTGATATTAATGCAAATGTGCTTTTTTAGGGGCACTCTTAATCGATGCTTGTCAATACATCAAAACACAGTTTTATTGCCCGTTTGATATTTAAATAAATTATGGAGTTTGTTAATATTGTAAGTCGTAAAAACATTGTACTAATAGAGTTTTATCTGTGAAGAAGCGAAGAAAGAGAAGGTAGACCAAAAGAAATTTTATCTCAATATTATTTATAAAATTTTATCCATGCAGGAATGGAGAAAGAATACAATTTCCTGTGTTGGGGCGGCCTGTCGTAAGAGGCGACTAAACAACCACACCTGGTCTAAAGCATGTCGCCATAACAACCTTGAGTTGTGTTCCGGCATTAGTGACCAGGTCCCAGTGACCCTTAAGAGAGCAGCAGCGCATTTGTAGCATCTTTGGCGTTGTAAATGTCTATAGGCGATGGTAACCGCCTTCTTTAAAGTGGACCGTCTGCCTGTCTGCTGATCTCCTGCAATAAAAAAAAGAAATATAAAATTTTAGCCATCCGGTTAACGGCTAAAGTTGAAGGCTTTTTATCTAATGGATGAATTTCGTTAACTTATAGACAACGACTGACAGCTAAGCTGTAAACTTAGAAAGAAAGAAAATATCTATTTCTAAAAATGCGACACTTAACAATAATAATAATGTAGGGAGACCCGTATAGGGTGGAGGAGCGAGATGGAATGCTCCTCCGTCTCAAAGGAAGACCTTCCAGCGAGGCCAATGTTGTTCCTCGCAGGCCTAGGCCCATCTGTTATAGCTGAAATTCTGTATATATTCTTTGTATGTTTCGGGAAACGTTTGTGACATCAATTATTGCACAGCGCCATCTATTGGCTTGTAAGTGTTTCACTACAATAATAATTGTGGTCCCGCAGGGGGGCTTTGTGGCGAAACCTTAGGTGAGTAGCGACACCTCGTACCTGACTCCGGGGGCTAAGACAAGGCCCCCACCTCCGTGCTCGCCTTAGCCAGCCGGCACGGAGTGGAGATCGCTAGAGCTAAGACTCAAGCTCCAGGGGTGGAAGTGAAAAATGGCATAACTTCAGAAGGAGCTTCGGTGAACCTGCAGCCCACCTCTCTACACCTCTGCCACTGTCTTCTATGGCATTTTTTGAGGCCCATGCAGGGAGTGGCGAGTCACTGTCTGCCCATTATTACATGTTCCCCGAATATTGCGAGGGGCAGACGCCATAGTCCCCCTATTCCCAGACTTCTAATACCACTAGCAGTTCATCCCAATAGCCCGGTTCATTTTGTTCTCATTTCTCACAATAGTTCTACATTGGCCGGGGCTTGTCCTTGGGTGCATTATTATATGGTGTAGACAGGGATAATCGCCGGTCAGCGTCACGCCACATTTACATTAAATTTGTCAAGGGGCCTATACGTGTTGGCCTCCATGGTCCCACGCAAGCCCTCCAAATGTCCGGGCCATTTTTATGGCCCGTGGTCTTCAAAGACATACACTATAATAATGAAAAAGTGTTGCGGCAATTTGCGACATGAGGTTGGCACTCCGTTTTTGCTGTGCCCAAACACAGTCCGACACAGCACAAGTTTTCAGTGCTCACCTCCTTAATCAGAAGTCGTGCGACCCACGATGAAATCAAGCAAAATTAAATTAAATTATAGTTAACGTATATTTAAACACTGTTTTCTAAGCAAACTATTTGAATACTTTTTACAAGAGAAGCACATGTATTACAGTATTATTTTTTTTTACTTATTTTCAAACTCAGGCTTCAAGTTTTAATGACATAATATTCCGATTGATTTTTATGCTAACGGTTCAAAGCTTATACTCCCGTAGGTAGAGTGTAAGCTTCAGCCGCCTCGCTTTGAGGCGTTACAATAATTATTTCAATTGTGAAACACCACTAATCCCTTATTAATCCGGCAGAGAAGGGCTATGTGCTGGTTACCTCATTTGATCCGTTTAAAAAAAAATGATATTGATGATGACAATCTTATATTAATACTAGCTGTGGCCGCGACGTCGTCCGCGTGGAATTTGCTTTGAAAACCCTCCGATTTTGAAACATTCTTCATTGGTGCTCCGCCCCTATTGGTCTTAGCGTGATGATATATAGCCTATAGCCTTCCCCGATAAATGGGCTATCCAAAACTGAAAGAATTTTTCAAATCAGACCAGCAGTTCCTGAGATTCACGCGTAAAGCTGGTCTTAGACATGAATAATATTTCACTTAGCTACTAATTGCAACACAACTCAAAACCGAGTTCAAGCGATAATCCTAAAGTTATTATAAGCTTCTAAGCTATACGCCAATGTCGGACTTAACATAGAAAAAATAGCAGTATTGCCATAAACAGCGTAATTTGTATCGCGAATGGCATAAGTAGTGGCGTTAGTTGGCTTTATCGCGATTGGCAATACTGAATTGGTTTAGGCTAGATCGGGTTGTTTATGGCCGCCCACCGGAGGAATGCCTCCAGCCGGCCACTTGTCGATGGATATTAGTACAACTTGCTGATTTGTTACCTAACATATTATTAATAAAATTTAGAAAATAGATTTATCTTTGAGCTTGTATAGACGGTGTAACGGAAACGGTATAAATAATTATTACATTTACGAGTAAAACTAATTCAATTTATTACATTGTTTATCTGGCAGCGTGGCAAGCCTTTGGTGTGGGATGCGACTTGCGTAGACACGTTTTACCAAACACGTCTAAATCAGCCGGTTCAGCGGCGGAAACAGCCGAATCACTCAAGGGGCGCAAATATGCAACCCTGTGTGAGAGTTATATGTTTATGCCGTTTGCTGTCGAGACGCTTGGACCGTGGGGTCCTGAGGCCATGAGCCTCTACCGAAATTTATCGAAACGACTCATTGACTCTTCGGGTGATCAGAGGACTGGTGCTTACCTCGGCCAACGGATCAGTATGGCGATCCAGCGAGGAAACTTAGCCTTCTGGGCACCTTACCCATAGAAGACGGTGATCTGGGCTCAGTATTCTACTTATAGTCTTCAGGGACTATGTCGTCGTCAGCCATTTGCAGTCCACTGCTGGACGTAGGCCTCCCCAAGACGGTGCCACTCATCTCTGTCCTCCGATTTCCTCAGCCAGCGCCTGCCGGCGACCTTGCATAGGTCGTCGGCCCATCGGGCTGGAGGGCGTCCGACACTACGTTTACCGAGACGCGGTCTCCACTCCAGGACTCGTTTGCTCTATCGGCCATCGGTCCTGCGGCAGATGTGACCAGCCCACTGCCACTTCAACTTGCTAATTTTGCGAGCTATGTCGGTTACCCTGGTTCTCTTACGGATATCCTCATTTCTAATTTTATGAATAAGAGAAACACCCAACATAGCTCGCTCCATAGCCCGTTGAGCGACTTGGAACTTGTGGACCAATCCTGCCGTAAGTGTCCATGTCTCGGCCCCGTAGGTCAGGACGGGGAGGACGCACTGCTCGAAGACTTTTGTCTTCAAGCATTGCGGAAGGAACTTAGGGACTATGAGTAGAATACAATACAAATAAGTTAAGTTTTCTTGCATTGTATTCGATTATATGTAATACAATTAATTTATTTTGTATGGAAATATTAATAAATCTTTTAGTATCATTGTTTATCTTGATAATTTTAATTTTTTATTAATATTTATTAATTTACACGTTTAATTTAAACATTAAACATATAAAAATCATTAGACAATAGTGAATGCATCCAACTCATTTTGTTTCTGCCTTGTTCGCCGATACCCAATAAGCGATCGACGGCCATCTTGCGGTCAACTGAGTCGGCTGTGTCACTTTTACATACATACATACATACATAACTTCACGCCAGTTCCCTTGCGGGGTAGGCACGAACAACAGAGTGCCATTTAGGCTTATTCTTACACACCTCACTTGCCTCTTTGACATTCATAACTCTTGTCATGCACGCTCGTCTGTTCTTAAGGCTCCTGACATCACCTTCTGCTAGTACACGATCAATTTGATCATGGAAGGTGTGTCGTGGCCTTCCACGACTTTTATTGCGCCCATATCAATATTTTAATATAAACCTAACTAGTATTGCTTTAAGTACTCAGTCTAGCATTTATAAATACAGGAAATATAACTTTTGCAATTTATTTTCGCAATTCGGGAACTACCCTTGGATTTTTTTTAATAAGCTTTGTCAGAAGACAAAAGAAGATACCTGAGAGGACTACCAACCTAACTGGAACGCTGCCTTCTCTGCCTAGACGAAATTGCCTAGGGGAGTGCGGTATATCAGACTGACTGAAGCGGAGTCTAGCCTAGATGAACCTTTGGTTCTTTTATACATATATATATATATATATATATATATATATATATATATATATATATATATATATTATTAGTTTTTCTTCACAGTGCTTGTTATATATGTTACAGTAAATTAATTATAAATTATTATTACTTTTTTTAAATTTTTGTTCACATTTAAAGTGTGACAACGGCACGTCACTACCATGCCGCCACCGCACTGCTATTCTGTGATTTTCCATGTATATCAAGCCCCGCGTTAGACAGGGAAAGAGTTGCGGCAGCACGAAGGCGGCTTGGTGGCGGTGTCATTTACACACGCGTTTGAATTATTACCGCGTCATTTACGGGCCGTTCTTATATCTTACCGACCGCAGGCAAATGCCTTACTATCGGTTAAAAATTGATATAAGCTCCATACAAGTAATGCCAAAATCCAACCGATGGTAAGTGAGAGAATAATAAAACAGGAACCGGCTATTATAGAAATCTGTTGGTTTGTTGGACGAATTGGTATGCTTTTGAAGGTAATTTGAGAAAAATCTTTTTTGAAATCTTGCTTTAGAAAACATGTGTTATCATTATCAAGTATGTGTGTATGAGTTAAGGGAATGTACACACTAAGCTGCAATTTGCCAGGTGGTAGGGCATTTGCCCGACTGGATGGCTACCACCCCTGGTCTAAAGTATGTCGCCATAATAACCTTGAGTTGTGTTCCGGCATTAGTGACCAGGTTCCAGTCTCCCTTAAGAGAGCAGCAGCGCTTTTGTAGCGACTTTGCTGTTGCAAATGTCCATAGGCGATGGAGATAAATGGACTTACTTGTAATAATATGAGCTGAGTAACCGGAGTGTCTGCGATACAGGAGCAGCAGTGCGTGTTCTCTTGTTTTATAACTAGATTCACTTGCCACTTATCACTAAGTTCTTGGAACTTGGTTAGTATTATAGTTGGGTGGATATCTTAAATGCGCGCGCGATGCGTGAATGTGTTTACGACGGATCGATTCAGACTGATCGTTGAGACGCGGAAGTGCGGGGTAAATTACTTTTTCGGGGAATCATCGTTCGTTACGCGGTGGCGTGAACATCCTGGGGCCCGGGGAAAAGGTGACGGCTCCCATTTATAGTGCTGACTAAGTGCTGTTGTCGTCGAGGGGAAGACGAGCAATCTTTGTGACTGGTCTCGTTAAGCTGCCATCCTTGGTGCTGAGTTCTACGACTCGGACGACGTCATCCTTTCCGGGCAGAATCTTCTTTATTCTTCCCATCTTCCACTGGAGTCTGGGAAGATTATCCTCCTTTATGAGTACCAGCTCACCAATCTTGGGTCGACTGGTTTCCGTAGTCCATTTAGATCGGGATTGGAGAGTGTGCAGGTAGGATTTCGACCACAAGGTCCAAAATCGCTGAGCCAACGCTTGCACTAAGCGAAAACGTCGTAGGGTTGATGGAGGAGAGGATTCATGGGAATGTTCGGGTAATGCGGTAAGTGGGCGACCTATAAGGAAATGACCAGCGGTTAGGACTTCGAAGTCTGTAGGGTCTGAAGACAGAGGGCAGAGTGGTCGAGAGTTGAGAACGGCCTCAATACGGGCTAAGAGTGTAGAAAATTCTTCAAAGGTCAGATGCTGCTCACCTAATACGCGATAGAGTAATTGCTTAGTAGATTTCACGGCTGCCTCGTGCAGACCGCCAAAAGAAGGAGCTGAGGGCGGATTGAGCAACCATGTGATCTGCTGTGTGGCTAGCTTGTGCGTAATTCTATCATCATTGGCCTTTAAGAAGTTTTGTACTTCTATGAGCTGATTTCTTGCGCCGACATAGTTTGTACCGCAATCAGAGCGAATTAGGGTAGGGATTCCGCGCCGACTAACGAACCTTTGCAATGCCGCAAAAAAGGCGTCCGTAGAAAGTTCCGAGACAGCCTCTAAGTGCACTGCCTTGGTGGCGAGACAAACGAAAACACAAAAGTAGCCTTTGAGAAGTTTGGCATTGCGTAGAGTACTTGATTTAATTAGGAATGGTCCGGCAAAATCCGTGGACACTTGACTAAACACCGGTTGTGGGCTGACTCGATCAGCCGGTAGGTCGGCCATAAAAGGGGGATTCGGCTGAGCTCGATGCCTAAAACAGCGTACACATTTAAAGACACGGTGACGAATGACTCGCCTTCCAGATAAAATCCAGTATTGTTGACGGAGTAGTGCGTGTAGTGTATCTGCGCCCGGGTGGCAGTGTATAGTGTGGAAATGATCTATAATTAGGTCCACAAGGGGGCTTGAACTGGGTAAGATGAGGGGATGTTGTGTGTCATATCTAAGGGCTGAGTTGGACAAGCGCCCTCCTACTCTAAGAAGACCATCCTTGAGAAAGGGCGAGAGGCGTTGTATTCGCACTGTACATAATTTGTTAGTTTGCAGTCGGTGGATGTCTTCAGCGAACATATTTTGTTGGACTGAGCGTACCCAGTGTAAGAGCGCTTTCTTACGTTCGTCTACGGTAATGGGACCAACGATGCGAGAGTGAGAAGATACCAAGCAATTGTGTGCAAAACGTTTAATACATGCGGTTACGCCTACAAGTGTGTCTAAGGAGCTGAATCTCGTGAGTAAATCCGTGTCTAGATCAGGAACCGCGATGTGAGCTACCATTTTTCTTGGTTTTAGACCAGGCAGTACGTGATGACCCAAAGCAGGGGGCATCGTGGGCCAGGTATCAGGTGGGGCCTTGAGCCAAGTAGGCGACCACCATAGGTCATAGGCTAAGAGTTCCTGTGCTGATATTCCCCTGCTAGCACAGTCGGCAGGGTTAAGAGCTGAGGGTACATGTCTCCAAGTGGGGTTACATGGATTGGCTGCAATGGCAGAGACTCGATTGGCCTCAAAGACCTGTAGGGATTGAGAAGGAGTTTTAAGCCAGGCGAGTACGATAGTACTGTCTGACCAACAAAAGTGTTGCTGAATGGTAATGTGGGCAGAAAGTTGAACAGAGACGCGAGAAATGAGCAGCGAAGTGAGGTGTGCAGCTGAAAGTTCCAGCTTTGGTATAGTCTGTCGGGTTTTAATGGGGGCTACCTTGGATTTAGAAACAAGTAGTCTGACGTGTACCTGACCCGTGATATTCGTTTCATGAAGATAGACTGCGGCTGCATATCCGGATTCGGATGCATCGGCAAAACCGTGTAGGGTGTAGGTGGAATCTTTGCTGGTGCAAATTGTTCTGGGGAGTCGAAGAGCAGAGAGTAGAGGTAAGTCTTCAAAAATGTGCTGAAATTGAAATGTGACATCATTGGGAGCCGATTCATCCCAGTCTAACTTTAGAGTCCATAGGTGCTGAATGAGCAGTTTTGCGCGGAAAATAACTGGGCTGATCCATCCACTAGGATCGTATAAACGAGCGATGGTACTGAGTATTGACCTTTTGGTAAATTTTTCCAGTGTAGGTACCGAAATGTGATATGTAAATTCGTCCGTTTGGGGTATCCATTGCATACCAAGTACCTTGATTGCATTGGAGTCGGGTACAACATCAAAATCCTTAGGTATGTCACATTGATCATCCGGGAAGCGTTCTAAAAGCTGACGAGAATTTGAGGTCCACTTTCGCAAATGAAATCCCCCTAGGGCTAGTAACTCAATGAGTTCAGTCTGCAGAGCTATTGCCTTGTCAACTGAATCATGCCCAGTCAGAATGTCATCCACGAATATGGAGTGCGTAAGAACCTGTGCAGCCTGGGGAAAACGGTGACCTTCATCAGTGACCAGCTGTATAATAGATCGATTGGCGAGGAAGGGGCTGGGTCGTAGGCCATACGTGACAGTGGACAGGGCGTAAGTGAGCAGAGGTTGATCTGGAGAAGAGCGCCATAGAATGAGTTGGAACCGTCTGTGGTCTGGGTGAACTAGTATATTTCTAAACATCATCTGGATGTCTGTACTAAAGACCACTTTGTGAGTACGAAAATTTAGAATGATGTCAGTAATATCACGTTGGAGCGGTGGGCCAGTGTGCAGACAGTCATTAAGACTGACACCATTAGAGCTCTTACAGCTGCCATCAAAAACCGTGCGAAGTTTTTCAGAGTTGGCTTTGAAGATGCCATGATGCGGGACGTAAAAATGGTCTTTTCCTTTGAATGTGCTGGGGTGACAAAGAGCCATGTGGCCCATGTCAATGTATTCCTTCATGAAGTCGATATATTTTGAGCGGAGGGTAGGATCTCTTTGGAGTTTGCGCTCCAAATTAAGGAATCGTCGTAGTGCAATAGCGTGGGTTGCACCGAGCTTAGGTGCCTTTGTAAGAAAGGGAAGGGATACTATGTATCGCCCTGTGGGATCACGTGTGGTGGTAGAACGAAAGTTCTCCTCACACTCGTCAGAGGTTGAGTTGTCCTTTGATTGCACTTCTTCGACTTCCCAGAATCTCTCCAGAGCGGAGTGTATTTCTTTATTTGAGTGTTGGGGTTGTAAACAGTCAATATTTACTAGTGCTGAATTAACTTGAGGCTCAGGCTTTGTGTAGTTTGGATTGATAGGACCTAAAAGAGCGAAATTGAAGATCGTGCCGAAGGCTATTGGCCTGCCGGGGCCTAAAAAAATTTTGTTACCATCCAAAATTTGGCCCAAGACATCAGAACCTAAAATCAAGTCAATAGCGGCTGGAAAACGATAAGACGAGTCTGCTAGGGGAAGCTGTGTCGAGTCGAGGAGTGGAACAACGTCAGGTAACATTGTTAATGGTAAAAGACCTGTCAAATCTGGTAGAATGTATGCCTTTGCGCTAATTACTGGGACTTCGGTGTGAATAGGGCGGAATGTGATGGTAGTTGAAGAACTAGAGTTTTGAGTCTGCTGATTACCGACTCCTGTAATTTTTAGTTCTGTGTGCTCGACAGGCAAACGTAATTTTTGTGTCATAGTTTTAGTTAACAAGGTTAGCATGGAACCGCTGTCTAATAATGCTCTTGCCTTATGAAATTCTCCAGTGTTGTCTGCTAGTTCTAGGGACACAGTGGGTAATAAAACTGGTGGATCGTGTACTGTAATGTGCTGAGTATGTGCTGAAATATGACTGTCATTTTGGTTAGCTTTATCAGAGGAAGTAACAGGGCTGCCGGGCAAGTGATTATTATGATAAACTTTATTATCATAGTGCTGAGTATGAAACTGGGATTTATTTTGTTTACGTGATGTAGTGGATGGTGTATATTGTAGCGATGGTATGGGTGGGTGTAGCGTAGTATTGTGTAAGTGAGTAGCAGGTAGTCATTGTTGTGAATTAATAGGTGAATTACGACGAGAAGAGTTTCTTGATTCCGTGGTTGGGCGGGTGTGTTCTTGTCCTCTTAGTTGTGGGGGCAAGAGGTGAGAATTGTCATATGTGGGTGATTCAAAGCCACTGCGATGTAAGGTGGTATGGTGTTTCTCGCTATCACATTCTCTACACCGTCCTGTGGATCTGCACTCGTCAGAGTAATGGGGTCCTAGACACTTACGGCACCGTTCATGAGCTTGGATAAAATCCCAGCGCCCTTGCGTAGGCTGTCTTAGGTATTCACCGCAGTTCAGCAACCTGTGTCCTCTAACGTGACACCAAGGGCAGTAATAATTATTGGTCGGTGCTGGTGGGTGGGCGGAATCTTGTGCTATGGGCTCGAAATATTGTGTAGACTGTGGGTATCCTTGAGCGTACTGTACAGGGTACGCTTGACTTTGTAGAGGATATGCAGGGCGCGTTAAAGGTGGGCGGACGGAAGTAGTGGGCTGAAAACGAACGTGCCGAATTTCTGGTCTGGGTGCAGAAGCGCGTGGTTGGTACCGTGCTGAGGGAGAAGCACGTTCAGTTTGTCTGTATGTCGGGCTGAGGGGAGGGGGGGGTGGGTTATATGTCTCAGTTTCTGTGCAACGTGCATGGTCTTCTAAGAATGTGATTACATCCTTTAAGGTGGGCAGAGTGTCTGAAGACCCATGCGTTCGTTCAAATAATGTGCGAAGCTCGCCCTTTAACTTCCGCACTACTATTGACACTAGGACGTAGTCTGAGTCATGTAGTGGTAAGTTTAGGTTTTTAAGCGCCGATTGGGCTGAAATAAGAGGGGCTAAAAATAACTGTCTGATTTGTGAGCGGGTGGTGATGTGGGGTAACTCTAGTATCATATCTATAAACCTATCAATGAGAACTCGGCGATTTTCGTAGCGATTGGCAAGTGTTGTCATCGCTACATCGTAGTTCTCATCGGTAACCTTGAGGTGTGATACCATACTGAGAGCTTCTCCGGAGAGGCAAGAAAATAAATAGTGTAATTTAACTGCACCTGACAAATTACCGGCAGTGTCCGTAAGGCTTTTGAAAATAGTTATGAAAGATGGCCAATCCTCAAGCTTGGAAGAAAATTTGGGTAGATCTATTTTGGGCAGAACAGTAGACGTGGAGAATGTGGGCGAGCTTGGTTTGATGCTTGAGCTGATGGTGATGTTTGCCACCAAAATTTTTTCATATGCTTCTATAGCCGAGGTGTAGTAGTCAAAGTACCATTTTTCCACTTTGTCGTCAAGGTCTTTAGAGTCCAAGATCTCATAATATACTGTATCCAACTTGCCCTTTATATCGTCCAATTTTGTAAAGCGCCCTATGAAATCGTTTACACTATACTTTTTGTCTCCTTTTAATATAAGGTTAGCTATCTCTAATAGGGAAGTTATGTACTTATGGGTTTGCATAAAGATGGCAGATTGCGATTTGGTAGGCATGACGATGAGAAGTGCACAATAAGAAAAGGAAAAGCAAACGAAAGAATTTTTTTTTTTTTTTTTTTTTTTTTTGTTTTTTTTTTTTTTTTTTTTTTTTTTTTTTTTTTTTTTTACTAATGCTAATAAAGAACACGCAAGAAAGCAGCCAGAGAAACGTAAAAAATACGAAATAAATAAAAATGATTAGGAAAAAAAATATATATCAAACTGTCGTGTGCGCTGAGTCTTAATAAACACGAAGCTATATATAAGCTATAAAAGTTGCACGGCAAGCTAACCACACCGAGTGAAACGAATATAATATTCAATATTATTATATCGATCCGATATCACGTTTAGTGCAAGTATTCGAGAATAGGTGTGCTGAATAAAGTACAGAATACGTACTCGAGGTTATATTAACCTACCTACGTACCAAAAAATAGTTATCGTGTAGCAATTTGCGTAATTATCTGAGGAATGTGGAATGGGTATTTAAATATATAAGGGCAGAAGTAATATGTTTATAAGAAAACAAAAAAGAAAAAACAAGGGCAGAAAACGGGTAAATGGGTAGATTGATAATGATTGTTTATTTAACTTTTTAGGTATGCGAAAATTTACAATTTGGTTTGAATTAACCATAAAATGGTAAAATACGGTTGTTGCAGACTGTATAAATAGGTCGCCAGTTGGAATATTCGGTTCGAAAGACCATATGATCTGGCCGATTGCCAGATTTCAAGGGTGCAAGGGTAAGAGGGAATGGAGATAAATGGACTTACTTGTAATAATATGAGCTGAGTAACCGGAGTGTCTGCGATACAGGAGCAGCAGTGCGTGTTCTCTTGTTTTATAACTAGATTCACTTGCCACTTATCACTAAGTTCTTGGAACTTGGTTAGTATTATAGTTGGGTGGATATCTTAAATGCGCGCGCGATGCGTGAATGTGTTTACGACGAAATCGGCGTGTGTGTATATATATAATAAATTGTTCTGACTTATATTCACTCATTGTGCAATAATTGCATGTACGTGCGCTTGCAACACTTGCTCGAAGCTGACTGATCGCACGTGGCTGACGCGCTGCCGTCCCCTGTGACAATCACGTGTTGCGCGATAGTCGCGCTGCTACTGCCGTGTTGCTTGCGACTTAGTGTGAAGGGGCTCTTAAAGTTACATCTTTGAAATTTGCAGGTCCAAATTAGAAGCCTTTGATTTTTTAAATTAATTGTACATACTCAGTATCTATACTAATATTATAAAGCTGAAGAGTTTGTATGTTTGTTTGTTTAAACGCGCTAATCTCAGGAACCTCTGGTCCGATTTGAAAAATTCTTTCAGTGTTGAATAGTAAATTTATCGAGGAAGGCTATAGGCTATATTATATTTTCAAAAAAATTAGGGATCCTTACTAAACGTCCAATAATGTAACCCAAGGTGTAAAAAAATTACCCAAAAAAATCCTTACACGGCGTGCGCTGAGAAAATTATTGATTATAGAACAAAAATTACTCCATATTCGAGACGAATTCAATACCTTTCTACAACTTTTTGAATTATTCAATTCGGACGTTTCATTCAAAAGATATCGCGATATTTAAAATGTAAGTATTAGTGTTGTAGCCAAATCTTATACTAATATATAAAGCTGAAGACTTTATTTGTTTGAACGCGCTAATCTCAGGAACTACTAGTCTGAATTAAAAAATTCTTTCAGTGTTAGATAGCCCATTTATAGAGGAAGGCTATAGGCTATATATTATCACGCTAAGACCAATAGAAGCGGAGCACTAATGAAGAATGTTTCAAAACCGGGGGGTTTTGGAAACAAATTTCACGCAGACGACGTCGCGGGCACAACTAGTCTCCAATAAACTTATTATACTAGATATCAATCCGCGTTACATGTTACATCTCTTGGTAGCTTTATAAACAAGCCCTCGTTCATAGAATTAATTTCCCAACCGACTAACACAAATCCGTAAAATATTGCTTTTACAATACACTCGAACCTGTCATGCAAATTTAGAGTAAAACTAACGTATTTGTACCATTTTAATCATAAACATTACCCACTTTACGATACAGTTGTAAAGCAACGTTGAGTATGTGCTTGGGGAGACACCTTGCAGTATTTTAAGACATGCCTGCCGGTAGAAAGAGCTTTCTTACAATACCTAATGTGCATCTGTTTATGTTTAGTAAAGGAGACGACAAAAATATTGTCAAATATGAGTGGATACATGGTGTTACATATACAAAATAATAAGCAAATAAGCAATAGAGCGCCATTCAGGCTTATTCTTACACACCTCACTTGCTTCTTTGATATTCATAGCTCTTGTCATGCACGCTCGTCTGTTCTTAAGGCTCCTGACTTCACCTTATGCTAGAACACGATCAATTTGATCATGGAAGGTGTGTCGTGGCCTTCCACAACTTCTGCATCCATCCACGGTCTTGCATGGAGTACTGCTCTCATCTTTGGGATGGCTCAGCTAAATACCAGTTAGAGACACTCGATTCAATAGAGAAAAGAGCTAGGAAACTGATAGGCAATAACCAACTATTCGACGAGAGGCTTCAGAGCCTAAGTCATCGACGTAAGGTCGCCAGTTTGTCGGTATTCTATAGGATACACTTCGGGGAGTGTGCCACGGAATTACATGAATTGGTTCCTCCCTCACCATTCTACCACCGGACAAGCAGACGTACGCACTCACGCCACCGATATATGGTGGAAATACCAACGAAGCGGACGAAACGCTATGCTTCCTCTTTCATCATACGCACCGCTGAAGAGTGGAACTCTTTACCGTCGTCTGTTTTTCCTGAAAAATATAATCTAGGTGTCTTTAAGTCTCGCGTGAACAGGTATCTTCTAGGTAAGCGTGCTCCACCTTAGACTGCATTTCCGCCTGACGTCAGGTGCAATGTCAGTCAACTCCGATTTTGAAACATTCTTCATTGGTGCTCGGCTCCTATTGGTCTTAGCGTGATGATATATAGCCTATAGCCTTCTTCGATAAATGGGCTATCCAACACTGAAAGAATTTTTCAAATCAAACTAGCAGTTCCTGAGATTAGCGCGTTCAATCAAACAATATTAGTATATTTGGCTGCAACACTAATACTTACATTTTAAATATCGCGATATCTTTTGAATGAAACGTCCGAATTGAATAATTCAAGGTATTGAATTCGTCTTGAATATGGAGTAATTTATTTTGATAAGGATTAATACCAAGGTACAAAATAAAGAGTTTTTGAAGCGACGGCATTTTAATTATTTAAAAAAATAAAAGAAAACACTTATTGTGAGATAACTACAATAGTTAGACATAGTTACGCGATATTTTTTGTATACAATTATATGTTCTGCAAAGTGGTAGTAAATTGTTTTTTTACATTCATTTTTCGGGTCAATATTTTACACCTTGGTTTACATTATTGGACTTTTAGTAAGGATCCCTAATTTTTTGAAAATATTATATAGTCTATAGCCTTCCTCGAAAAATGTACTATTCAACACTGAAAGAATTTTTCAAATCGGACCAGCGGCTCCTGAGATTAGCGCGTTTAAACAATCAAACAAACATACTCTTCAGCTTTCTAATATTAGTATAGATAGGTTTGCGTTTGACCCTGCCTCACCTGATGTTGAGTGACGTAGTCTAGGATGGAGCAGGCTTACCTAGAAGACACCTATTCACTCGTGACTTGAAGACTTCAAGATTGTATTTGTCAGGTAATAATACAGTCTGTGGTTTTTTTTCAAAATCAGTCGATGCGATTTTTGACCAGGGTAACTAATTAAAAAAAAATCTAATGATGCCACCTTAGTTTTCATCAAAATCGGCCCCGAGAATCCTTTAAGAATTCTTCTCTGTATTTTTTAGTTTCGAATTTAGCCATTGAAGTGCACTTGAAAAATTCACCACATATATCTATATTGTTACGGATTTGTAGGATGCAAATTCGAAAATGCCGTTGGAATTATCACCAAGTTTATTAGAAGTACACACACGTAATTCGCAGTTCTTACAAGCATAGCCGAATACAACAAAACTAAACCGTAGGGCAGAAATTCGTTATCACATAAATCGCGCAAACTTGGTCATTATAAGATTCTCGGTCTGAAAGTGCACTAGATAACTCCTCGTCCGCAGTCACAACACGACTGGCGCAGTTCCCGACTGATCGACTCTCATCCATTTGTAAATTAGACATGGCCTCCTAGCAACATGCCGTCCACTGGTTCTTGAAATCGTTAAATGGTCAGCTTAATGGCTTCCAAGAATTCGCATGAAATACCAACAGAGGAAAGAAGGTTTTATGACGTCTTACCGCGGCGTGAACAAAGAGGTTAACGCGAACAATGGATCACTCAAACTCAAAGAAGTAATAAAACACCTGCAAGTGCCGGTTCGCATCAGTACTGTACCAAAAAACCGACTTCAAAAACTAAAAGTATAAAATAACTTATTTCTAAAGCTATTATTATTAATATATATTATCTAAAACATCTTAAAGTCGGTGCTTAGTAATTTTCAAAAAAATATAGTAATTTTTATGTTTTACTTTTTTTTTAAACGAAGTTTTTTTATTTTATTTGTTACTTTTTAGTGTCTAGCTATGTATGGGTAGACCTACGAAAGGTGCCGCGCTCCTTAAAAAATATAGGTCCCAAGAAACGGAAACAAAAAAATGTTCGTAAAATGAAAACTACTGGACCAAACTATGTTAAATTTTTAGGGGACTAAATCGCAACTATTCCGCATCAAACTAAACAAGAATCACGTAAATCGGATCATAAATCTCAGCGTAATCGGTGTACATATGGAACGGAATGGAAAAATTTTCATAAAAAATGTTCATAAAATGAAAACTACTGGGCCAAAGTATGTCAAATTTTTAGGGGACCAAATGGCAGCTATTCCGCGTCGAACAAAAAAAGAATCACGTAAATCGGATCATAACTCTCAGAGTAATCGGTGTTCATATGGAACGGAATGGAAAATTTTTCATAAAAAATGTTCATAAAATGAAAACTACTTGACCAGACTATGTTAAATTTTTAGGGGACCAAATGGCAGCTATTCCGCGTTGAACAAAAAAAGAATCACGTAAATCGGATCATAAATCTCAGCGTAATCGGTGTACATATGGAACGGAATGGAAGATTTTTCATAAAAAATGTTCTTAAAATGAAGACTACTGGGTCAAACTATGTCGGTTAATAAATCTACTAAATTCATATGTTCGAAAGGAGGTAAATCTGAGGGATGTACGAAGCCAATTAAATAAATTCAAAAACAAGAAGTCTTAGAAATGATTACAGAAAATTGTAAAATTTCTAGAATAAACTACATGTTGCTCGTTAAAAGTCACAAGTATGGATATTTCCGGTTGTGCGTTAAGTACGTGACTCAAATATTAATATGATTGTTTATAATTCTTGTGTCAAAAGATGTGTATTATGGTATAGTATGAAAACTTTTAAATATTCTGGTTCTTGGTCATTATATTTTGAAGCAAATAGCAGTATACGAAAGGAAAAGTACATTACATAAGTAGTTTTCTTAAAAAAAACCGACTTCAAAAACTAAAATGTATATACTAACTTATTTGTAAAGCTATTTTTAATTATAATATCTTATTTTTAACGAAGTAATAAATATTTTCTACGAATACAGACTTTAGAAATTATCTTATACAATTTTACAATTTACAATAATAACTACTATTATATATAATAAAACTACGTTTTAACGGTTTTAAGCGTGGTAATTTTATTTGATTTTGGTTTTTCCGACGTTTCGTCCACTTTTTAGTGGCCGTGATCACGGAAGACAAAGATGTCAAGTGTCAACGAGTATTGTTAAAGTTTTATTTCGCCTACCGCCAACTTGTTCATTTTAATTTTGTTTATGGTTATTATTTACTCTATGGGAGCGTAATCTAATTTACTACCGCTTCGCAACATGTTATGGCTTGAAGAGAAGAAGCGGCGCAAGAAACTCTTCAGCAAACATGCCTAGCTCTAATAATTTTATATAATATTAAAATGGGTGGAAGAAAAAATAAAAGTAATTATCAGTCAAGTTGGTTTGTGTTCCGTTGTACGCAAGTAAATTAGGTTAGGCTCCCATAGATTAAATAATAACCATAAACAAAATTAAAATTAAATAGTTAAAATGAACAAGTTGGCGGTAGGCTAAATAAAACTTTAACAACACTCGTTGACACTTGACATCTTTGTCTTCCGTGATCACGGCCACTGAAAAGTGGCCGAAACGTCGGAAAAACCAAAATCAAATAAAATTACCGCGCTTAAAACCGTTAAAACGTAGTTTTATTATGTATACAAGTCGCGAAAACTTAAGAAAATATTACTATTATATACATATTTACAAGTAAAAGATGTAGTCCAGATCGCTCTCGGTGGGGAGCGTTCCCAAAATGCTGGCCGCATTCCCGCGTTGTATGGCAACGCTAATACGTTGCCCGAAATATAGGCCAGCCCTTTGGTCACGCGAGACTTCTTTCAATCGCCTTGAAAGCTCTCGATAAAGTTGATGAGCCTCACGTCCCCATGGCCCCAAAGTCTCAACCCCAAAAGCCACAAATGTGTATCCGTCACCGATGGATGCATATTTGCGGCGTTTCAGGGTTTCTTGAAGTGTGGCAGCTCCTCCGGCAGTGACGGCTGTATTTGGAAGATGGGAAGCCGCTGACGTATCGACACAAGTTGCGTCCCATACTAAGGGGCGTTCCATCTTCCAAGGTACCAACGACATTCCGTCTGGTCGCTTGCCATCGTCGCGTCGGTTCCAGAACAACAGGTACCCCGACGGTAACAAGAGACCGGCGGATGATATCGTTGATTGCCGCAAGTCGTGAAGTTCTACCAGCACTCCTCAAACACGACAAGCCATGATGACCAAGTCTATCAACTTTACCTCCGCACCGACAACCATGTGGGACTACGATGTCTGCCCCCAGGCGAATGCAGGCAGCAATCCTGAATGTAGTATCATCCAGGAGTGTACCTAGATTCGCCGAGGGCAGACTCTGAAGCCACAGACCAGACTCCCAGTTAGAGACAGCTAGGAGGCGAGCACGGTCAGTTTCGCCGGTGCAAGATGACATGAGATTGTCATACACCGACTTACTGAGCGGCCCATCCCACAGCCTCTGCATCTTTGGATCTAAAGGAAAATTTTCATTCGGGCAAGCCAAAGACCAGGCATTTCTGGCCTCAGTCAAATATGGGACCTCAAAATCACTGAGTGATGGATTTATTATATATATATATATATATATATTATATCTAAAACATCTTGAAGTCGGTGCGGAGTAAAACATAAAAATTACTATATTTTGAAAATTACTAAGCACCGACTTTGAGATGTTTTAGATATCTTAATATATATAAATTACGTGTCACGTTGTTTGTCCGCGATGGACTTCTAAACTACTTGACCGATTTTAATCAAATTTGCACACCGTGTGCAGTTTGATCCGACTTGAAAGATAGGATAGCTTACATTTGGACCCGGTAGGTGGCGCTGGAATCGGGTTCTAAATTTTATTTCTTCAGGGCAGAACAACGTCTGCCGGGACAGCTAGTAATATATAAAAAATAAGATATTATAATTAAAAATAGCTTCAGAAATAAGTTATTTTATACTTTTTAGTTTTTGAAGTTGGTTTTTTTAAACGAAGTTTTTTTTATTTGTTAATTTTTAGTGTCTATCTAGGAGTAGGACTACGAAAGGTGCTGCGCGCCTTAAAAAATATAGGTCCTAAAGACGGAACGGAACGGAAATTTTTTTCACATAAAAATGTTCATAAAATGAAAACTACTAAGCCAAACTATGTTAAATTTTTAGGAGACCATCTGGCAACTATTCCGCATCAAAATAAAGAAGAATCACGTAAATCGGATCATAAATCTCAGAGTAATCGGTGTACATACGGAATAGAATGGAAATGTTTTCATAAAAAATGTTCATAAAATGAAAACTACTATGCCAAACTATGTCAAATTTTTAGCGGACCAAATGGCAGCTATTCCGCGTCGAACAAAAGAAGAATCACGTAAATCGGATCATAAACCTTGGAGTAATCGATGAACATACCTAAAAAAAACAAAAAAAAATCCCGACGAATTAAGAACCTCCTTCTTTTTTTGAAGTCGGTTAAAAAGGAATAAATATCAGTCCCAAATTCTATCTGGAAGACGAGAAATCATAAAAATAAGGTGTTGTAAAACATTATTAATATACATACATACATATCTTCACGCCAGTTCCCTTGTGGGGTAGGCACGAACAACAGAGCGCCATTCAGGCTTATTCTTACACACCTCACTTGCTTCTTTGACATTCATAACTCTTGTCATGCACGCTCGTCTGTTCTTAAGGCTCCTGACATCACCTTCTGCTAGTACACGATCAATTAATATCATAGACAAAATATCATTAATGTGCGGAATACAATTCTTTACATTTTTATCATTTATAGTTTCAAAATTATTTACAATAGGCACATTGCCTATTGCAGCACTAAATAAGGTATCACCAATTGCAATTATCACTTTGGTAACTGGAAAATCTCTAATATTATCCATCCAGTCAGATCTACCAGACATATGTGCACCAGCTCCAGAATCCATGTTGTAAAACCCCATTAATATCATAGACAAAATAGCATTAATGTGCGGAATACAACGTGGGGACACTGCGTACTCAGCGAATTGCATCGAATGGCATGCGACGCGCACAGAGTGGCAGTCGTCTTCCATCGCGTTACTCATTGTAATAATATAATGCACATGTATGAGTGAATAAATAATCTTGGTTTACTAGAACACGCATTCATTTATAACATATCCATAGCACATGTACATCTAAATAGTGCATAGTGGTGACCCCGACGTGATCTGAACACGCAACCTTCTGAGTAACGCGTCGCGGCTGCGAATGATGGAAGACGACTGCCACCCTGTGCGCGTCGCATGCCATTCGATGCAATTCGCTGAGTACATAGTATCCCCACAACAATTTAAAGTGTACAATCCACCACAACCCGTGAAAAACAGCATAAGGTCACAAATTAGTTATCACACGATTAATTTCTTTAAAATAAGCAAATTCACTAAAATTATGAAAAATATCAACAGAAAAAGAAATCTTAAAATCTCTTTACAATCTGGGCCCAAAAATGTATGAAAATAATGAAAAAGAGAGAGTAAGAAAGAGAGTTGGTTTGAAAGAGAGTGTCGGGGTGAAGGTAAGGAAAGGAATGCTCCGGTGGTTCGGCCATGTGGAAAGAATGCATGATGAAAGAATGACTAAACAGATATACAATGCAAAAGTGGATGGATGCAGAAGTCGTGGAAGGCCACGACACACCTTCCATGATCAAATTGATCGTGTACTAGCAGAAGGTGATGTCAGGAGCCTTAAGAACAGACGAGCTTGCATGACAAGAGTTATGAATGTCAAAGAGGCAAGTGAGGTGTGTAAGAATAAGCCTAAATGGCACTCTGTTGTTCGTGCCTACCCCGCAAGGAAACTGGCGTGAAGTTATGTATGTACGTATGTATAATGAAAAAGGTCATAATGGCTCATGAAATTTTATATTAGGTCCAAATCTATCCGTGCAGGAACGGAGTAAGAATACAATTTCCTGCGGCCGGGCGGCCTGTCGTAAGAGGCGACTAAACAACCCACAGCCAGGTGGTAGGGCATTTGCCCGACTGGATGGCTACCACCCCTGGTCTAGAGTATGTCGCCATAACAACCTTGAGTTGTGTTCCGGCATTAGTGACCAGGTTCCAGACTCCCTTAAGAGAGCAGCAGCGCATTTGTAGCAACTTTAGTGTTGCAAATGTCAATAGACGATGGTAACTGCTTTCCATCAAGTGGGCCGTCTGCCTGTCTGCTGATCTCCTGCAATAAAAAAAAAATCTCCCAACAAAATAAGTAACATTAAACAATAAATTACGCAATAGACCAAATTCCAATTCTATAATCAAATATTAAAAAAAAAAATTCAAACATTCAAGAAAAGGCATAAACATTTGAAAACGTTCCAAAAAGCATTGTACATGTTAATTATGATGTCCATACATCAACCCACAAATGCGATCCTATTAAAATATCGTTAAGCACAAAGGCGGGTCGTTTGGGCCACAAAACACAGTTGGACAAATAGAACGCAGATAACTCAAACAAATGGGCCGTATTATTGGGCTATTATTCAAAAATCTCAACCCTCCAAAGGAAGTATTAAGTGTCAAACATAATAGTTACGACGACCGTTGGGAGAGCAAATGCCCGGTCGCATTGTCCTCCGACAAAGTTATTTATCAAACGAAAGGGGTGATTTTTGATACTTGCCATTCAGGAATGGTTAATTCAACTGAATAACTTTAACCAAACAACTAGGCGCCCTACCAAACAATATGACTTTACTTACTTGTTTTTAAAAGGTTATTGGCCGAGTAGCTTACATCTCTTGGATATCTATTGAATCGCAACGCACGCAGGCTTCGTGTCAGCAATTGTTTGGAATTTAAAAACGCTCGATTAAATAAACTCCAATAATAACGTTGGTTGCGTCACGGATGAGTTTCAACAACGACAGTTGTCAATCTGACATAAGCTCGCCAGGTGGTAGGGCATTTGCCCGACTGGATGGCTACCACCCCTGGTCTAAAATATGTCGCCATAACAACCTAGTGACCAGGTTCCAGTTTCCCTTAAGAGAGCAGCAGCGCATTTGCAGCAACTTGGTGTTGCAAATGTCCATAGGCGATGGTAACCGCTTTCCATCAAGTGGGCCGTTTGCCTGTCTGCTGATCTCCTGCAATAAAAAAAAAAAAAAAAGCTGCTCCGACAAAGACCGAACGCTAGCCACCAGGTCTTTTTAACAATATCATAATTAGTTTAACGTCGATTGATTCTTTCACCAGTTTGCAACGACTAGTCTTCGTAGTGCGTCTCATCGAAGACTACGAAGCACTTTATGTGACTAGCCGTTTCTCGTTATTTCTACTGGTTAGCCTTTACCGGTAGCAGTCAACCATGTTATTCAAAGTGACATCAACTTCACATCCTTAGATAGAAATACGTGGGAAGTAGTTTTTCGACTACTCGACTGAGAGATGCTGCTTGTCAACTTGACTATATACACTATTTTACCTAATTCTTCTTTAAATAATATTTAAAATATGTTCTAATATTTATTACGGTTTGATACAACAATTCCTAATTTGCTATTCAAAATTTACCGTAGACAAAAACCATAGACTTAGATTGACGTATATCTTGTTATCGCTCGATTACTCGCTAGATGGCGCTAGAGGTTCTGAAATTTGATGTAACAACATTATAGTATGTTTTAAAATTATTTTTTTATCACAGACGTTGATCTGTGGTTTTTAAAATGTCGAAGCAAATTTGTAAGGTAAGTGTTCTTCTTTTTCCTTTTTGAAGGGATTAGGCTCCAACGCAGTTTGCATTGATTTGGCCAATGTTGCAATAGTTGGTAAAATGTCAGGTGTATATAAGAGTATAAATATAAAAAGAAAAATTTAGCCGGCGATCTTCCAAATCACTTTCTGGGATCCTGAGGAATGGTACGTGTTCTTTGTCGAGCAGAGGAACATTAGTCTTAGTCTGTCAACGATTACGTAATGTCATCGGATAGGGTTAATGGAAATATACACCAGTAACAATGGTCTATAGAAATAACAACGCATCTTAGTGACCACGTGGGTGATCCATTTAAGGATTTTATAATTACCATTTCAACTTATTTTCCTCCCCAAGTATAACAATATACAAGTTCTCCGTTTGGAATTTAATCGCTGCTCTTAACAATTACGCCATAGACGCTTTTTTATTTAAAAAAAACACAGGTAACGCGCAGACTTTACAGACAGCCAGTTATCGTATTTGCCCGACTAGATGGCTACCAGTCCTGATCTAAAGTATGCCGCCATAAGAACCTTGAGTTGTTTTCCGACATTAGTGGCCAGGTTTCAGTCTCCCTTTAGAGAGTGGCAGCACTTTTATTTGTAGTCATCGATAGTGATCTCTCTTGTAAGCCTCACCTCTCCGAATTAAGTCGGAGAGTTTTTCTGTCTTCTAGATCCCTGAGAAGGCTGAGAAATTTTCTGCCTACTGCCACCAAAATTATGCTTGCACAGTCTCTTTTGCTACCCATTTTTAACCGACTTCAAAACAGGAGGAGGTTCTCCATTCGTCGGGATCTTTTTTTCATGTATGTTCACTGATTACTCTGAGAGTTATGATCCGATTTACGTGATTATTTTTTTGTTCGACGCGGAATAGCTGCCATTTGGTCCCTTAAAAATTTGATACAGTTTGGTCCCGTAGTTTTTATTTTATGAACATTTTTTATGAAAAAATTTCCATTCCGTTCCATATGTACACCGATTGTGCTGAGATTTATGATCCGATTTACGTGATGATTATTTATTTTGGTGCGGAATAGTTGCCATTTGGTCCCCTAGAAATTTAACATAGTTTGACCCAGTAGTTTTCATTTTACGAACATTTTTTTGTTCCCGTTTCTTGGGATCTATATTTTTTAAGGAGCGCGGCATCTTTTCTAGGTCTACCCATACATAGCTAGACACTAAAAAGTAACAAATAAAATAAAAAAACTTCGTTTAATAAAACCGACTTCAAAAACTAAAAAGTATAAAATAACTTATTTCTA
The DNA here is from genome assembly GCA_019925095.2 of Dendrolimus kikuchii. Classification (NCBI taxonomy): domain Eukaryota; kingdom Metazoa; phylum Arthropoda; class Insecta; order Lepidoptera; family Lasiocampidae; genus Dendrolimus; species Dendrolimus kikuchii. The sequence continues at coordinate 16,900,854 of CM034409.1, read as the reverse complement.
AAGCTATTATTATTAATATATATTATCTAAAACATCTTAAAGTCGGTGCTTAGTAATTTTCAAAATATAGTATTTTTTATGTTTTACTTTTTTTGTTTTTGAAGTCGGTTTTTTAGATTACACTGATGTCTTCTATCTTGACTTAACCGTAGAACAGCTAAATAAACTTGAGCGACTTCAGAATTTTTGCATTAGGTTCATATTTGGCTTGCGAACAACTCAAGTGGCTCCCTGTTCGCTTTCGCCGGATTACTCACATTCTCCCACTACCTTATAACATATTATTTATTCCTCGTAGTCCTCCTTACCTTAAGGAACATTTTGAATTCTTTCGCTTTACTACTTCCCACAATTTGCGCACTCATACGTATCGTAAAGTCACTACACTTCTACAAACTTCATCCTTTTATGACAACTCTTTCACAGTGCAGGCTGTCAAACTTTCACATTTGGAATGCACTGCTTCTTAATGTTAGAGAGGTCAAAACATCGCATACATTTAATAATACATACATATATAACTTCACGCCAGTTCCCTTGCGGGGTAGGCACGAACAACAGAGCGCCATTTAGGCTTATTCTTACACACCTCACTTGCTTCTTTCACATTCATAACTCTTGTCATGCACACTCGTCTGTTCTTAAGGCTCCTGACATCACCTTCTGCTAGTACACGATCAATTTGATCATGGAAGGTGTGTCGTGGCCTTCCACGACTTCTGCATCCATCCACTTTTGCATTGTATATCTGTTTAGTCATTCTTTCATGATGCATTCTTTCCACATGCCCGAACCACCGGAGCATTCCTTTCCTTACCTTCACCCCGACACTCTCTTTCAGAGCAACTCTCTTTCTTACTTCGGTATTACGAACGCGGTCCGCGAGCGTCACTTTATATTTCATATTCTATTTATATCTCAAGTTCTTTTTTTTATAAGTTTTGTACAGAAGTATGATACAGAATTACTTTTTGAAGAATTAACGGAGTTGTAGCAAACAATGCAAACTCAGTAAGACCAAGACAATAAAAGGAAAGAAAAATAATATTATAGTTATAATAATATGAAAACATAATAATGAAAACCGTTTTTACATGTCATTCCTTTGTCTCTGAAACTGCTGGGTCTACATATATGAGAGAGGAAGGCGTAGTAGATATGGCTTCACCATGGTGTAGTAAGCCATGAAATAATTAAAATTAGGAGTGCTTGTCATAAATGTAATGAAAGGCTTAGGCTTATTTAATAATGCCCTCAGAAAACAGTACTTTTTCTTAAATAATTATCCCTAATTCTTATACTATATACTAATATGTGCATTATATCTTATAAGTATGTTTGTATGTATTTCATTTATAAAATATGTAGTTTAAGTATGCGTGTTTATGATGTACCTAATAATCTGCACCACCTACATTGCCACATTAAATTAAATTATTCCTTAAGTTAAGTTGCCTGGAAGAGATTGCTTTAAGCGATAAGGCCTATTGTTTCTACCATGACAATATTGTAATTTTGTATTTTTGAAATTGTATGTTTGATGAGCAATAAGGTATTATCTATCTATCTTTATTGCGGGCCATCTGCCTGTCTGTTGATGTCAATCAATATAGATATGTTTTTAAAAAATGCTACTAATATTGTGTCAGGGGCTGGCAACGCTGCCGCTTCAGCTGAGGACGTCAAACGGCGCAAATATGGAGCCTTAGGAAGGGGTTACATATTTGTGCCGTTTGGGGTTGAAACATTAGGCCCGTGGGGTCCGTCGGCAAAGAGTTTCTTTAAAGACATATGTAAGAAACTCTTTGACACTACCCGTGATCAGAAGGCTGGCTCATATTTTGCACAACAAATAAGTATTGCCATACAGCGTGGCAATGCAGCCAGCCTTCTGGGCACGCTCCCCGTTAGCAATGATCTGCTACATAATGTATTTTAGTTTCAATGTCTTTGGTTTTTTATTTTTAATTATTACTAATATTGTTAAACAACAAGAATGTATTCAATGGGTTCTCATCATTCAAGGAATCATCGTTACACTAATTAAATAAGAAGTTTATAACCTCAAAAAGGTTTATTTCAAGTTTTACGACTTTCCAAAGCAGGATGCCCAACGCTTATGTCTGACAGGTCCTATAATTTTGGGGTTCCTTGATATATCTGAGTGATATTATTATAATATGGTTTTTGACTTGGAAGGGCCATCCTGGATTCATTATCTTTATCACAGCTCTTAGAGCTAGCTAGATTAGTGTCATCACGCTTTAGGATATCAGCGTGACTCTGTTTAGCCTTGAACTAATAGCATTTCTTATGATCTAATCTCCTTCCTTCTATCTGATTCTTCTGTCCTACTCTCTTTATCCCATCCATTCAATCCGATCCGTCTGACCCAGCTTAAAGGTTGGCAACGTGTTGGATTAGCTCCCTGACATTTTACTCCTCCTTTTGAGAGCGAGACATGCTTGCAAAGGAGGGGGTGGAACGTCAGCGTGAGCGGATGTCTATGCTCTACTCCCGCCGAAGGAGGACTCATCGAGGGCCATTTACGACCTTTGGTTACCGCGCGCGTGAGGCGCAGGTTGGTCCCTTGGGGATAAGGGACCTCTCCCCGTATGAGGCACTTTACAGACCGCCACACGCAGAGTAAAGACCAAGAAGATGCCGGGAAATAGAAGTAGTCCCTCGGCAATAGATGTGGCCTCAGAGGCCCCCACCTGCCAGGGCACGCGGTCGAGCTTCTGCTTTCCTGTAGCCCTGGATTTTTTTTTTATAGCAGGAGTTCAGCAAACAGGCAGACGGCCCACTTGATGGCAAGCGGTTACCATTGCCTATGGACATTTGCAACACCAAAGGTGCTACAAATGCGCTGCTGCTCTCTTAAGGGAAACTGCAACCTGGTCACTAAAGCCGGAACACAACAAAAGGTTGTTATGGCGGCATACTCTAGAACCGGGGTGGTCGCCATCCAGTCGAGCAATCACCCTACTACCTGGCTGTGGGTTGTTTTGTCGCCTCTTACAACAGGCCGCCCGGCCGCAGGAAATTGTATTCTTTCTCCGTTCCTGCACGGATAGAAATGGCATAAGGCACAGGAAGGAACACCGTGGGGTTTTAGTGGGCATCCCTGATTGTGGTGTGGCTATAGAATTTCTAATTCTGCTTAGAGGTTCTAGTGCCCTCCGGCCTGGCGAATCCCACACAGGGGTCACGACTTAACCCCCTTGTGCGGCCTATGGTGCTCAGTTGGATATCCCTTCGTAAAAAAGGCCAAGATATCGCAAACATCGAGAGATGACGGTAAAAGGGTTTGTATTATTAATTTACTATTTACGCACAGTTTTATCAGCTTGACTTGTAAATAATGGAATATTTAATTTAATTTTCTGATAATATAATTTTTTATTAAATATCAGTATCCATTAATTAAAAACTTACATAAATAACCTAAAAAAACCTTTAAATAAATTGTGCTCTAAAAATATACAAATTAAAATAAAACTAACAAATATATTTTCGGATTAATTTGGATTTTTTTTTATTGCAGGAGTTCAGCAGACAGGCAGACGGCCCACTTGATGGAAAGCGGTTACCATCGCCTATGGACATTCGCAGCACTAAAGGTGCTACAAATGCGCTGCTGCTCTCTTAAAGGAGACTGGAACCTGGTCGCTAATGCCGGACACAATTCAAGGATGTTATGGCGACATACTTTAGACCAGGGGTGGTAGCGATGCAGTCGGGCAAATGCCCTACCAGCTGGCTGTGGGTTGTTTTGGCGCCTCTTACGACAGGCCGCCTGGCCGCAGGAAATTGTATTCTTTCTCCGTTCCTGCACGGACATAAATTGGATATTCAATTCCAAGCATCAAAATCCCAATAATACATAGAATTGATATTTGCTTTAAACTCCTTAGAAGACACGGCCAGCTCGCGCTTGGCAGTCTCGCCTACAAACAAATGGGTGTTATAATCTGGATAGGGCCAAGGGGGCCCATAAACATGTCATCGGGTCGATTCTGCCCCGCATTGTGACAGCGGGTCGTTTTGACCCAGCGTCGGCGTCTAAAGGGTTAAACCACTTTTATTGTATTGTCATGCAGTTTATTTTGATTTACGATTTCGAAATAGAAATTTATGTAGAATTCTATTTATCTGTGACTGTTGTGGAACGCGGTTTTGTTGCTACTTATCACCAAGCTCTTGGAACCCGGTTAGTATTGCAATTGGGTGGATATCTCAAATGCGCGCGCGATGCGTGAATGTTTTTACGACGGATCGATTCAGACTGATCGTTGAGACGCGGAAGTGCGGGGTAAATTACTTTTTCGGGGAATCATCGTTCGTTACGCGGTGGCGTGAACATCCTGGGGCCCGGGGAAAAGGTGACGGCTCCCATTTATAGTGCTGACTAAGTGCTGTTGTCGTCGAGGGGAAGACGAGCAATCTTTGTGACTGGTCTCGTTAAGCTGCCATCCTTGGTGCTGAGTTCTACGACTCGGACGACGTCATCCTTTCCGGGCAGAATCTTCTTTATTCTTCCCATCTTCCACTGGAGTCTGGGAAGATTATCCTCCTTTATGAGTACCAGCTCACCAATCTTGGGTCGACTGGTTTCCGTAGTCCATTTAGATCGGGATTGGAGAGTGTGCAGGTAGGATTTCGACCACAAGGTCCAAAATCGCTGAGCCAACGCTTGCACTAAGCGAAAACGTCGTAGGGTTGATGGAGGAGAGGATTCATGGGAATGTTCGGGTAATGCGGTAAGTGGGCGACCTATAAGGAAATGACCAGCGGTTAGGACTTCGAAGTCTGTAGGGTCTGAAGACAGAGGGCAGAGTGGTCGAGAGTTGAGAACGGCCTCAATACGGGCTAAGAGTGTAGAAAATTCTTCAAAGGTCAGATGCTGCTCACCTAATACGCGATAGAGTAATTGCTTAGTAGATTTCACGGCTGCCTCGTGCAGACCGCCAAAAGAAGGAGCTGAGGGCGGATTGAGCAACCATGTGATCTGCTGTGTGGCTAGCTTGTGCGTAATTCTATCATCATTGGCCTTTAAGAAGTTTTGTACTTCTATGAGCTGATTTCTTGCGCCGACATAGTTTGTACCGCAATCAGAGCGAATTAGGGTAGGGATTCCGCGCCGACTAACGAACCTTTGCAATGCCGCAAAAAAGGCGTCCGTAGAAAGTTCCGAGACAGCCTCTAAGTGCACTGCCTTGGTGGCGAGACAAACGAAAACACAAAAGTAGCCTTTGAGAAGTTTGGCATTGCGTAGAGTACTTGATTTAATTAGGAATGGTCCGGCAAAATCCGTGGACACTTGACTAAACACCGGTTGTGGGCTGACTCGATCAGCCGGTAGGTCGGCCATAAAAGGGGGATTCGGCTGAGCTCGATGCCTAAAACAGCGTACACATTTAAAGACACGGTGACGAATGACTCGCCTTCCAGATAAAATCCAGTATTGTTGACGGAGTAGTGCGTGTAGTGTATCTGCGCCCGGGTGGCAGTGTATAGTGTGGAAATGATCTATAATTAGGTCCACAAGGGGGCTTGAACTGGGTAAGATGAGGGGATGTTGTGTGTCATATCTAAGGGCTGAGTTGGACAAGCGCCCTCCTACTCTAAGAAGACCATCCTTGAGAAAGGGCGAGAGGCGTTGTATTCGCACTGTACATAATTTGTTAGTTTGCAGTCGGTGGATGTCTTCAGCGAACATATTTTGTTGGACTGAGCGTACCCAGTGTAAGAGCGCTTTCTTACGTTCGTCTACGGTAATGGGACCAACGATGCGAGAGTGAGAAGATACCAAGCAATTGTGTGCAAAACGTTTAATACATGCGGTTACGCCTACAAGTGTGTCTAAGGAGCTGAATCTCGTGAGTAAATCCGTGTCTAGATCAGGAACCGCGATGTGAGCTACCATTTTTCTGGGTTTTAGACCAGGCAGTACGTGATGACCCAAAGCAGGGGGCATCGTGGGCCAGGTATCAGGTGGGGCCTTGAGCCAAGTAGGCGACCACCATAGGTCATAGGCTAAGAGTTCCTGTGCTGATATTCCCCTGCTAGCACAGTCGGCAGGGTTAAGAGCTGAGGGTACATGTCTCCAAGTAGGGTTACATGGATTGGCTGCAATGGCAGAGACTCGATTGGCCTCAAAGACCTGTAGGGATTGAGAAGGAGTTTTAAGCCAGGCGAGTACGATAGTACTGTCTGACCAACAAAAGTGTTGCTGAATGGTAATGTGGGCAGAAAGTTGAACAGAGACGCGAGAAATGAGCAGCGAAGTGAGGTGTGCAGCTGAAAGTTCCAGCTTTGGTATAGTCTGTCGGGTTTTAATGGGGGCTACCTTGGATTTAGAAACAAGTAGTCTGACGTGTACCTGACCCGTGATATTCGTTTCATGAAGATAGACTGCGGCTGCATATCCGGATTCGGATGCATCGGCAAAACCGTGTAGGGTGTAGGTGGAATCTTTGCTGGTGCAAATTGTTCTGGGGAGTCGAAGAGCAGAGAGTAGAGGTAAGTCTTCAAAAATGTGCTGAAATTGAAATGTGACATCATTGGGAGCCGATTCATCCCAGTCTAACTTTAGAGTCCATAGGTGCTGAATGAGCAGTTTTGCGCGGAAAATAACTGGGCTGATCCATCCACTAGGATCGTATAAACGAGCGATGGTACTGAGTATTGACCTTTTGGTAAATTTTTCCAGTGTAGGTACCGAAATGTGATATGTAAATTCGTCCGTTTGGGGTATCCATTGCATACCAAGTACCTTGATTGCATTGGAGTCGGGTACAACATCAAAATCCTTGGGTATGTCACATTGATCATCCGGGAAGCGTTCTAACAGCTGACGAGAGTTTGAGGTCCACTTTCGCAAATGAAATCCCCCTAGGGCTAGTAACTCAATGAGTTCAGTCTGCAGAGCTATTGCCTTGTCAACTGAATCATGCCCAGTCAGAATGTCATCCACGAATATGGAGTGCGTAAGAACCTGTGCAGCCTGGGGAAAACGGTGACCTTCATCAGTGACCAGCTGTATAATAGATCGATTGGCGAGGAAGGGGCTGGGTCGTAGGCCATACGTGACAGTGGACAGGGCGTAAGTGAGCAGAGGTTGATCTGGAGAAGAGCGCCATAGAATGAGTTGGAACCGTCTGTGGTCTGGGTGAACTAGTATATTTCTAAACATCATCTGGATGTCTGTACTAAAGACCACTTTGTGAGTACGAAAATTTAGAATGATGTCAGTAATATCACGTTGGAGCGGTGGGCCAGTGTGCAGACAGTCATTAAGACTGACACCATTAGAGCTCTTACAGCTGCCATCAAAAACCGTGCGAAGTTTTTCAGAGTTGGCTTTGAAGATGCCATGATGCGGGACGTAAAAATGGTCTTTTCCTTTGAATGTGCTGGGGTGACAAAGAGCCATGTGGCCCATGTCAATGTATTCCTTCATGAAGTCGATATATTTTGAGCGGAGGGTAGGATCTCTTTGGAGTTTGCGCTCCAAATTAAGGAATCGTCGTAGTGCAATAGCGTGGGTTGCACCGAGCTTAGGTGCCTTTGTAAGAAAGGGAAGGGATACTATGTATCGCCCTGTGGGATCACGTGTGGTGGTAGAACGAAAGTTCTCCTCACACTCGTCAGAGGTTGAGTTGTCCTTTGATTGCACTTCTTCGACTTCCCAGAATCTCTCCAGAGCGGAGTGTATTTCTTTATTTGAGTGTTGGGGTTGTAAACAGTCAATATTTACTAGTGCTGAATTAACTTGAGGCTCAGGCTTTGTGTAGTTTGGATTGATAGGACCTAAAAGAGCGAAATTGAAGATCGTGCCGAAGGCTATTGGTCTGCCGGGGCCCAAAAAAATTTTGTTACCATCCAAAATTTGGCCCAAGACATCAGAACCTAAAATTAAGTCAATAGCGGCTGGAAAACGATAAGACGAGTCTGCTAGGGGAAGCTGTGTCGAGTCGAGGAGTGGAACAACGTCAGGTAACATTGTTAATGGTAAAAGACCTGTCAAATCTGGTAGAATGTATGCCTTTGCGCTAATTACTGGGACTTCGGTGTGAATAGGGCGGAATGTGATGGTAGTTGAAGAACTAGAGTTTTGAGTCTGCTGATTACCGACTCCTGTAATTTTTAGTTCTGTGTGCTCGACAGGCAAACGTAATTTTTGTGTCATAGTTTTAGTTAACAAGGTTAGCATGGAACCGCTGTCTAATAATGCTCTTGCCTTATGAAATTCTCCAGCGTTGTCTGCTAGTTCTAGGGACACAGTGGGTAATAAAACTGGTGGATCGTGTACTGTAATGTGCTGAGTATGTGCTGAAATATGACTGTCATTTTGGTTAGCTTTATCAGAGGAAGTAACAGGGCTGCCGGGCAAGTGATTATTATGATAAACTTTATTATCATAGTGCTGAGTATGAAACTGGGATTTATTTTGTTTACGTGATGTAGTGGATGGTGTATATTGTAGCGATGGTATGGGTGGGTGTAGTGTAGTATTGTGTAAGTGAGTAGCAGGTAGTCATTGTTGTGAATTAATAGGTGAATTACGACGAGAAGAGTTTCTTGATTCCGTGGTTGGGCGGGTGTGTTCTTGTCCTCTTAGTTGTGGGGGCAAGAGGTGAGAATTGTCATATGTGGGTGATTCAAAGCCACTGCGATGTAAGGTGGTATGGTGTTTCTCGCTATCACATTCTCTACACCGTCCTGTGGATCTGCACTCGTCAGAGTAATGGGGTCCTAGACACTTACGGCACCGTTCATGAGCTTGGATAAAATCCCAGCGCCCTTGCGTAGGCTGTCTTAGGTATTCACCGCAGTTCAGCAACCTGTGTCCTCTAACGTGACACCAAGGGCAGTAATAATTATTGGTCGGTGCTGGTGGGTGGGCGGAATCTTGTGCTATGGGCTCGAAATATTGTGTAGACTGTGGGTATCCTTGAGCGTACTGTACAGGGTACGCTTGACTTTGTAGAGGATATGCAGGGCGCGTTAAAGGTGGGCGGACGGAAGTAGTGGGCTGAAAACGAACGTGCCGAATTTCTGGTCTGGGTGCAGAAGCGCGTGGTTGGTACCGTGCTGAGGGAGAAGCACGTTCAGTTTGTCTGTATGTCGGGCTGAGGGGAGGGGGGGGTGGGTTATATGTCTCAGTTTCTGTGCAACGTGCATGGTCTTCTAAGAATGTGATTACATCCTTTAAGGTGGGCAGAGTGTCTGAAGACCCATGCGTTCGTTCAAATAATGTGCGAAGCTCGCCCTTTAACTTCCGCACTACTATTGACACTAGGACGTAGTCTGAGTCATGTAGTGGTAAGTTTAGGTTTTTAAGCGCCGATTGGGTTGAAATAAGAGGGGCTAAAAATAACTGTCTGATTTGTGAGCGGGTGGTGATGTGGGGTAACTCTAGTATCATATCTATAAACCTATCAATGAGAACTCGGCGATTTTCGTAGCGATTGGCAAGTGTTGTCATCGCTACATCGTAGTTCTCATCGGTAACCTTGAGGTGTGATACCATACTGAGAGCTTCTCCGGAGAGGCAAGAAAATAAATAGTGTAATTTAACTGCACCTGACAAATTACCGGCAGTGTCCGTAAGGCTTTTGAAAATTGTTATGAAAGATGGCCAATCCTCAAGCTTGGAAGAAAATTTGGGTAGATCTATTTTGGGCAGAACAGTAGACGTGGAGAATGTGGGCGAGCTTGGTTTGATGCTTGAGCTGATGGTGATGTTTGCCACCAAAATTTTTTCATATGCTTCTATAGCCGAGGTGTAGTAGTCAAAGTACCATTTTTCCACTTTGTCGTCAAGGTCTTTAGAGTCCAAGATCTCATAATATACTGTATCCAACTTGCCCTTTATATCGTCCAATTTTGTAAAGCGCCCTATGAAATCGTTTACACTATACTTTTTGTCTCCTTTTAATATAAGGTTAGCTATCTCTAATAGGAAAGTTATGTACTTATGGGTTTGCATAAAGATGGCAGATTGCGATTTGGTAGGCATGACGATGAGAAGTGCACAATAAGAAAAGGAAAAGCAAACGAAAAAAAAAAAAAAAAAATTTTTTTTTTTTTTTTTTCTTTTTTTTTTTTTTACTAATGCTAATAAAGAACACGCAAGAAAGCAGCCAGAGAAACGTAAGAAATACGAAATAAATAAAAATGATTAGGAAAAAAAATATATATCAAACTGTCGTGTGCGCTGAGTCTTAATAAACACGAAGCTATATATAAGCTATAAAAGTTGCACGGCAAGCTAACCACACCGAGTGAAACGAATATAATATTCAATATTATTATATCGATCCGATATCACGTTTAGTGCAAGTATTCGAGAATAGGTGTGCTGAATAAAGTACAGAATACGTACTCGAGGTTATATTAACCTACCTACGTACCAAAAAATAGTTATCGTGTAGCAATTTGCGTAATTATCTGAGGAATGTGGAATGGGTATTCAAATATATAAGGGCAGAAGTAATATGTTTATAAGAAAACAAAAAAGAAAAAACAAGGGCAGAAAACGGGTAAATGGGCAGATTGATAATGATTGTTTATTTAACTTTTTAGGTATGCGAAAATTTACAATTTGGTTTGAATTAACCATAAAATGGCAAAATACGGTTGTTGCAGACTGTATAAATAGGTCGCCAGTTGGAATATTCGGTTCGAAAGACCATATGATCTGGCCGATTGCCAGATTTCAAGGGTGCAAGGGTAAGAGGGAATGGAGATAAATGGACTCACCCGTAATAATATGAGCTGAGTAACCGGAGCGTCTGCGATACAGGAGCAGCAGTGCGTGTTCTCTTGTTATATATCTCCCGCTTCACAACTAGATTCACTTGCCACTTATCACCAAGCTCTTGGAACCCGGTTAGTATTGCAATTGGGTGGATATCTCAAATGCGCGCGCGATGCGTGAATGTTTTTACGCAATAATGTAACCCAAGGTGTAAAAAAATGACCCGAAAAAATCCTTACATGGCGTGCGCTGCGAAAACTATTGATTATAGAACAAAACAATGTACTACCACTTTGCAGAACATATAATTGTCTACAAAAAATATCATATAACCATATGTCTAATTATTGCAGTTATCTCACAATATGTGTTTTCTTTTATTTTTTTTAATAATTAAAATGCCGTCGCTTCAAAAACTCTTTATTTTGTACCTTGGTATTAATCTTATCAAAATAAATTACTCCATAATTAAGACGAATTCAATACCTTTGTAGAAATTTTTGAATTATTCAATTCGGACGTTTCATTCAAAACATATCGGGATATTTAAAATGTAAGTATTAGTGTTGTAGCCAAATATACTAATATTGGTCGATTGAACGCGCTAATCTCAGGAACTACTGGTCTGATTTGAAAAATTCTTTCAGTGTTAGATAGCCCATTTATCGAGGAAGGCTATAGGCTATATACGAGTAATAGAGTGGCGCAAAAAATCCATATTTTTTGTTGTTTTTCAGTCTCGTGTGAGAAAATGTTAGAAATTTATTAGTAAACTAATAAAGAAATACCTTGAATTGCGTTAACCATTTACGCCAGGAGTCCGCCCCGTTCGCTGGAGCGCCATCCAGTGTTAATTTGAGGAGGTCTTGCAAGTCTTGCATGCACATTGATACACTAAATATAAATGAAATTATCACGTTTTAAATAGTTTTTACAAAGGTTTTAACTTAACACCGCTGTCACCATGTAATAAACACTCAGTGGTTGCTTGCGAACTGTTTACATACATAACTTCACGCCAGTTCCCTTGCGGGGTAGGCACGAACAACAGAACGCCATTCAGGCTTATTGTTACACACCTCACTTGCTTCTTTAACATTCATAGCTCTTGTCATGCACGCTCGTACCTTCTGCTAGTACACGATCAATTTGATCATGGAAGGTGTGTCGTGGCCTTCCACGACTTCTGCATCCATCCACTTTTGCATTGTATATCTGTTTAGTCATTCTTTCATCGTGCATTCTTTCCACATGCCCGAACCACCGGAGCATTCCTTTCCTTACCTTCACCCCGACACTCTCTTTCTGTTACTTTTTAATTTAACTCTTTAATTATATAATTTTATGAACTACCCACATACATATATATTTTAATAGACTAATGCATACACCTTATATACTACAAATGTTGCAAGTGAATAGTCTTTCTAAAGAGTAGGGAATTGGCACTATTGGAGCTGGCCACAGTGAGACTTTGTCTTGCATGTGGGGCCGACGCATCCGACTTTGTCTTGCATGTAGGGCCGACGCATTCGACTTTGTCTTGCATGTAGGGCCGACGAATCCGACTTTGTCTTGCATGTGGGGCCGACGCATCCGACTTTGTCTTGCATGTGGGGCCGACGCATCCGAATTTGTCTTGCATGTGGGGCCGACGCATCCGACTTTGTCTTGTATGTAGGGCCGACGCATCCGACTTTGTCTTGCATGTAGGGCCGACGCATCCGACTTTGTCTTGCATGTGGGGCCGACGCATCCGACTTTGTCTTGCATGTAGGGCCGACGCATCCGACTTTGTCTTGCATGTGGGGCCGACGCATCCACAAGCGAACTGAGACTTTGACGCCCTACTTGAAAGTATTTCACTTTACTGCCACTTACTCGGACTTTAAGCATATTAATTCTATGGTCTGAGGTCCTGGGTTACCTATACTAAAAAAATTAATATAAGGAGTTTCTAATGTCAGAAAAAATTACAAAAGAATTCGCAGAATTAAACTGACGCGAATTCACTAATTTAGACGCTAATAGTGTTCTTAGAACTTAGAACGCAAAAATATTTTCAACATTTATGTTCAGAATTTTAAACAGTCATATGTGGCCGAGATATGTCTTGAATGATGCTTTTGAATTTCTAAGATGATAAAAAACGCCATACAGCAGATATGAGACAGGACACTGATCCCGATGGCCGCCAATTCCAGCTCAGACGTGAAGCATTTCAAACTATTGTCATGGAAGTAGTATACTCTTTATTATATAATTCTAAAAAAAGCCGTGTCTGTGCATGGATAAGTGGAAAAATGAATCGCAACTGATAAGTGCGATTCCTTTTTCCACATAAAATCGCTTGCGCTGCGAAAACTATTGCTGATAGAATAAAATAATGTACTACGACTTTGCAGAACACATCATTATTTACAAAAAGTGTCGCGACAGCATATGTCTAACTATTATAGTTAGGTCACACTAAGTGTTCTTTTAGAGTCGTGGTAGCGTAATGGCTAGCGCACGCGTCCCAGACTCAGAGGGCGCGGGTTCGATCCTGGCCGGAACGCATGCACCTCTTAGTTAGTTTTCTGATCTAATGTGCATATTGTTAGAATTACCATGTGCTAACAACGGTGAAGGAAAACACCGTGATGCAACCTGCACATCGAGATAACCGATGTGTCAAACCTGCCAAGCCGCCTTGGACAAGCGTGGCGGGTAAACTGTCTGTTCCCCCTATAATGGGAGGCCCGAGCTCAGCAGTGGGACGTTAATGGGCTGATATTATTATATATTTATATTATTAAGTGTTCTTTTATTTAAAAAATTTAATTAAAATGCGGCCGCTAGAAGTGCCTCTTTATTTGTATCTTGGTATTCATCCTTATCAAAATAAATTACTTCATATCCAAGACTACTTCAATACCTTTATATAACTTTTTGAATTATTCAATTCGGACATTCCATTCAAAAGATATCACGAGTTTAAAAATGTAAGTATTAGAACACGCGGCCGTGACGCTTCTTCATGACAGAAAAATCCTAAGACCCCGTCTTCTTAACTTCTATTTAGATAGAAGTTTCACTTCAAAAATAACAACTGGAATAGACTACATAAAAGATGGAGAACGCGATGCGTTTAAAAAAAAATCTTCTTTGTTTGTTTGGGATTCATGTAAAAACTACTGGGCCCATTTCGATGTGGTTTCCGCTGATCGACACCAAAGTCTTAGACTTGAAATCTGCTCTACTTTTTATTCTGTAAATCCCGCGGGAAGTTTTCTCAGAACGATTTTAATTGGCCAGATTAATAAAATTCCAGTATGACTTTTTCATGATCAATAGCAAATTGTATATAATAAAATGTGTAATATTATTTATCCGGGGAATCCCGTGGGTCATTTTCCCGGGAGCAGTTCGGAATTTGTTCGGGTTCGGGTTTTAAATGCTGCGGTACTTTATGTCCCGGGAATTTCAAGTCAAGCGTGGATGAAGTCGCGGGCATATCCTAGTATTTATTTAATTTATTTGGGAAACATACAATAATTATAATTCTTACAATATAAAACACATAACTTAATACACATATCAACTAAGTTTCCACTAAAAAAATAATTCTTGTTACGCATTTGGCTCATACGACTATAAGAAAATTATAATAAATTTGATGCAATATTGGAAAATTAGATATAAAATAAAAAAGGAATTAAATAATACAATACAACACAAAACAAAAACTACAATTTTTCTATTTATCTATATCATTCTTAAGTCATAATTATCATGTCATAAAAAAAAATCGTGATACATGTTAAAAATAAAAGTCATAATATTAAAAACAAAACCAAAATAATAATATTAATGAAATCAAAATCAAAATAATAAAAATAAAGTATACGAGTATATATGAAATTAGCAGAACGTTAATTTTTTTTTTCTTTTTAATTTCAGTTTTATACTTAAATAAATTGCCTATAAAAGGATCGACATCATTGAATAAGGCATTGTATTCCTGCATTATATACTTTTACATTTGTATATTATACAAATGTAAAAGTAGACCAAAAAAGAGATAGATGGATTGCGTGAAGGATGATATGATGAATAGCGGTGTGACAGGAGATGTATGTCAGAACAGAGGAGTGTGGAAGGTGAAAGGAAAATAAGAGTTTAAGAAAAACCTGTTTTCCGATACTTGAAACATCTAAGGTGGTATTAACAAGCTCATCCAATGATACTGATTATTTTTGAGGATTATTGGTATTGTTACGAGTTGCTGGACTCGAATTAAAATGCCGTTGCAATTATTATAGAATTTATTAAAACTATACAAACACGTATAACACAGGTACAAATATAGCCGAACGCAACAAGTCCAAACGTAATGCAGAAGATCGTAATTCAATAACACGCACAAAGTCCGTCACTAAATAAATTACCGAATGTACACAATTCTTGCTTCGCTCGTGGTTATCGCTCGACTGCTTTGTCTCCCAATCGAGGCATTGCTTTACACTGCACAGATGCAATTTGTCTGCCTGGCCGCGTGACCGAATTTCCTAGAGTCAGTTTGTACTTTAAATCCGACACATCTGGCTAATGACTGTCATAAAATATTACAATACACAATGGGCTGTTTTCTAATCACAAATTTTAAACATAAAGTAAACATGAGAAGTCCAAATGCCGAAAGGTAATAAAATATGTTTCTACAGGTATGCAGGTGTGAATTTGTCTTTGTCGGCGTCTCGGTCGTAACAGTATTGTCTGTTAGGCACATTATCTGGACCTATTATTCAAATAAACAAAATAATTATTCATCTCTTAATAATTATTATTCATTCAATAATTTTTCACTATGTCCAGAGGGACGCGCACTTGGCCAACATGTACACCTCGCACAGGCCGCGATAGAATCATGGCCTGTTTAAATTCAAATTCAAAAGTTTTTATTCAAATTATGTTCCACCGGAGAAAACTTTTAGTAGGTCATGCGTATAAGTTAAAATTTAAATTTACTTCCTATTCTATGTACACCGCTTCGCAACGTGTTATTGCTGTTAAGCAGAACGACAAGAAACTCCCCAGCAACTCGTCTAGCTAAAAATTGTCTTTCATAATATTCTTGACGCTCGCGGACCGCGTTCGTAATACCAAAGTAAGAAAGAGAGTTGGTCTGAAAGAGAGTGTCGGGGTGAAGGTAAGGAAAGGAATGCTCCGGTGGTTCGGGCATGTGGAAAGAATGCATGATGAAAGAATGACTAAACAGATATACAATGCTAAAGTGGATGGGTGCAGAAGTCGTGGAAGGCCACGACACACCTTCCATGATCAAATTGATCGTGTACTAGCAGAAGGTGATGTCAGGAGCCTTAAGAACAGACGAGCTTGCATGACAAGAGTTATGAATGTCAAAGAGGCAAGTGAGGTGTGTAACAATAAGCCTAAATGGCACTCTGTTGTTCGTGCCTACCCCGCAAGGGAACTGGCGTGAAGTTATGTATGTATGTATAATATTCTTATTCTATTTATATCTCAAGCTCTTGTTTTACTAGTAGTACGTCGTCCCATCTATCAGAATAACCACCATGGACCCATAACTTAATTTATTATAAGCCCTGCAACCACCATGGAGATATCACGACTCTTGCCTTGTGAGAGCATAAAAATCGAAAGTTACCATCGAAACCCTTGAAGTGATGCTTCGATATACCAATAATACGTTATTGCAATTAGGGTTGCCAGATATAAACAAATAACCAAGTGTAATTTGAATTTTCACCTCCAAACTGCATGTATGATAAACTATACGTACTATTATTAGCACCCCTTCTTAATGAATGGCAGTCTATTAACTTATTCAACCATCAAGTAATCTTGGCCTATCTGGGCAGACCAACGGGACGGTAACCAGTTGGTCGGCCCAGATATCGATGGAATGACGTAGTGGAAGCTGATCCGCGCGAGCTTCAAGATGACTTGCAGGAGACAGCGCTGAACAGAAAGGAGTGGAGTATTTGAATTTTGGAGGCCAGGACTCATTTTGGGTCGTTGAGCCACAGCAGTCAGTCCGTCATCAAGTAATCTTATTTTTATATTTCCTGGCTTTACAATTAATGAAGTATATCGTTATTTTTGTGGCGTTAATAATTTTTATAAATCCAAAACTGTAAATATTAATTAAATGAAAAATTTACTCTATGAGAGCCTAATCTAATTTACTACCGCTTGGCAACATGTTATGGCTTGAAGAGAAGAAGCGGCGCAAGCAACTCTTCCGCAAACATGCCTAGCTCTAATAATTTTATATAATATTAAAATGGGTGGAAGGAAAAATAAAAATAATTATCAGTCAAGTTGGTTTGTGTTCCGCTGTACGCAGAAAGAGCTCACAGTGTCTTGAGATCTGGCAGCTGGTTTTTGCTGGGTTTGGGTCTTAATAGTTTTGATGATTGGATCCCAAACAGGTGGTACTTGCCAACCATCTTCTCTATTGAAATTTGGGTGTTTTTTTATTTCAATAGCACGCATCATTCTAGGTATGAAACGATTCTCTTTCGCAAGGATTTGTGGGTTATCGAATCTGATGTAGTGGTTGGGTTTATCCAGCGTGTGTTCACTAATCGCAGACTTCGTAGACCTTGTGTGTTTCATGTCAGCAATGTGTTCTTTTACTCGTGTTTTTATGCTCCTTTCGTTTCAATAACTCCACTGCACTTGCCAAAAATCTTATTATTTTTCACATGTCTGTCTTTTTAACACCGCAAACGAATCCGACGACAAAATGGCGACGCCTTCCATGTACCTAGGCCAAATTGGGGGGCAGAGATAAATATGCATACATACTATTATACAAAATGAGAAGGAATATGTATGTATCAAGAATATGTATTGTGGTTTAAAAAGAGATGGTAGTACCATGACTTGAAAACCATAGTTCAACATTCAATAATAAACATCCATAATATTAATATTACATTGTATAGTATATAAGACTAATCTCATTAAAAACAAAGAATAATAATCATGTATAATTAAGAACTTTGAGTTTCAAGTCCCTGAAGTGTCGAAGTGCATAACTTTTTTTTTATAGCAGGAGTTCAGCAGACAGGCAGACGGCCCACTTGATGGAAAGCGGTTACCATCGCCTATAGACATTTGCAACACCAAAGGTGCTACAAATGCGCTGCTGCTCTCTTAAGGGAGACTGGAACCTGGTCACTAATGCCGGAACACAATTCAAGATTGTTATGGCGACATACTTTATACCAGGGGTGGTAGCCATCCAGTCAGGCAAATGCCCTACCACCTGGCATAAGCAGTGATAATGCTATTTGTATTGCATTTTATAGATAAACTCTTATGTCCTAGTTGAAAAAACACACAGCCACTTACAAAAAGTATAAAAATTCCTGACATATTTGCCTGAAAATCGGACATATCCGGAAGTATTCGAAGGCTTTTTTTTAAGGCGGGGGAAATGCTATTTACTCACAATACTGGGTCCTTTGCAAGGGATTAGACCATAGTTGATCATGGAGGCTTTACCCTTTAATGAGGGGCAATCCAAATAGTAATCAAGCCAGCTTGTGTGGAGACTCAGAGAAGTTGCACGGGCAACAACCACTACCCACTAAAACCACCCTCCTCCCATGTGCCCCGCGCTTTTTATGTAGGATAGGCTGAGACTTAGAACGTAGTTACGCCCAGTCCGATCCAGCGCAAAAAGTGCCTGAATGTGCCCCGGGAATCAGAACACATCCACTTCGTCAGCGGGGGTGATGAATCCTTTGCTCCCTTGATAGCTAAAGGCCCCCCGAAGCGGTAAGAAATATTCGAAGGTATGGCAACCCTGAACAACAGACCGCGAAACAGCGATGAAGTCTGAGCTCACGATTCTTGGACTTATCGCTCATGCAGTCAGAGATTGGTAACTAAATTGCACATTGTGATGGCTGAACACTTTTGTTCGTCTCGTTTCAATCTTTATGGGATCAGCATTTATCGGCGTTTTACGTTAAATGAATGTAAACTGCGATTTGTTACAAAGAAAGAAAGAAGATATATTTATTTAGAGTTGCTCTCCAGATTGAATTTTGGAATTAAGCCTAATTTGATCAAATTATTAATTCTAAACGAAACAGGTATCCAGAACGTCATCATTGGATGAATGAATAATTAATTGCTAAAATATATGTACACAAGAGTTGCTTTATCCTATCACCCTTTTATCTGCCCTGAAGAAATTAACTTTAGAACCCGATTGCAGCGCCACCTACCGGGTCCAATTGTGAATTTAAACCATCCTCGAATCCACTTGAATTATATATATATATATTGAAGATGAAGGTAAGGAAAGGAATGCTCCGGTGGTTCGGGCATGTGGTAAGAATGCATGATGAAAGAATGACTAAACAGATATACAATGCAAAAGTGGATGGATGCAGAAGTCGTGGAAGGCCACGACACACCTTCCATGATCAAATTGATCGTGTACTAGCAGAAGGTGATGTCAGGAGCCTTAAGAACAGACGAGCGTGCATGACAAGAGTTATGAATGTCAAAGAAGTAAGTGAGGTGTGTAAGAATAAGCCTGAATGGCGCTCTGTTGTTCGTGCCTACCCCGCAAGGGAACTGGCGTGAAGTTATGTATGTATGTATGTATATATTATATATATATATATATATATATATTAAATCCTTGGACGAACGAGATTGTCCGGGCTTTATGCTTTTTTAGGGGTTTTTATATTTTGATTTTTATTTCTTTTCTTGTTTTCTCTTTTTTCGTGTATATCTTTTTTGTTCCTATCTTTATTTCTCATTTTTTCCATAAATTAGTTTTACAAAGTTCTTATGTACTAATACATTTTCTTGCTGTTTTAATTCTTTTCAAATGTTTACAATAATCTTATACTAATACAAAATTTTTGTTGTCTGACTGTTCTTTTACCATATTTTATTACTAAAGGTACGATAATATGTCTATTCTTGTTCTGTGCTTTCGTAAACTTCTTTTATTTATCCTATCTGTTGCACTATGTTAATGATTTTATATAATACTATTTTGTTACTGCTATTTCTCCTTCTACTTGTTACTCTACGGCTTACATTCTTTTTACATTGTAGATAGAACACTAAGAACAGATTTTTGAAAATTCAACCCCTAAGCACCTTTTTCCATGCCCTAAGGGGGGGGTGATGAAAATAAAAAAACTTCGTTTAAAAAAACCGACTTCAAAAACTAAAAAGTATAAAATAACTTATTTCTAAAGCTATTATAATTAATATGTATTATCTAAAACATTTTAAAGTCGGTGCTTAGTAATTTTCAAAAGAAATATATTAATTTTTATGTTTTACTTTGCACGGACTTCAAGATGTTTTAGAATACATATTAATAATAATAGCTTTAGAAATAAGTTATTTTATACTTTTTAGTTTTTGAAGTCAGTTTTTTTAAACGAAGTTTTTTTATTTTATTTGTTACTTTTTAGTGTCTGGGTAGTGTGTGGGTAGACCTACGAAAGGTGTCGCGCTCATTAAAAAATATAGGTCGCAAGAAACGGGAACAAAAAAATGATCGTAAAATGAAAACTACTGGATCAAAATATGTTAAATTTTTAGAGGACCAAATGGCAACTATTTCGCATCAAACTAAATAAGAATTACGTAAATCGGATCATAAATCTCAGCGTAATCGGTGTACATATGGAACGGAATGGAATTTTTTTCATAAAAAATGTTCATAAAATGAAAACTACTAAGCCAAACTAAGTCAAATTTTTAGAGAACCAAATGGCAGCTATTGCGCGTTGAACAAAAAAAGAATAACGTAAATCGGATCATAAATCTCGGAGTAATCGGTGAACATACATAAAAAAAGCAAAAAAAAGATCCCGACGAATTGAGAACCTCCTCCTTTTTTTGAAGTCGGTTAAAAAGGATTGAGAGTTTGTATGAAAATCTGCCATTTTGAATGTAAGAAGCATACATTTTTATGTATGTACCTGCTTCTGGTAAGAGATAAACGCACACATGTATCGGCGTTTTTGGAAATTGTACCCCTAAGGTGCTAAAAAGGCGGGTTACCTTTTAATTTTTTTTTGAGTACTTAAATAACAACTATGTTCAATATTACAACAATTACCTTTAGCAACACACAAAAAATATCCCAACAATAGTTAGGCAGTCGCTCGACATGCGCTTGCCTACAAACCTGCTGACCACGCAGCGGCCAGTCATCGCTTTATAAGAATTAGTGTTAATTTAAGCCTTTAGAGTAAATATAATTTAATTGTATTTTAATTAGTCTTGTAAGAACTGTCGAGCAATAGACTTGTCTTAAGAAATTGTTTTTTTTTAAACAATTTCCGTGCCGCCCTACTTATTTCAATTTGTGATAAAATATTTTGCGTTGATTGAAATTTGTTTTATTAATATATTAAATTTAAAAGCCTGTGTTGATTTCACATGTATATTTTGTATTTTACAGTTTTTTATGTTTATAATTTATATATATTATTTATTAGTAATATTTATGTTAGACGTATGTAAGGCGAGTGACATGTGTGATTTATAATAATATTATGAAGTAATGAAATGAGGTTGTAATGAATGAAAAAGTTCTGTTTATCGCAGACAAAATTATTTCAGATCAATTAAGATTTTGACCAGTTGGGACGTCATTTGACCTTCGTTCCAAAGTGGTGCTAAGGTAAATGTATAGTGGTAATGTTTAAGAGCAAGAGTGTCTTGAACTCCAGGCATTGCATAGTAACCTAACTAGCTGGAACCAGTTTCCCCTGATGCACTACACTTAGCACTATCCTCGTATTATTGTGCCTTTTTGCATTTTGTACAATACCAGTAGCAAATTGCAAGCGAAACTTCGTTCGCGTTGTCATAACAACATAATTAATATGTATGTACATACATACATAACTTCACGCCAGTTCCCTTGCGGGGTAGGCACGAACAACAGAGCGCCATTTAGGCCAATTCTTACACACCTCACTTGCTTCTTTGACATTCATAACTCTTGTCATGCACACTTATCTGTTCTTAAGGCTCCTGACATCACCCTCCGCTAGTACACGATCAATTTGATCATAGAAGGTGTGTCGTGGCCTTCCACGACTTCTGCATCCTTCCACTTTTGCATTGTATATCTGTTTAGTCATTCTTTCATCATGCATTCTTTCCACATGCCCGAACCACCGGAGCATTCCTTTCCTTACCTTCACCCCGACACTCTCTTTCAGACCAACTCTCTTTCTTACTTCGGTATTACGAACGCGGTCCGCGAGCGTCACTCCGCAGATTTTGCTCAGTGCTCGCATCTCAACCGCGTTTACTCCACTTTCATGCTCTCTCTTCCATACCCAACTCTCGCTTCCATACGTGAGCGTAGGTACCAGCACCGCGTTGTGTATGGCGAGCTGGGCCTTCTGACTGAGGTTCTTAGCGCCTAGAAATTTACCTAACGCTCCATTCAACCTATTCCCCAAATTCACTCTTCTTTCTATATCAGCGGTGTACCTTCTATCCCTGTTAAAAGCACATCCAAGATATACAAAGTCATTCACTTGCTCCAGCATAACATCATCGACCATTATCCTTGCATTCGTTCTGGTTTCTTCTCTTTCAAACACCATAATCTTTGTTTTTTTCGCATTCAAATGTAAGCCTCTCGCCTGACAGTCATCTTTCATCATTGTGACTAGTGTTTGCAGTTCTGATAGCGATTCGGCTAAAAGCACGGCATCATCCGCATAAAGCAAGGTGCTTACAACTAGATCAATAATATGTATGTAAGTATCTATATATTGTTACGAGTTATGGACTCGAATTAAAAATGCCGTTGGTATTACTGTAAGGCAAGAGAGGCAGAGGGAGACCATCGGTGCGTTGGGAAAGAGGACATTAAAAAAATAGCCGGCCCCAACTGGTATCAAATAGCTCAGGACAGGGACAGATGGGCGTCTTTGGAGGAGGCTTTTACCCAATCTGGGATTGTTACATAATTTATCCAACTAACAAACTAACAACAATAATACTAACAATTCATTTAAAATTACTAACCAATTAACATACTAAGAATGCCTACAGTAAAAAGTAAGAATTAAAAGGCTTTTTATTTTTATTTATTACTATAGAATTTATTAGAACTATACAAACACATATAACACAGGTACAAATATATATATATGTATATATATATATATATATATATATATATATATATATATATGTATATATATATATAGTTTGAATGGAGCGTTAGGTAAACTTCTAGGAGCCAATAACCTCAGCCAAAAGGCCCAGCTTGCCATACACAACGCGGTGCTGGTACCTACGCTCACGTATGGAAGCGAGAGTTGGGTATGGAAGAGAGAGCATGAAAGTAGAGTAAACGCGGTCGAGATGCGAGCACTGCGCAAAATCTGCGGAGTGACGCTCGCGGACCGCGTTCGTAATATCGAAGTAAGAAAGAGAGTTGCTCTGAAAGAGAGTGCCCCGACACTGAAGGTAAGGAAAGGAATGCTCCGGTGGTTCGGGCATGTGGAAAGAATGCATGATGAAAGAATGACTAAACAGATATACAATGCAAAAGTGGATGGATGCAGAAGTCGTGGAAGGCCACGACACACCTGCCATGATCAAATTGATCGTGTACTAGCAGAAGGTGATGTCAGGAGCCTTAAGAACAGACGAGCATGCATGACAAGAGTTATGAATGTCAAAGAAGCAAGTGAGGAGTGTAAGAATGGGCCTAAATGGCGCTCTTTTGTTCGTGCCTACCCCGCAAGGGAACTGGCGTGAAGTTATGTATGTATGTACAAATATAACTGGACGCAACCAGTACAAACATGATGCACGATTCAATAACACGCGCAAAGTCCGTCACTATATAGCTTATCGAATGTACACACGTCTTGCTCGTATCGTAATCGTCGCAAGACTGCATCACCCCTCCATTCGGACATTGTTTTATACTAAACTATACATTTACAATATGTCTACCTGCCACGCGTCGACGCAATTTCCCAGAAAACGTAATCCGCATACCTGCTTAATTATTCCTGCGAACGGCCATAAACGAGTACAATACACAATGGGCTGTTTTTCTAAGTAAACAAAAGAAGTCCAAATGCGGGAAGGTAACTGTGCTTTATGGCAGGCAGGTGTGCATTCACTTTCGTCGGCATGTAACAATATTAATATGTGAAGCAAAAACTTTGTACCCCTTTTTATGAAAATTG
Organism: Dendrolimus kikuchii; assembly: GCA_019925095.2. Taxonomy (NCBI): domain Eukaryota; kingdom Metazoa; phylum Arthropoda; class Insecta; order Lepidoptera; family Lasiocampidae; genus Dendrolimus; species Dendrolimus kikuchii. The sequence goes on along the minus strand of CM034409.1, from coordinate 16,876,830 downwards.
CGTGGACGGAGGAGTATGAAATTTCGCACACTTATAGTTCATATAGAGAAGAAGCGACGAATGCTAATATTTTTTAAAATTATTCGTAAAAAATACATTAAATAAATTAAAAAAAAACATGTATTTGGCACACACACGCATATATACTCTTTTGTTTATTGTTAAAGTCAAATTAACAGTGTAACCTTGGCGAAATCTGTGATTATAGAAGTGTAGTCTTTGACAACAGAACCTTAATAATGTTCAAACTTATAATTTAAATTAATTATGGTCGAATTTCGACCACCGGGCGACCACTAGTACTATAATAATACATAACAACAAAATAGTATTAGCTTCTAAGTCATAAATGAAATTTTAAAATTGTAAACTTATTGATCGTGTACTAGCAGAAGGTGATGTCAGGAGCCTTAAGAACAGACGAGCGTGCATGACAGGAGTTATGAATGTCAAAGAAGCAAGTGAGGTGTGTAAGAATGGGCCTAAATGGCGCTCTCTTGTTCGTGCCTACCCCGCAAGGGAACTGGCGTGAAGTTATGTATGTAAACCTATTAAGCTTTCACGACTGGTACGTAGAAATAATAAAACTACCTATTATTTTTAATTTTATTGGGTTTGGTACAAGTACGTAGTTTTTTTTTTTAATCAAAATATAACGATTGTCTTCTATCTGTGGTGTGGGCATTATAATATTCCAGGGCTATCGAGTCCACCAATCAGTTGTTCGAGTTATCGGCTCCAAGTGGAACCTATCTTCGTCCACTACATCACGGACAGCGTCGGTAATCGAAGCCGCATTGTTTGCAAGCTCAATACTAAATTCACTTGCAACAGGTACACGTAAAAGTTGTTCTTCTCTGGTCTGATCGAGTTGCATTATTTTTATTCGTTCAGAGTAATGACGTTTTATATATGTACAGATGCGTTATGCGCCTACATTTTTTTTTTATTGCAGGAGTTAGCTGACAGGCAGATGGCCCACTTGATGGAAAGCAGTTAACCAAAGGTGCTACAAATGCGCAGCTGCTCTCTTAAGGGAGACTGGAACTTGCTCACTAATGGCGGAACACAACTCAAGGTCGTTATGGCGACATACTTTAGACCCAGGGGTGGTAGCCATCCAGTCGGGCAAATGCCCTACCACCTGGCTGTGGGTTGTTTGGTCGCCTCTTACGACAGGCCGCCCCAACGCAGGAAATTGTATTCTTTCTCCGTGCTTTGTATTTTTCTGAACTTCGGCGCCCCATAAGAGGTAAATTGCTAAACAGTATTTATAAATGAATTGTAACAATGAATTGTGCCTCTTAAGGTATACGAGTATTTGGCAATATTTTTAATTAAGATTTAGTACCACAAACTACATCATTGAGATTTCAAGCTTGACTTGATTTATAATTGCCGTGCAATTATTGCATAACTTGAAAATCACAATGGTCGTTAGATATTTCATGAAATATATGAAACAAACTCTGTTGTTTTGTAAGTAATTTGCACTTATTTGATATGTTCACAACAAAAAGGGTTTTATTTTAGTTGGAATTTGAATAATTTAATATCAAATTATTTAATTTAAGGTTAATATGATTTGAAACCCATCCGTGCAGGAACGGAGAAAGAATACAATTTCCTGCGGCCGGGCGGCCTGTCGTAAGAGGCGACTAAACAACCCACAGCCAGGTGGTAGGGTATGTGCTCGACTGGATGGCGATCACCCCTGGTCTAAAGTATGGTGTCATAACAACCTTGTGTTGTGTTCCGGCATTAGTGACCAGGTTCCAGTCTCCTTTAAGAGAGCAGCAGCGCATTTGTAGCACCTTTGGTGTTGTAAATGTCTATAGGCGATGGGAACCGCTTTCCATCAAGTGGGCCGTCTGCCTGTCTGCTGAACTCCTGCAATAAAAAAAAAAGAAACTAAAATACATTATGTAGCAGATCACTGCCAGCGGGGAGCGTGCCCAGAAGGCTGGCTGCATTGCCACGCTGTATGGCAATACTTATTTGTTGTGCAAAATATGAGCCAGCCTTCTGATCACGGGTTGTGTCAAAGAGTTTCTTACATATGTCTTTAAAGAAACTCTTTGCCGACGGACCCCACGGGCCTAATGTTTCAACCCCAAACGGCACAAATATGTAACCCCTTCCTAAGGCTCCATATTTGCGCCGTTTGACGTCCTCAGCTGAAGCGGCAGCGTCGCCAGCCCCTGACTCGGTCATTGGAAGATGTGACGGGGCCAGTGTGTCAACACAGGTCGCATCCCACACTAGCGGCCGCCCCATCTTCCAAGGGACGTGTGACATTCCGTCCGGTCTCTTGCCATCGTCAGGCACCAGGCCATTCGGCTCCAGAATGGCCGGGGCGCCGACGCTGACAAGAGCTCGGCGAATGATGTCGTTGAGGCTGGCATGACGAGATCTTCTTCCTGCGCTTTTTGAACATGACAACCCGTGGTGTCCAAATCGGTCTACCATAACTCCACATTGACAGTGATGTGGTACGCAACGTGGTGCCCCAGGCGTAAACTCGCGGCTAATCGGAATGTAGTGTTGTTTAATTTAATATTACATGTAATATTAGAAAAAAGTCATTCACAATAATACTGTTGCGGTTTTTAAATGTAATATAGCGAATCTAAATTAAAATAATATTTCACTTCTAAAACACATTTTACATTCTAAAAACCAAATTTTACAAATTTTTAAAAGTGATATATTTAAAAATAGAAGTGTCACATTAGATACATCATAAATTTAAATTTTGAAAAAACATATTCTAAAAAGAAGTTCCAACAAATACAACTATAATACAGAAAACCGCTATTTCTTTAATTAATTCAATAGCTCATACGCTCTTCAACAGAAAAGAACTGATACAATAATGTAATCATTTTATCATTTTACAAAGCGCTACAGCTTCCTACATTTTTTCTGAGCGTAGCATGTTATGACGTCATATCTGTAACGAGTCAAATTGAATATTTATTATTGTTTAAATTGTAATTAAAACTATTTTTGTTGATATTTAAAAATGAGTCTTTTTTTTATTCTTTATTGCAGGAGTTCAGCAGACAGGCAGACGGCCCACTTGATGGGAAGCGATTACCATCGCCTATGGACATTTGCAACACCAAAGGTGCTACAAATGCGCTGCTGTTCTCTTAAGGGAGACTGGAACATGATCACTAATGCCGGAACACAACTCAAGGTTGTTATGGCGATATACTTTAGACCAGGGATGGTAGGCATCCAGTCGGGCAAATGCCCTACCACCTGGCTGTGGGTTGTTAAGTCGCCTCTTACGACAGGCCGCGCGGCCGCAGGAAATTGTATTCTTTCTCCGTTCCTGCACGGATAAAAAAAGTCTTATGTAGATTTATTATTTAATATAAAACAATGCTTTTAAGTCATGGTAACCCCATCTCTTATTCTGACTTCAATGCACATTCTTGATACATACATATTTCTTTCTCTTTTTGTATACTGGTATGTAGGTATATCTATCTCTGTCCCCTCCAATTATGACTTACTTCATTAATCAAGTGAATCAATATGGTCTTAAATAGATTAATTTTCAGGCAGCCTGCTAACTTCACCCATACAGGGGTGCGATGATGACCCTTATACTGGAATCCGAGAGGGTAATATCGGAGATGTAGCGTCTTTCTCATGGCTTGGAGTCTTGAGAGCTCATTTTCGTAAGATAAGTTTCATAGTGTCACTTTATCATTCAGTTCAGTTATATACACGCGATGCTCAAAATGTACATACATACATAACTTCACGCCGGTTCCTTTGCGGGGTAGGCACGAACAACAGAGCGCCATTTAGGCTTTTTCTTACACACCTCACTTGCTTCTTTGACATTCATAACTCTTGTCATGCACGCTCGTCTGTCCTTAAGGCTCCTGACATCACCTTCTGTTAGTACACGATCAATTTTATCGTGGAAGGTGTGTCTTGGCCTTCCACGACTTTTGCATCTATCCACTTTTGCATTGTATATCTGTTTAGTCATTCTTTCATCATGCATTCTTTCTACATGCCCGAACCACCGGAGCATTCCTTTCCCTACCTTCACCCCGACACTCTCTTTCAGACCAACTCTCTTTCTTACTTCGGTATTACGAACGCGGTCCGCTAGCGTCACTCCGCAGATTTTAAGCAGTGCTCGCATCTCGACCACGTTTATTCTACTTTCATGCTCTCTCTTCCATACCCAACTCTCGGTTCCATATAATAATTATAATACATATATTAAAGTTATAAAAATATATACGTACATAGACATTAAAAAAAACAATAAACACGTTATACAGTTAAATAGTGCTCCTTCACAAGTCTGTTAAAGGAATTGATAGATTTAGCAGAGCGGACATGTGCCGGTAGAGCATCCAGAGATGCACAGCCTGGACAGAGAACGATCTTGCGTAAACCTCCGTAGTATGTATCGGTGTCCTAAGTCACAACCTCTTTGACGTTCTCAAAGACCTCGATTCACTGTGAAAGAACTAGGTATATAATAGGTTGGGGAAAAAGTCTTTTCGCATATAGTATGTATGAACTTGGCTATACCATTTGTATCTACCTTTTTTTTTTTTACAAGGGAAATCCGTTTGCGGACCCCCCGCCGGGGAGACTTCGGCGGGGGAGTGTGGGACTCGCCGGCTAGAGGAGCCGGAATACCCACTAAAACCCCTTGGTGCCACCTGACGCCATGAGCCGGGGTCACGGGATATGCGTGAGCTTTTCTTCCGCGACCCCGGCTGGCGTGGGCCTACCCCAGCACTGGGGCAGGCCTCTCCGATTTGTATCTACCTGGGTTTGGTATTATTAAAAAGTTTTAATTTTAAAGAAAACAATTCCAAATTCAAATTAGGAAAATGTGTGATTTTCATTTGTTTTTCTTATTGTTAAAATGAGTGAATCTAATGAATAAATTGGATACATTTTAAAATTTTACTACAAAAAAAGGTAAAAATGCAACACAAGCCGCGAAAAAAATTTGTGATGTTTATGGACCTAATACAGTATCTGTGAGAGTAGCGCAAATTTGGTTTAAGCGTTTTCAATCCGGAAATTTTGATATCAAAGATGCACGTCGCTCTGGTCACCCTGTTACGAACAAAATTGACGACATTTTTGAAAAAGTGGAGCAAGATCGGCATATTAGTAGTTACGATGTAGCTGAAGAACTGGGAATTGAACACAAAACGGTTTTGGCGCATTTGAAAAAAGCTGGGTACACAAAAAACTCGATATTTGGGTGCCTCATGAGCTCACTGAAAGAAACCTATTGAACTGTGTACTCATTTGTGATTCTTTATTACGACGTAATGAAACCGAGCCATTTTTGAAGAAGCTGATAACTGGTGATAAAAAGTGGATCACGTACGACAAGAACCTGCGAAAAAGATCGTGGTCAAAGACCGTTCAGGCTTCATAGACTGTGGCGAAACCCTTTTTTTTTTTTTTTTTGGCCAGGGGAAATCCGTTTGAGGACTAAGTCGCGACAGGCACAGAAGCCTGGGGGGATATTCGCGACCCGTGTGAGTGTGGGATTCGCCAGATCGGGGGTGGCACTAGCGTGCCCGGTCAGAACCGGTGCCACGCTATTGCCACTCCCCAGTTAGGGATACCCACTAAAACCCCTGGGTGTTCCGTCCTGCGCCTTATGCCAGGGCTACGTGAATGCGGGATTCCCAACTCCGCGTGCCCTGGCAGGCGTGGGCCCCCCTCACTGGGCCTCTTCCTATGCCAGGGGACGTATCCCCCGGCTACTACTAGGTCTAATCCATGCGTGGGGCGGTTTGTAACGCGCCCCACGGGAAGAGAGATGAGCTCGCGCGGAACACTCGCGCTCTCATCTCGACGGCACGTGCGGGTGAGTGAGAACCCCTATACCCCTAGGGGCCCCACCCGCGCCGCCCGCTTACGGCGGCCGAAGGTCACTGTCTGACCTCCGGCGTCGGCGCGTCCTCCTTTGGCGGGAGCGGAGCAGGGAATTACGCTCACGCTCCCGTTCCGCCTCCTCCTTCGCGAACATGACTTGCTCGCAGAAGGAGGAGACGGCGTCCCATCCGGTGGAGCTCCCGACCATGGTGCGTACCACGGCCGGGAGCGAGGTGTCAAATCCGGTATGGGCGACGAGCTCCCGGCGCTGCTCCGTCCAGGCTGGACATTCCTGGAGAGTGTGCAGCGCCGTGTCCTCGTCGCCCGTGTCACAATGATGGCACCCTGACGTGGCCTCACGGCCGAGGCGACACAGGTACCTTCCGAAGCAACCATGCCCCTTCAGAACCTGCGTCAGCCTGAACGTCAGGGTGCCGTGACTTCGTCTAATACTGTGGCGAAACCCGGGTTAACTCGCAACAAGGTGATGCTGTGTGTATGGTGGGGTTGGAAGGGCATTATTCATTATGAGCTATTACCGCCAGGCAGGACCATCGATTCTGAACTGTACTGAGAACAACTGATGAGATTAAAGCAAAAAGTTGAGAGAAAGCGGCCAGAATTAATCAACAGAAGGGGTGTGATTTTTCACCATGATAACGCTAGACCTCACACATGTTTAGCCACTCAGCAAAAATTACGAGAGTTTGGCTGGGAGGTGTTAATGCATCCGCCGTATAGTCCTGACCTTGCAGCTTCAGATTTTTAACTGTTTCGGTCTCTGCAGAATTCATTAGGCAGTGTCAGGTTAACATCACAAGAGGACTGCGAAAACCACTTGTCGCAGTTTTTTGATCAGAAGCCCCAAAATTTTTATAGCAGTGGGATCACGTCCCTACCTATAAGATGGCAAAAAGTTATCCAACAAAATGGCACCTACATACTTTAGTCAAATATAAATAAACTTTATAAAAAAACCTTTTGAATTTTTATATAAAATGCAAAGAAACTTTTTCCCCAACCTAATATATACATAGGTATATATTTTACAAATAAAGAAACTAAATCTACCTCATTAATAATAGTTGTATAGTGTTCTACCTACATATAATCTCTTTGGACTACAAGTAGAATACTGAGCCTAGATCGCTGTGTTTAATATTTCTAAATAAATTTTATGTACATTAGTTTTCAATTCACATCGAAATTGGTTGAAAAGAAATAGCAAAATGGAGGTTTAGATTGGGTTGTCATAACAATTATAGGATTACTTTCAAAGTTAACTGTTGCAGATGAAAAATCAACTTTCAAAATAGCAGTAACTGGTGTTGTGATGGTAAGAGAAAAGTTTGCAATTGCGAACGCGGAAGACGTATTGAAAATTCCGCAACATATACTCAAGTAAGTTTCGCTGTCTGTTTGATCATACCAATCTATCTATAACGCAATAAATCTGTAGATACTTTGAGTTTGATTAATGAATTTAAAAAACAAAAATGACTTCAAAAGTAACTAAAAAGCAAAAAAGAAATATGGCAACATGTTGAAGTCGGTGCGAATTAAAATATACATACATACATAACTTCACGCCAGTTCCCTTGCGGGGTAGGCACGAACAACAGAGCGCCATTTAGGCCCATTCTTACACACCTCACTTGCTTCTTTGACATTCATAACTCTTGTCATGCACACTCGTCTGTTCTTAAGGCTCCTGACATCACCTTCTGCTAGTACACGATCAATTTGATCATGGAAGGTGTGTCGTGGACTTCTACGACTTCTGCATCCATCCACTTTTGCATTGTATATCTGTTTAGTCATTCTTTCATCATGCATTCTTTCCACATGCCCGAACCACCGGAGCATTCCTTTCCTTACCTTCACCCCGATACTCTCTTTCAGACCAACTCTCTTTCTTACTTCGGTATTACGAACGCGGTCCGCGAGCGTCACTCCGCAGATTTTGCGCAGTGCTCGCATCTCGACCGCGTTTACTCTACTTTCATGCTCTCTCTTCCATATCCAACTCTCGCTTCCATACGTGAGCGTAGGTACCAGCACCGCGTTGTGTATGGTGAGCTGGGCCTTCTGGCTGAGGTTATTAAAATATATCTATTAATACGTGAAGCAAAAACACGAGGAGTATGAAAATTCGCACACTTATAGTTTATATAGAGGAGAGCAGAATGCTAATATTTTTTAAATTATGAATAAAAATACATTAATTCAATAAATAAAAAACATTACACACACTACCATGTATTTGACACACACACGCATATATACGCTTTTGTATATTGTTCAAGTCAAATTAACAGTGTAGCCTTGGCGAAGTCCGTGATTAAAGAAGTATAATCTTTGACATTAACTATTATGGTCGAATTTCGACCACGAGCGACCACTAGTTTTGCTAATTTCTTGTTGTTATTTAATGTTTTACTTGGCACTGACTTCGAGGTATTGTAGACAGTATTTATTAATTACTTTTAAAGACTGTTTTGTTGTTTTTTTTACTTTTTAATTACGCAAATACTTGAATAGGTTTAGTAGAAAAAATATATGAAACACGTTATACGTGCCTATATTATTTGTGGGTCGCTCTACATTTCCATGAGATCCACTCATCAGATCCTGACTTGGTGACAATGGATCCATCTCAAGAATATACTCTTTCGGATAATGAAAAATATTTGAGAATCCGTCTACAATTTACGGAAAAACCGCGTAATAATATACAAAAAAATATCAGTTGAATTGGAAAATTTCTCGTTTCGGAAATCGGTTAAAAAATTCAAAAATCAGGGGGGCTAATTCGGACCAGAAGATCCCAAAATTACAACGATTAAGAATTAATGTCTGTTTTTTAGAGAATCACGTGAAAACTATTGAACGAATTTCATAAACTTCATGAAAATGAAACTTCATGAAAACTACCCACAGCCATGTAGTAGGGCAACTGCCCGACTGGATGGCTACCACCCCTGGTCTAGAGCATGCCGCCATAACAACAGTGAGTTGTATTCCGGCATTAGTGACCAGGTTCCAGTCTCCCTTAAGAGGGCAGCAGCGCATTTGTAGCACCTTTGGTGTTGCAAATGTCCATAGGCGATGATAACCGTTTTCCATCAAGTGGGCCGTCTGCCTGTCTGCTGAACTCCTGCAATAAAAAAAGAACTCAATAGAGACCTGGCTTCAACCCCGAATCAACACTTTCGCTTCTGTCTGGCATAGATTTGATAGGACGTAATAAATTCATAGACCTACTTTTAATATTTACTTTTAGATGGTCAAATGTTCATAATTTTTTATTTCAACAGAGGGGATAGTAGAGTGATGCTGCTCCCAAACGACAGAAAGCCATGGTACCGCAAACCGAAAGACTTCGTGGCTCATCCCGAATTTGAATTCTCCACCTACAATACAATCGGGCTGCTAGAGTTGATTGAGGACGACGACGAAGGATGTGAGTTTGGGAACGCACGAGAAAGAGAACTTGACATGATAACACCGGCTCACAAAAAAATAAGTGGTCTGTGATTTTGACTGAAAGATGACTGTCAGGCGAGAGGCTTACATTTGAATGCGAAGAAAACAAAGGTTATGGTGTTTGAAAGAGAAGAAACCAGAACGAATGCAAGGATAATGGTCGATGATGTTATGCTGGAGCAAGTGAATGAGTTTGTATATCTTGGATGTGCTTTTAGCAGGGATGGAAGGTACACCGCTGATATAGAAAGAAGAGTGAATTTGGGGAATAGTGTGAATGGAGCGTTAGGTAAACTTCTAGGCGCTAAGATACTCAGCCAGAAGGCCCAGCTCGCCATACACAACGCGGTGCTGGTACCTACGCTCACGTATGGAAGCGAGAGTTGGGTATGGAAGAGAGAGCATGAAAGTAGAGTAAACGCGGTCGAATGCGAGCACTGCGCAAAATCTGCGGAGTAATACCGAAGTAAGAAAGAGAGTTGGTCTGAAAGAGAGTGTCGGGGTGAAGGTAAGGAAAGGAATGCTCCGGTGGTTCGGGCATGTGGAAAGAATGCATGATGAAATAATGACTAAACAGATATACAATGCAAAAGTGGATGGATGCAGAAGTCGTGGAAGGCCACGACACACTTTCCATGATCAAATTGATCGTGTACTAGCAGAAGGTGATGTCAGGAGCCTTAAGAACAGACGAGCTTGCATGACAAGAGTCATGAATGTCAAAGAGGCAAGTGAGGTGTGCAAGAATAAGCCTAAATGGCACTCTGTTGTTCGTGCCTACCCCGCAAGGGAACTGGCGTGAAGTTATGTATGTATGTAATTTTGACCAAACTCACCTATTCTTATGTATTTCGATCCACTGATTCTGAATCTCAAACCCATTTGACCCATAAGCCCTCAAAAATCCAAGCAAATTGCAAAAAAAACCCTGAAATTTGTACATATAATACATACACACATACATAACTTCACGCCAGTTCCCTTGCGGGGTAGGCACGAACAACAGAGCACCATTCAGGCTTATTCTTACACACCTCACTTGCTTCTTTGACATTCATAACTCTTGTCAATTTGAAACTGAAATTTGTATTTTTTTTTAAGTGAAACTTCTATATAGACGGGGGCTATTAAGATTTTTCCTGTCACGAAAAAACGTTAGGGCCGCGTGGAGAGGCGGCATAATTTTAGAGTAGACTACGGATGTTTTTTTTGGTTCCGGATCGAATCCAGTTTTTTTGTTTGATAAAACAGAATACGTTTAACCTAACCTAACCAAATTATAATTTGCAGTAAACCTGCGAAAAATCGAAATGTGTGCTGGGATGCATAGTAGAAGTGAAACTTCAACGGACAAGTGGAAAAACGAATCGCAACAAAATTTCAACTTGAAGTTTTACGGGCAGTTTTTCAAATTGGTCAAGTACATTAACAATCTGCCCGTAAAACTACAAGTTAAAATTTTGTTGCGTTTTGCCATTTTTCCGTTGCCAATCGTTTTTCCACTTGTCCATTGAAGTTTTTTTGAGGGCCGGTGTATCGGCCAGTAAAAATGTGACCTTGAAAGAAACTCCAGATCCTATATTTCTTATAGGCACTACGATTTCTCCTTTCCTCTTGCGCTTAGATATGAAGGGTGAGCCCCGATAGGGTGGAGGAGCGAGATGGAATGCTCCTCCGTCTCAAAAGATCTTCCAGCTAAGCTGATGTTGTTCCTCGCAGGCCTAGGTCCTGTCTGTTATAGTTGAAATTTTGTATATATTCTTTGTATGTTTCGGGAAACGTTTGTGACATCAATTATTGGACAGCGCCATCTATTGGCTTGTAAGTATTCCACTATAGATATAGCAAGATAATACCTACAAACATTATTCGGAGAACATGTGATACTTGTAAAAATACGTTTTTATGACCTTTAAGTGTTGAATGTCATTTGTTTGCACTAATTTTCTTAGGGCCGCTTGCATAAGGTGGCTTAAATTTATTTATGAAACACAAAATGTATTTAACACCCTTAAATAAAATTAGCGTCTTGCACAACGCAAAATTTGCCGCTAAATATGTTTAAAGAACTGTCAATACGTTTTGTGTAAAACGTGTTTAGGGAGTTTAATATGATTAAGTAATTTTATTTAAAGGCGATCGTTATGCAAGCGGCCCTTAGTATTGGAATATTATCATTTATTGTTAATCACTTATCTCCTTGTGTTTATGGCGGACCTTTGCTTAAGTCATCATATTTCATCATATTGTTGACTTTCGTTGCAAGTTCTTAGAAGTCAAGTTGTTTTGTATTAAAAATTAATAATTTTTAATTGAAATGATATAAAGATGTTTGTTTATGAAATTTCAGTTCCAGTGAAACCAATTTGTCTGCCATCATATGCTTACAATACCTCGAACCAACTGTACGTAATAGGATACTCTGATGGTAAGGATATAAACAACCTATCAACTCAGACCAAAAAAATCTTCTGACCGTAATTTGACTAACATATTGTTGCAAGCCGATACTAATCCTTTGCAGGTGTTGTATGACCCCTTTGAATTGTAATGATCTATTGTTCGTGCTAATCTCTTTCTTCACGGCACCGTAAGACGTCATAAAATCTTCTGTCCTCTGTTGGTATTTCATGCGAATTATTGGAAGCCATTAAGCTGACCATTTAACGATTTGAAGAACCAGTGAGTGCCTGTTGCTAAGAGGCCATGTCTAATTTACAAATCCATGAAGGTCGGTCAGTCGGGTTCTGACTGCGAACGAGGAGTTACCTAGTGCACTTTCGGAGCGAGTATCATATAACGACGAATGATGATGATTTATGTGATAACGATTTTCTGCCCTAAGGTTTGGTTTTGTTGTATTCGGCTATACTCGTAAGAACTGTGAATTACGTGTGTGTACTTCCAAATAAACTTTGTGACAATTCCAACGACATTTTCGAATTTACATCCTACAAATTCGTAACAATATTTTAGTTTTTGGCTACGGAACCCTAACAGGTATATAATTGACAAAGCATTGAATTACTTAAGTATTTTGTTTAAACGAAGTTTGCGGATTCATCTTGACTTTTTCTAGAATTTTCCAACTTTGCAATTGTAAACTTAAAAGGGGCAGACTTTTTGCCATTTATTAGTATTGCGAGCTTGCATGACAAGAGTTATGAATGTCAAAGAGGCAAGTGAGATGTGTAAGAACAAGCCTAAATGGCACTCTGTTGTTCGTGCCTACCCCGCAAGGGAACTGGCGTGAAGTTGAAGTGAAGTTAAATTGATATTCGTTAAAAGAACGCTATGATTTTGACTTTTTTTTATTAGTTATATTTATGGAGTACTACCCGCTTTTCTGCTTTGCACAAATTACTCTATTGTATAGAGGCGTAAAAATATGGCTGTGCCTGCGTAATTAATAGGTATATACCTAATACATTTTTATTCCTTTCATCCCTATATACATACATACATAACTTCACGCCAGTGCCCTTGCGGGGTAGGCATGATCAACAGACCGCCATTCAGGCTTATTCTTACACACCTCACTTGCTTCTTTGACATTCATAGCTCTTGTCATGCACGCTCGTCTGTTCTTAAGGGTCCTGACATCACCTTCTGCTAGTACACGATCAATTTGATCATGGAAGGTGTGTCGTGGCCTTCCACGACTTCTGCATCCATCCACTTTTGCATTGTATATCTGTTTAGTCATTCTTTCATGATGCATTCTTTCCACATGCCCGAACCACCGGAGCATTCCTTTCCTTACCTTCACCACGACACTCTCTTTCAGACCAACTTTCTTTCTTACGTCACTCCGTCGCACCGTCATCCCTATATAGCCTGAAAAAAAAACGGATTTTAGAGAGCTGAACGTTTCTAAAGTTCTTCATAATTGATAATATTTGATTATTCACAGAAAACCAATTGCTGGAGAAAATAATTTACAAATTGCAGTACGTGGAACTACCTTTATGCGAAGAGTTTTATAGCAGAGTTAGTTAAGTTTTAAGTACAAAACACATTTTAATAAGACAATACATGAGCATAGTTCCTACTTGCGATGACATCTTTCAAGTGCACTACCGTCGGTTCTGCTGCAGCCGAACAGGAGGCCCTCAAGCGCCGCAAATATGTGGCTACACATTTGCGGCATTTGGGGTGGAAACTCTGGGTCCGTGGGGTCCTAACGCTTTGAAGGTCTACCGTGACGTCGCCAAACGTTTAGTAGAGGTCACACGCGATCAGAAGGCTGGCGTGTATTTTGCTCAAAGATTAAGCGTTGCTACAAAACGTGGCAACGCCGCCAGCCGTTTGGGAACGTTCCCGATAAGTTACAGTGGTTTGGGACCAATAACTTATCTTTTTTATTTACTTTTAGTTTTTATATAGTCTACTTCTTTTTATTTAATGTCATTGCCTCCAACAGATTTATTACATTATATAGGTAGATTGTTTTATTTGAATCAGGTTAAAGAAGAAAATCAGGAACCAGTTCATTATCAATGTGGCTTTGCGACCAACAACAAGGAGCACTGCTCCTGGGACAACGGAATGGCGATCGCCTCAAATGCATCCGGGACATGGAATTTGGTAAATCAGATTATTCCATTTTATTGCTTGCAGCAGACAAACTTTGCCTTGGAACGGACAAACCTTGCTTTAAAACGGACAAACCTTGCATTAGAACTGACAAACCTTGCCTTGGAATAGAGCATCTTTGCCTTGAACGGACAAACCTTGCCTTGGAACAGACAAACCTTGCCTTATAACGGACAAACCTTGCATTAGAACTGACAAACCTTGCCTTGGAATAGAGCAACTTTGCCTTGAACGGACAAACCTTGCCTTGGAACGGACAAACCTTGCCTAGGAGCATTGGTACTGTAGCCTATGGACGTTTGAAACATAACACAACGAATGGTTCCATACTAGTAGACTTCGAGATTGGAGATGTTTGATCAGGTTCCTGGACTTCATTCATTCACCTGAACATGTGAATGAATGAAGATAACAGCGATTATTTTCTGCCATCAAAGCCACGATCCTCAGCAGGGAGTGAGTTTTGACGTTTAGAATCATAATATAATAGAATCATTATTATGATTTCAGTTCTTAAGGCCGGCTTGATCGGTGTCATACCACCTTCTCACAGAATATCGGCACAAAACGGTTAGTCCTGAGCTAAATATATTTCGTTCTGTTACAACCCTATTCGGTAAGCACTTATTGCTGAGTCGAACAGTTCATTAACATCGGTTTCCAAAATGTCGATCAGCAATGCCAAATCTTTTTCAAAATTCACAGAGTTCTCTTGGTTATTAGCCACAGCTGTACGGACCTGGTTTATGCCTGCCGGCTGAATTGCTTAAGTTAATACCATATCGGTCCGGTAGACCTTTGAGGTCCCGTATATTGAGACTCCAAGTCACTTATTATTCATAATAGTGAAATAAAAAGGATCCTAATAGTCAAAACTGGTTTTTTTAAGCATATAAGTGCTCGGGACTAACAGTTCGATCAGTGAGAGTTCCGCTGGGCTACTTCCTCTTCCCTCCAGCCCATTCTTCCAGTCTGATCCTCCTATCTCATTCCTTCCTAAAGGCTGGCGCATGGTGACTGAGCTTCTGGTGTTGCGAATGTTTATAGGTGACGGTAACCACTTTCCAGCACGTGGGGCGTTTACCTATTTGCCATTTTCGCTATAAAAAAATGAGGAAATGCCTTCATTCATTCATGGGAACAAGAAGAGTAGTTTTTATACTCCACTAGGATATGCCCGTGACTTTGCCCACGCTTGACTTGAAATTTCCGTGTGATTCCCGGAACACAGCGTTTAAATAAGAATGTAAGCTATGGTTTTAGCGAAAAATGTGTCGGAATAAGCTAATTATTATGCACCCGAACTACTACAAAACACTTCCGGAAAAGTTCCCGCGGGATTCTTGGGATGAAAAATATCACACAATTTATTATATAAAATTTACTGTTGATCAGCGAAAACCGCAGGTGGTAGGGCATTTGCTCTACTGGATGGCTACCACCCTTGGTATAAAGTATGTCGCCATAACAACCTTGAGTTGTGTTCCGGCATTAGTGAGACCAGGTTCCAGTCTCCCTTAAGAGAACAGCAGCGCATTTGTAGCTACCTTTGGTGTTGCAAATGTCCATAGGCGATGGTAACCGCTTTCCATCAAGTGGGCCGTCTGCCTGTCTGCTGAACTCCTGCAATAAAAAATAAATAATCGAAATTGGTCCAGCAGTTGTTATGTAAATGCCAAAAAAACAGACAAGAAATCTAAAAAAAAATTATCGTGTTCTCCGTCGTTTATATAGTCTATTCCTGTTGTGTCTTTTTAAATAGCTTCAATGTACAGACACGGCAAGTTTAGAGTTTTATAATATTTTTACGACCTATACGCCGACAAAGACAAATTCACACCTGCATACCTGTAGAAACACATTTTCGGCATTTGGACTTCTTTTATTTACTTTGTGTTTAAAATTTGTTATTAGAAATCAGCCCATTGTGTATTGTAATCTTTTATGGCAGTCATTAGCCAGGTGTGTCGGATTTAAAGTACAAACTGATTCTAGGAAATTCGGTCCACGCGACCGGGCAGACATATTGCATTTGTGCAGTATAAATCAATGCCTCGATTCAGGGACGAGGCAGTCTAGCGATAACCACGAGCGAAGCAAGACTTGTGTACATTCGGTTATCTATTTAGTGACGGACTTTGCGCGTGTTATTGAAGTACGATCTTCTGCATTACGTTTCGACTTGTATATGTTCGGTTATATTTGTAACTGTGTTCTATCTATGCAGGAACGCAGAAAGAATACAATTTACTGCGGCCGGGCCTGTCGTAAGAGGCGACTAAACAACCCACAGCCAGGTGGTAGGGCATTTGCCCGACGGGACGGCTACGACCCCTGGTCTAAAGCATGTCGCCATAACAACCTTGAGTTGTGTTCCGGCATTAGTGACCAGGTTCCAGTGACCCTTAAGTTAGTTGTAAATGTCTATAGGCGATAGTAACCGCTTTCTATAAAGTGGACCGCCTGTCTGCTGCACTCCTGCAATAAAAAAAAATACGTATTTGTATAGTTCTAATAAACTCTATAGTAATTCTAGCGGCATTTTAATTCGAGTCTCGCGGCTCGTAACAACATTATAGATAGATTTTGTCATACTCGTAATTTATCTCTTTAATACCTGACCACTTTAGAGAATGAAAACTAACTATTTATTTTACAGTGCAGGCTGTCAAACTATGGAATATGCTACCTCTTACTGTCAGAGAGGCCAAATCCTTACCAACATGTAGAAATTTACTCAGAAAACACTATTTGTCCATAAATAGCCATGTCTGATTAACACAATATAATTATGCTAATACATTTATTATATAATATATGTATTTTGTAATATATTATTGTATATGTATATATTGGTATATTATATTTATGACTATGTATATATGTATGTATTTGTATATTTATTTGTTAAATTAGTTTGTGTATTTATGAATCCCTTGCCATTTTCCTGCACCACCTACATCACCTGATTCAAATTTGTTTTTGATTTAGGTTGCCTGGAAGAGATCGCTTTGACCGATAAGGCCGCCTATTGTATCGCATAGAAAATATTGTAAATATGGTCTGGTTTTGTAATTGTATGTTTTGGTGTGCAATAAAGAGTTATCTCTCTCTCTCTCTCTCTCTATTTATGTCTCTATTTATGTTGTTTTTGGTCAGATTGGGTTCGGGGTGCGCGGCCCAGGGTGCTCGGCGCCGGCCCGCTTCATCGATCTCTCCCACTACATGCCGTGGATCGAAGCAACTACCAATCTCAACCAAGAATATAATGTTTATAGTTGATTATTTTTGTAAAGCCGCGTACTTATCGGCGAGCCGTGATTGCAATTTCTTCTTGCTCTTTCTTCTTCTTATCTTCGCGTTTTATGCTCACCTCGCGCTGGCGAGTCACGTACACACTATCAGTTTTGGTTACAGCAACGGTTACGGTTTGCAGGTAAGTACGTGTCTTAATAATGTAACTATAATATTGTAAAATTCTAAATATGCCGTGTCTGTTCATTGAAGCAATTTTTTTTTTATTGCAGGAGTTCAGCAGTCAGGCAGACGGCCCACTGGATGGAAAGCGGTTACCATCGCCTATGGACATTTGCAACACCAAAGGTGCTACAAATGCGCTGCTGCTCTTTTAAGTGGGTCTGGAACCTGGTTACTAATGCCGGAACACAACTCAAGTTGTTATGGCGGCATGCTCTAGACCAGGGGTGGTAGCCATCCAGTCGGGCAAATGCCCTACCACCTGGCAAAATTTAAAAACAAACAACTGGAATAAACTATATAAACGATGGAAAACACGATGCAAGTTTTTTTAGATTGCTTGTCTGTTTGTTCGGGATTCACAAAAAAACTACTAGGCTGATTTGGATGCAGTTTTCGCTGATCGACAGAAAATTCTTAGACTTAAAATTTGCGCTACTTTTTATTCTCAGAATCCTGCGGATTCTTATTGGATATGGTTTAAAATGGCCAGATTAAAATAAAACGAATTTCACTGTGATTTTTTTACTGATCGATAGCAAATTTATCCGTGCAGGAACCGAGAAAGAATACAATTTCCTGCGGCCGGGTGGCCTGTCGTAAGAGGCGACTTAACAACCCACAGCTAGGTGGTAGGGGCATTTGCCCGACTGGATGGCTACCACCCCTGGTCTAAAGTATGTCGCCATAACAACCTTGAGTTGTGTTCCGGCATTAGTGACCAGGTTCCAGTTCCCCTTAAGAGAGCAGCAGCGCATTTGTAGCACCTTTGGTGTTGCAAATGTCCATAGGCGATGGTAACCGCTTTCCATCGAGTGGGCCGTCTGCCTGTCTGCTGAACTCCAGCAATAAAAAAATTTAAAAAAAAACTTTGCTGTTGCAAATGCCCATAGGCGATGGTAACCGCTTTCCATCAAGTGGGCCGTCTGCCTGTCTGCTGATCTCCTGCATCAAAAAAAAAAAAAAATTATAATTGATGGCAAAAAACCCTGGGAGCCGTCTGTAGTTGTTCGGGTGCGTAAAAATCAGCTAATTCCGACACAGTTTTGCGGTACTTTGTATTCCCGGGAGTCCCGCGTGAATTTCAAGTCGATCGTGGACGAAGTCACGGGCATATCCAAGTAACAAATATAATTAAGAAAATTTAACCCTAACCAAACCTTGTTGATTATATAACTTTTTGTTATATTTTATTCTTTAGTACCTATAGTTGTAGATTATGCTACCTAAACGAACTTTTTTGATAACCACTAGTTATCGAAAATTAATATTATAATAATAATAATAATCGGCAGACAAACATACACATTGTATATCCCCAAATTAAGCAAGTTACGCTTGTGTTATGGGTAATATACAACGGACTACTCTGGGGCCGATCCCAGACACCCGGACCATAGTAAATAACGGAGAAAATACGTTTCAGAAATTTACTATACCAGGAATCGAACCCGGAGCCTCTACGTTGCAGCGAGGTAGGCCGGCACAGGCTTAGCCCGCTCAACCACAGAGGTTAGTATTAGTATTACAGTCATACTCGAGGTGACTACGGACAAAGGCACTAGATATCTATATGTATAAAAGAAACTCGTGTTAGTTACACTATTTATAACTCAAGAACGGCTGTACCGATTTCGCTGAAAATTCGTGAGACGCTTAGAACCAGGATACAGACATAGGATAATTTTATCCCGTTGAAACCGGTAGGTGGCGCTAACATCGGGTTCTAGAACCCTCCTAATCACCTGGAGCGAATTTGGTGATTTTGTTTTTGTGTGTTTGAGTGGGTCCCCGGATGGTTTAAATCCACAATTGGAACCGGTAGGTGGCGCTGGGATCGGGTCCTAGATTTTTATTTTTTCAGAGCAGGAAAACGTCTGCCAGGGCCGCTAGTATAATATAAATATAGAGCAACATTCTGGGATTTTGATTTTTAATATCTAGCATTCTATGAATTACGCAAGGAGTTCGCGGATATGCAGACAGACGGACGCGGAAAGCTACTTTGTTTTATACTATGTGAAGATAAAGACAAGAAAATTCTTATAAAATTATATAAACTAGTGGTCGCCCAGTGGTCGAAATTCGACCATAATTAATTTAAATTATAAGTTTGAGCATCATTAAGGTTCTGTTGTCAAAGACTATATACTTCTATAATCACAGATTTCGCCAAGGCTACACTGTTCATTTGACTTTAACAATAAACAAGAGAGTATATATGCGTGTGTGTGTCAAATACACGGTAGTGTGTGTAATGTTTGTTATATTGATTTAATGTATTTTTTATGCATAATTAAAACAAATATATTAGCATTCTGCACTCCTCTCTATAAAATATGAGTGTGCGAAATTTCATACTCCTCCGTGCGCGCAATATTCGTAAAAAGGGGTACAAAGTTTTTGCTTCACGTATTAATATAATGATGACTATTAATCTCTCTGTGTGGCTTTCTAGTCTAGGTATAACAAACATTATTGTGCTCTCTGGCAAGGCATGAAATATGGAGCTGAGAGTACGTCGTCTCAATTTAGCTGGCTGCGCTCGGTTTCGAAGTATAATGAGAAATTTCAGCCTCGGGCTCGTTCGATGTATGATGGGCGATCGCAGTGCACTCTTGTTATTGACAAAGAATTCTATACGATATATATGTATATATGTGCATATATATACATATCCATATTGTTCTCTTACTTATATGAATAATAATAATAAACCCGCAGGGGGGCTTTGTGGCGAAGCCTTAGGTGAGTAGCGACACCTCGTACCTGACTCCGGGGGCCAAGGCAAGGCCCCCGCCTCCGTGCTTGCCTTAGCCAGCCGGCACGGAGTGGAGATCGCTAGAGCTAAAACTCGAGCTCCAGGGGTGGAAGTGATAAATGGCATCACGTCAGAAGTAGCTTCGGTGAACCTGCAGCCCACCTCTCTACACCCCTTAGCCACTCACACCCATGTTGCCCCTATCTTTATGGTATTTTTTGGGGCCCATGCAGGGAGCGGCGAGTCATTGTCTGTCCAATTATTCCATGTTCGCCGAACATTGCGACGGGCCATTTTCCCAGACCCCTAGTACCACTAGCAGTTTACCCCAATAGCCCGGTACTTCTTGTCCTCATTTCCCACAATAGTCCTACACTGGCCGGGGATAATCGCCGGTCAGTGACACGCCACATTTACATTAAATTTGTCAAAGGGCCTCTACGTGTTGGCCTTCCCATGGCCCCACGCAAGCCCTCCATTTGTCCGGGCCATTTTAATGGCCCATGGTCTTGAAAGATATAAAAATAATAATAATAACAGACCAAAAATACCCCACTGCTGGGCTCGGGCCTGCCATTATAAGGGGACGGACAGCATACCCGCCACGCTTGTCCAAGGCGGCTTGGCAGGTTTGATATGTCGGTTATCTCGATGTGCAGGTTGCATCACGATGTTTTCCTTCACCGTTATTAGCACGTGATAGTTGTAACAATATGCACATTAGGTCAGTAAACTGCCTAAGTCGTGCGTGTGTTCCGGTGAGGATCGAACCCGAGCCCTTTGAATTAGGGACGCGTGAGCCAGCCATTACGCTACCACGACGCTGGTACACTAATATGTGCTGTATGTATATTTATATTTTTTTAATAAACTGTATCACCGTCTGTCTTAAAAATCTATCAATCCCTGTCAAGAGTTGCCTAGAAGAAATTGTTTTTCAGCGATAAGGCAGCCCGTTATACTATCTTTTATCTTAATCTACTTCTATCTGTCTGTGCTTTGGTTTACCATAAAGATTTATTTATCTATCTACGATATCAATTTGCATTATATTTTAAGGTAATTTGACTCCTTAGTAAAGTTGGGATCAGTCAGTTCCAAAGAGACTTTCCGCTAGGTAACCCAAATAGGAGTACACAATGTTGTTTTTTATTATTATTTTGATTGTCGTCGTTTGAATTTCGCGGTCATTTCGGCAAAAATTGAGAGATTGTAGTGTTTCTTAATAACATTTTAATGAAGTTTGAAATGAAGTAATGAGCTTTAGAGTCGTGGAAATTATGTCTCATTTAGAAAGAAAGAAAGAGAAAATATTTATTCAGAACTACATACACACAAAAACGTACTTATAAATAAGGCAATACAATTGAAATGAAGTTCTGAGTCGGTCCTAACTCAGCATGATGCTGGTTGGCTCAACCAGCGCTGGTCTTCCGTTAGGGCCGTTCAAGTGACTTACGGATAGACAAAAGGAAACAAACACAAATAAAAAAAATATGACGAGTACTATTTCAAACAAATATAAAAATTAATAGATAATTTAAAAATTTATATAAAAAAAAACTATATCATTATCTTTACTTAACTATATAATTATCATATATTTTGCCAGGTGGTAGAGTATTTGCTCGACTGGATGGCGACCAACCCTGGTCTAGAGTATGCCGCCATAACAACCTAGTGTTGTGTTCCGGCATTAGTGACCAGGTTCCAGTCTCCTTTAAGAGAGCAGCAGCGCATTTGTAGCACCTTTGGCGTTGCAAATGTCCATAGGCGATGATAACCGCTTTCCGTCTGCCTGTCTGCTGAACTCATGCAATAAAATAAAAAAAATATATAAAAAAACTGATATAAAAATTATTCATTTCGTGATCAGTGAATAAATACGTCACATACTTGTTCCCATACGAATATAGCAAAGGATCGAACACAATAACCTAACCGTGAGTGATGTACACGTATTTGATATGCAAAGTGTTATTGATATGCTATCGTTACATCCTTTTTGTTTGTACTCGTCTCGAAAGAGGTGTTAATTATATTAAGATGGGCTTCAGATACCTCTGCATGTATATTAATCTAACACATGGGAACTCTTTCGACATTAAACACTTATTCATGAATAAATTATTACATATGTACATGGTGTTAACATATTTATACTGGTTTTTGCGTTTGTAGTAGTGTACGGTCAGCACATAAATCAATAAACTAATACTTTTTATATATTTTTATAGGCAGGTACTTAATATGACCAGCCGGGGTCGCGGAAGAAAAGCTCACGCATATCCCGTGACCCCGGCTCATGGCGTCAGGTGGCACCAAGGGGTTTTAGTGGGTATTCCGGCTCCTCTAGCCGGCGAGTCCCACACTCCCCTGCCGAAGTTTCCCCGGCGGGGGGTCCGCAAACGGATTTCCCCTTGTAAAAAAAAGGTACTTAATATGAAACTAAGAATATTAAAATAATAAATACATAACTTAACGCCAGTTCCCTTGCGGGGTAGGCACGAACAACAGAGTGCCATTTAGGCTTATTCTTACACACCTCACTTGCCTCTTTGACATTCATAACTCTTGTCATGCAAGCTCGTCTGTTCTTAAGGCTCCTGACATCACCCTCCGCTAGTACACGATCAATTTGATCATGGAAGGTGTGTCGTGGCCTTCCACGACTTCTGCATCCATCCACGTTTGCATTGTATATCTGTTTAGTCATTCTTTCCACATGCCCGAACCACCGGAGCATTCCTTTCCTTACCTTCACCCCGACACTCTCTTTCAGAGCAACTCTCTTTCTTACTTCGGTATTACGAACGCGGTCCGCGAGCATCACTCCGCAGATTTTGCGCAGTGCTCGCATCTCGACCGCGTTTACTCTACTTTCATGCTCTCTCTTCCATACCCACCTCGCGCTTCCATACGTGAGCGTAGGTACCAGCACCGCGTTGTGTACGGCGAGCTGGGCCTTCTGGCTGAGGTTCTTAGCGCCTAGAAGTTTACCTAACGCTCCATTCACACTATTCCCCAAATTCACTCTTCTTTCTATATATTCTATAAAATAATAAATATTTCTATTAAATATAATTTTAATACTAAAATGTTGCTAGTGTTCTGAAGAATGACATTTGCTTACTGGTGCACCTTTCTGATAGAAGTTGATTTAGCAACCAATGAAGCGGGAGTCATACCACCTATCGGATTGCTATTGCACTCATTTTCGAAATATTTGTAGAAATTATAGAAAACTTCATAACATAAACATGTTTATGGACGATGAAACACTATGAACTGACATAAATATATTTGACATGCTTTAATAGTAGACATTTTATTATTTAGATTAATTATAGATTATTATTATATTTTATGTATTTGATTATTATTATTAATTTTTAATGTTAATTGCATTGATTCATTGTTTGTAAAAATATTTTTATAAATCAATATTGTAATTTTAATTATTGCACGCCCAATTATGGGCCGAATGCATTGATACTGTAAGAACCGTAACATCTTTGTACATGCATTACGCAATAATTATATTCCATTCCATTCCGTTCCGTTCCGTTCTATTCTATTCTTCTTTAGTTTGGGAAGTCAAAAGCTGTTCGGTCCTTGCCTAGTTTGTAGTAAGTAGAACATCGTTCCATCAAATTTATCCGTGCAGGAACGGAGAAAGAATACAATTTCCTGCGGCCCGGCGGCCTGTCGTAAGAGGCGACTAAACAACCCACAGCCAGGTGGTAGAGTATTTGCTCGACTGGATGGCGACCACCCCTGGTCTAGAGTATGCCGCCATAACAACCTTGTGTTGTGTTCCGGCATTAATGACCAGGTTCCAGTCTCCTTTAAGAGAGCAGGAGCGCATTTGTAGCACCTTTGGTGTTGCAAATGTCCATAGGTGATGGTAACCGCTTTCCACCAAGTGGGCCGTGTGCCTGTCTGCTGAACTCCTGCAATAAAAAAAATAAAAAAATAAAAAAAAAATTGCTGTCTACCCCCTTTTGTGTGTGAGGCGACAACCAATGCAGAGCCGGGTAGGGGCAACCACTTTAAAGTTCTATCGAGTTAGCATTTTGACGAGAACCACACTGCGCCGTGCACTAATACTTTTCTAAAACTAATCAATTTATTGTGATTACTGGCCGTGCCGAGGACATTTGCTCTTCTTAAAACTGTACGAAGGACGAAGTGTTAGCTCTTAAGGTGGAATTCAGTGCCGTGTGCTGTTCCTGTGCAACCTGAACCGAGCTAGGAGAAGGCGGATCTCAAGGTTGGTGGAGCTTCTACTTTTCTAATGCAAGGATTTAGGTCATATCTCTTTCATACAGTCCATTACAAATTGAACCAGCTTATTATCCGTGGGATACGCGCCCCACAAAAGCTTACCACGTTTCAACATCGCAACTATTTTTAATGAACAAATTTAATATCAAATAATAACACTGAACAATAAATAACAAGAATGATCCACAAATAAAATCAATTATTAAAAAAAAAACACAAATAATCAGACCTCACAACAATTATTAATGTAAATAATAATTACTTATTTGACTTTCACCATTCACACATTGCGGGCGCGATGCGATGGCCGGGAGAAGGCAAAGGGACGTGGAGAAAGAAGCAAGGAAGTACTTACCTCGCCACCAGTCCGCCGCCACACTGCACTCGTCCCCCGGGGGTTCACACACTCACTAGGATGTTGGTTTAATGTGCTTTGAACGAAATTATAAGTTTATTTCCCTTTATCGTGTTCCCATAAATTTATATATATATTTTATTGCGGTGACAGCCGTGACAACCCCTTAATGTCTCCTATTCTGCGCATTCTTCTTTTAAAAGTTTACTCTTTTCTTGATGGCGAGGATGGGGAGGAAGAATATACAAGGAGGTGTTCCTCGGCGCAACCACACATCACACTTTTAATTGTAACTATATTTTCTTCTTCGAAATGTAACCAACCTCTTTTTGCTGACTGTACAAGGAATTTTAAATTTCAAAATTACAATCTATATATTAACACGTGAAGCAAAAACTTTGTACCCATTTTTACGAAAATTGCACGGACGGAGGTGTATGAAATTTCGCACACTTATAGTTTATATAGAGAAGAAGCGACGAATGCTAGTTTTTTTTTTTAATTATGC
Source organism: Dendrolimus kikuchii (assembly GCA_019925095.2). NCBI lineage: Eukaryota > Metazoa > Arthropoda > Insecta > Lepidoptera > Lasiocampidae > Dendrolimus > Dendrolimus kikuchii. The sequence continues at coordinate 16,851,474 of CM034409.1, read as the reverse complement.
ATAAAAAATACATTAAATCAATAAAAAAACACATTACACACACTACCATGTATTTGACACACACGCGCATATATACTCTTTTGTTTATTGTTGCCTTGGTGAAACCTGTGATTATAGAAGTATAGTCTTTGACAACATATTATTATGGTTGAATTTCGACCACTAGTTCCTGTAAATATACAAATACTACTACAAACGCAAAAACTTCCCGACGCTAATTTATCTATACTTTATTTCTATATACTTTGATTTTGTAAGTACAAGGAATAGGGCTAGGGGTGAGTGGGACATCAGGACTCCTCGCACGAAACACGATTAGCTCAAGGGTAAACATTTCAAACCGTTATTCTGTACTAGCGGCCCGGCGCGGTTTCACCCGCGCTCTATCCCGCTCCCGTGGTATATAGCGTCATGTTATATAGCCTATGACACTCCCTGTTAACGTAGCTTTCTAACAGTAAAAGAATTTTTAAAATCGGTTTAGTAGATCCAGAGATTACCCCCTACAACGTCACAAACTCACAAATTTTTCCTCTTTATAATATTATAATAAAGTATAGCTTGTATAGATTTGCGTGGTATCGAGTCGGCCCTAAAAGCTGATGATCAAGATAATAATCCCAACATGGGTCTACCACGTGTGATGGTGTGGTACGTTTATAACTAACTAGCTGTGCCCGCGACGTTGTCCGTGTGAAATTTGCTTTCAAAACCCCTCCGATTTTGAAACATTCTTCATTGGTGCTCCGCTCCTATTGGTCTTAGCGTGATGATATATAGCCTATAGCCTTCCTCGATAAATGGGCTATCCAACACTGAAAGAATTTTTCAAATCAGTCCAGTAGTTCCGTATATTTGGCTACAACACTAATACTTACATTTTGAATATCGCGATATCTTTTGAATGAAACTTCCGAATTGAATAATTCAAAAAGTTCTAGAAAGGTATTGAATTTGTCTTGAATATGGAGTAATTTATTTTGATAAGGATTAATACCAAGGTACAAAATAAAGAGTTTTTGAAGCGACGGCATTTTAATTATTTAAAAAAATAAAAGAAAACACTTATTGTGGGATAACTACAATAGTTAGACATATGGTTACGCAATGTTTTTTGTAGACAATTACATGTTCTACAAAATGGTAGTACATTGTTTTGTTCTATAATCAATACTTTTCGCAGCGCACGCCGTGTAAGGATTTTTTCGGGTCATTTTTTTACACCTTGGATTATATTATAGGATTTTTAGTAAGGATCCCTAATTTTTTTGAAAATATAATATAGCCTATAGCCTTCCTCGATAAATGTACTATTCAACACTGAAAGAATTTTTCAAATCGGACCAGCGGTTCCTGAGATTAGCGCGTTTAAACAAACAAACTCTTCAGCTTTATAATATTAGTATAGATATAGACAAGAAGCAAATATATATTTAACTACAAATATAAAACACATTAACATTTATTTCTTTAC